>JANRGV010000001.1:73742314-73764578 GCA_024734035.1 Alethe castanea
TGTTCCATACAGTTACAGACTATGTATTTCTGATAAAATCATTAGGAAAAACAATAGATGAATGTATACTACTTGGCTCCATATAAAATGCAATCCAATCCAGTCCAAAATCAAATCAACTTAATGTAGTGGCAAAATGGTAATAATCCACACACAACCACACTTCCAAGTTCACAAAGGCACATGTAGCTATTCACGTTGCAAATATAATTTTTGAGGTATCATCTAAGCTTCCAGCAGGTGTCAAAATAAGCTGATCTTTCTTGCCTGGGTAGCTAGTGAACCATACCCTGTGCTCACATTCAACTGGGAAAAGGCTTGAATAATTCTTTCTCTTCCTACTTTAAGATCTGTGCAATTTTATACAATAAAAATCATTGAGAAGAGATTTGCTATGACCTACATAGTGTATGCAAATGGACACTTTCTATGCTTTCTTTCTTGGGCATCTTGCTTCTTTATGACACATTTGTGTGTCTCTGAGAGAAAAGGATGAAGATTATTTTTACTTCTGTGCTAATCAGGGAAACTGGGAGGAAGAGAAATAGACTTTTCCCCATAAGAAGAAAAAAAAATAACAAAAAGCTGAGCACTCCTTCATTCTGACAGGAAAGGGGAGGCTCACACTGTTGAGAACTAGAAAATTAATGACCCTTTTTCTCTTTGAAGTTCATTGGCCTAAATATCAGTATGAGCAAATACTCTGATGACAGTCTCTCACTCTCAGCTGCACCAATTTAAGTCATAACAAACCACTCCAGATCTACCTGATGTTAACAGATGCCACAAGTGTTTATTAACTAAAATAAGGAGGACACAAAGACTACCCAGTACCTGTTTTATCTCCCTACACTTTTTGATGACTTCTTTTTAAATCATGGAGATTATGAACAAATTTTTTCTATCCTATAATAGATTGAATTAAAGACTGGCAGATTTTCCTATCTGGAACTCTTAGTATTTTTATAGTCACTTTTAACCATGCCATTAGTAAATAGAAAACCTAGAAGAATTTTGTAATACTTCTAAAACTGGCATTATGATTCTGGTAGTCAACCAAGTATTCATACACAGCTGTTTCAAAGAAAAACTGAGTAGAAACTCTGGGATTCAAATTGTCTAAATGTTATGAGTTCTGTTCCAAAACTTCATGGTATATTATGCTTTCTTTAGTTGTGAAAATACTAACATATCCATGCTTTACATTTACTTCCAAAGAGCTTACTCCTCAATTTTTAAAGACAACTAGGAATGATAGGCTGTGTAAACAAAAGTGCATATGAAACTTTCAAACAATGAATGAAAATGTGGGTATCATAGATTTCTTTCTTTCAGGACTTTGGAATAGTGAGATATGGTATCTTATCAGATGAACTTCAGATGAGTACACTTAAGAGAAAACTCTTCTTTTGCTTTCCTGAGTTGTTTCAGCAACTATTCTGATTAATAATATTTCTTTGGAGCAGAAACACGTGCAAGTATAGAAGAATCCTCACAACCCTAGGGCAGATATCAGGAAAAAACATCCCATAACCTAGAAGAGACAAAAGAAAAAAATTGCTTCAAATCTAATGAGCAATCAGTTTGTTTTTCTTCTATCCTAATAATTGTTGGTAATTAAAACCAGTTAAGTCTCACTCATCTATTATAGCTTTTAAAACTCTTAATTTGCTCCATAGAGCCTGATAGTATTCAGTAATCTGTCCAATGTTATTTTTGCTATGATCATCATAACATAAAAGACAGTCACATTGACTTTCTTCTTCTATACTATTCTGAGCTCACAGTACATGGTCTTTGCTCTTTGGTCCATTTCATTTGTGGTAAAAACACACACTCTTTCTGCTCCACCCTTAAGACAGAATAATTTGCACTGGCATACTACTGATATACATTCGGAGGATGCTTCCATGTACAATTGTTTCAAATTAATGAAAAGCATCAGATTTTGAAAGCTTGGACTAAAATGTCTAAGACAAAAAAAAACCACTACAATTTAAAACCTCCTCAGTTATGAACACAGTCAATTAATTTAATAACAAGGTGTCCTTTAAGGAGCTCAAACCACTTTGTGTGGCTTTGGATTTTCTCCGGTTAAAACTGAAGATGAAGTTCCATGAAAGTTGCACATCAAGATTACAAGTATGAAAAAGTTGTTGGGAGAAAAAAAAAATAAATTTACACTAGCATGAAGTAAAATATCTCCAAGGTAAAGGAATTTGGAATTTCTCACTGCAATGCATATACTTTAGCAACCTTGAGGGTGAAGGTTTCAATAAACAACATCTAAGCAGCTTCTGAGAATACATTTTGATTTGAAAAGAGGTAACATTGATAATTATAGCACAAGATACTTGCTTCCTTAAAAGGAAATGTGACAGAGAGGAAGAAAATGAAAAATAAACCCACAGAAAAACAAATAAACATCCCTAAAAGACTCTTAAAAGTGGACAGTAGGAAGAATGAACCTATTTAAGGGCCTCAAAGATGATGACAGGGACTGGAAGAAGAAAAAAGAAGCAGTCATGAAAAGCAGTGGTTATTGCAGCAGCTGGTGTTTTCTAAAGATGACAGAACATTGATCCTTTTCATGACAATCCTATGAATATAGAGGATTACCATCAGCATCTCCTACCTGTTGGTAGGAGATGTTTGTTCTCCTTTGACAGAAGAAGACTTTTGTTCTTGCCAAATGGGCAAACCTGTCAGTAATGCAGATTCTGCTTCAGAGGCAGCTGTAACACCCAGAAAAGAGGGCCTTCTTTTTGTCTTGAAATTCAATTGGTCTTAACTCTTCCATTGTAAAACAGCTGGTCAGAGCTCTGGAAGGCTGTAAAAGGAAGATCCATTGATATACAAACATACATTTTTGTAAATATATATGTATTGTATATACATATATATATATACATACTTGTAGATACATTTTTCCAGCAGCCTATCTCCTTAGAGCAAAAACCCTACATAGTGTTGATAAACTTACACCCCAAGACATAATTTCCATCTTCAACCAGTCACAGACAAAATCACTGTTCTGTTAAATATGTTTACATGCAGGGGAAAAAGCAGAGTGGATTAAAAATTCCCTGCTACATCCATAAGAAAGGCTGAGCTCTATGAATTCCGTCTGCTGTTTAATTGCCTCTCTCTAAATCACTAGACTGTGTGTGATTTTTCACTTGCTGTATATAATTTCTGAATGACCAAGGCTGGCAGATCAGCTTTCATTTTTATATGTGGTAACAATTTTATGCATGCATGTGTGCATATCAATCAACCCATAAAGTAATTGGGACAAAGACATTATTATTTTAATTTTATTGTAAAAGGCTAATTTTATAGTCATGTAAAACTGCTGGATTTTTCAAACAGACATACAGCATGCACAATCCCTAACAATTAGTTTCATCAGGCAATAAATCTTTCATCAGCAAAAATAAAGTACCAGGAATGCAGCATTGGAGAACAATGGGATGACATACATGGTGTGAAAAAAAAAATAAATTCTTGTACAAATCCAAAGCAAGCTCATTAAAATCAAGGCATTTACTCCAGTCTATCTGAGAACCATATAGTGAATCTTTTAACCTGCACAGTGTCTATAAACATCCTGTACTTTTATTGCTATGAGTAGTAAAAGAAATATGACTAAGAATACTTAGGGTTTTTCTTCTCCTGTGTTCATGCTCCCAATGCATGTGAACCACAGAGTATTGCAGGCAGATTACCAGAATGTAGTCAAAAAACTTCCCCCTCTTTCCTCTCCCATTGCTTCTTACTATCAACAAATAGGTCTCAAATAGATCTAGACAGCCTCCCAAGAAGAAAACTTTTGACATCTTAGTGCACATCACATGGAAAGGTAATGCAGTCATATCAGCAGAAAACACCTATCTGTCAAAAAAAGCCATTCAGACTGGCATAAGGTCTGATAAAACTTCCATTACAACAAATTAGAATTCTTACAGCATAGATAAAACTCCTTTTTTCAATTCCTTTTCTTCTCAAACTATCAGTTTTTGGGCTGGGATTTTTTTCCTGTGACGTTGTCTGAAAATTATCTTATAAAGTTATGTAATTGCTTTACTTGAATATGTCTCTTGATGAAAAAGTTAAGTGGACAAGGGAACTCCATACCAAGCAAAAGAAAAAAACCTACTCATATTCAAGTTATGCTGGACAACTTTGAGTTCACAGGCCAGCAGGATACAATCATATAATCAGGTTTCATTTGCTTTTCCTGTATTAAAAATCTTAGAAAATTGAGTTGCACAGTCATCACACCTCATTCCTGGTACTCATTATTTTTAAAGACTAAGACCATCTTGTACTCCCTCTTAGTCCCCACCCTTCATTTTCTAAAAGCCATAGGAAAAAAAAAATAGGTTTAAGGTGAAAAGCAAGAAAGACTAGTTGTCAGGAGGCTAAGGTTGTCTCAATGTCTCTTACTCATTATTTATCTCACTGAGAGACTAAACAAGAAACACAGGCATGAAACTGCTCAATCTGACTCACCCATTTTTGTGTTTATAAAGAACAGCATGAGGAAGCACAATCAAAATGAGTTCTTCTACATAGCACTGGATATATTTAAGGAGGTTGCTATCATAGTGGGACAGAAAAGGATTCAATAATTCAAAACAACAACAGATGATACTATGGTTTATTTTGCAAATTTGTTCTGAAAGCACAAATAAATTACCATCTGAAATGGGTTGGTAGAAACTTTATTTAAGGTAATTATCTTTTCTTATGAGC
The DNA here is from genome assembly GCA_024734035.1 of Alethe castanea. Classification (NCBI taxonomy): domain Eukaryota; kingdom Metazoa; phylum Chordata; class Aves; order Passeriformes; family Muscicapidae; genus Alethe; species Alethe castanea. The sequence continues at coordinate 73,747,073 of JANRGV010000001.1, forward strand.
ACTTGTTTTTGTTTTTTTGTTTGTTTGTTTGTTTGGGTTTTTTTTGTTTTTGTTTTTGTTTTTTTCTGTGGAGGAGCTCCATCACTATGGATAGAGAAGGCCAACCTAAATTGCTACTGGTTTCACCTTTATGTAGCCTCATGATGCATGAGGTCAGCATGGATTTTTTTCTGAAACCAACAAAATACTGTGGGTTTTTCCTGCTTGGATTTTGTATGATTAATTTAGGATTGGCCAGCTTAGAAGTGTGACAGCTGTGAAATTGACATCAAAGTGTTCAAGAAAACGAAAAGCAAACTATTTGAAAGGCATAGGTTTTCAGCTACCTTTTAAGCCCTTCTTTTTTGTTTGCTTTTGACATCTTTACTTACCATCACATGTTTAAAGACCAATGCCTAGCACACTTCCATTAAAGATTCTTTGTAAAAACTCAGTGTCTGTGCTGTGTCAATTACAGAAAAGATCTGCAGTGCAGAAAAATGTGGGGGAAAATACTGACAACTGTGAAATTTTGGAGTGTCAATCACAATGTAAGTAAATATACCCCTATTCCATTAAATATTAATAACCACAAAACTAAGTTACAGGAAGATTATTAATCAAGTTATTTTAAAATCATGATGAATACAAATATGCATAGTTTACCTTACCTTAGGGGAACGAGATTGATTTGTTCTTCTTGAGAATCTGTCTCCAAGTATAGGAACCTAAGGATGTCAGAAAATGATTGTGAATATCAGCCTAAACCTTGCTTAACTCCTTAGTTAGTTCCTGTTATGCAAAATTTTATTATGAATTTATGGAATTCCTTGTTATTTGTGGGTGCTTCCTGTCTGTCCTAGGTCATCCACTTGATAGACTATTCTCCAGGAAGAGGCTGAATATTTTTAACTTTATAATTTCCTACTTTTTGATAGAAAATCACTGTATCAAAATCGGAAGCAGATTTTAAAAAAAAACAAAAAAACAACAAAACAAAGCAAAACATTTAGATATCAACAGCTGGACTTAAACAAGGGATTGCTAAGCAAATCAAAATCTAGAAAGCAAGATACAGCAAGAAATTGGGAATATTACTCTGAATAATTGGTCATGTCTGTAATGTTCCATTGCAGAAGCTCTTGCTGGCTAAGGGCAAAGTTGATTTGACTGAAGGTTTTCCTGTAGATATACAGGAAATGTATACGCATATAACATACAGAAAATGCATATGACATACAGAAAAAAGAATGGTAACAAAAATGTTAGTTCAAAAATAAAGTCCTATACTTTTGAACTATTTAGATATTTGCTATACGTCTGTGGCAAGAGTACCTGTCCCACCTTGGCTGATACCTGGTGGCCCCAGTTGGGGCAGGTACACAATGACCTCTCTTCCTCCCTCTTCCTGCCACCCCACAGTGGAGGGAATAGGAAGTGCAAATTCCCTTGGTCAGCAGGTTGGACCTCCTGCCAGTGAGAGGCCTCAGCCCTAAGAAATTTCTGGACCATGACTGTGTACAATAATGAGCCCCAAGCCAACCAGGTTATAAATGGGGCCTCTGACAGAAACCACATGCAGTTTTCCTTGGAACAGCGGTTCTGTGATGGGAAACCTCCCCTTGGGGCTGGGATGCACTCAAGAAGACTTCCAGGGGCTGAGTGCCTTCATTCCTTTGCCAAGTGAGTGACATCTGTGAGTGGTCCTTCGACCTTTCCAGAGAAGTGAACCTACCTTTTGGGTATCCCTGAGGGAGAGGCCTCCCATGCATGTAGGAGTGCAGACGCACTTTGGGTCATTGTTCTAGTCCTTGCAGGAACAATGTCTCTGACTAGTAACACTAAACTTGTTACTGCTATGGACTATAATCATAGCTACCCTTCCATTTATTAGTTTTAGCCATTGGTTTTTGGTTGCAAATTTATGTTTGTTCAAGTGTGTTACCTTTGTGAAATTCTTTTTGTGTGTGTCCATGACAATCTCCCTTATATAACATGCGAAATCTCTTGTAAGGATCCTGCAGCTGAGTGTTACATACATGAAAAAAAAGCTTTGAACTTATTTAGAATCAATAGGCCAAACTACCATGACAAATTAAACAATGACTACGTGGAAGGGACAAGATTGGTTATTTTGTCCTTTGTCTCATAGGGTCACAAAGTTATCATAGGGATAGAGCATGTCTCCTGTGAGGAAAGGCTGAGAGGAGTGGGATTGTTCAGGCTGCAGAGGAGATGGCAGCCTTCCAGTACCTGAAGAGAGTCTATAAGAGAGCGGGGGAGGATCTTTTTACAAGCATGTAGTGATAGGATGAGGGGGAAGGGCTTCAAACTGAGAGAGTATTTGAGCTCATGACTGCAGTTTCAGTAGTTTGTCATGGCCAAGATAAGGTGCATTTCCTAAGTCAGTTCTTTCCTTATAAAATCAGCCAAGTTCTGAACTATCTGTGTAGAAGAGATCACTGCTTTAAAGCTCCAGAAACATTGCTGCTGGAGTAGGAGATTATAGCTGGTTTTTTATTAGTACTCTAAGTCAGGAATTTCTGAAGTTTAGTTACATGTTAAGTACAAATTGAGCAGTTACCTCAGGCTACAAGATGTTCAAAATGATGCTTAGAGGCAATGTCAAAAACACCTTGGAGAGCCTAATTCCTAGAATGTTTGGGGAGTGAAAAGAATAACTTGAAAATGTTAGAGAAGAAAATGCTTCCAGATGTGACTATCCAGCACAGAGGAGCACACTCTTTGGGTTTCGTATGCATGCTTCACAGTGCAACTACCCAACCCTGTTGGCCTTGGACTGACAGGTAGTTCCAGTGACTTTGGGTGGAGAACAACCTTCCAGACCAAGATGCTCCAGAAGATCTTGGAATTGACCTTTTCATCATAAAAGCTTTACTGATGTAATACCTATTGAATGGCACATTTGTCTTTCTTGTAAGATTATAATTCAAATCATACACATCAGATTATTACCTATTAGGAGCTATTAACCATTTGCCAGTGCCTAGTGGTGCATTTATTAATTACAAATACAAGCAACAGAAATTCACAAAGGAGCAGCCAAATTTCTTGTTTGATCATTTTTAGTAGTTTAGTCCAGGTTTTGAGGTATTCAGACAATACCAGACAAAGCAGAGTAGGAAATCCATGTCTGGGTGGACCTGCAAGCCAGATGAACCTTCTGCAAAGATGCTGGATGGTAATGGATGAATAATATCCTCAGGACACCTAAACTTGTCAGATTTTGCCACAAATCTAAAGGTAAAACTCTGACTTTCTAGAGAGACCTGCACTTTTTCCACTGATGTCTGATGGACTGACATACTCTAACTGAAAGACAGCAAAACAGGTTTTGGATATTGACACAGGGTTTAGAAGTCCAAGGATTTCTCACTTAGTCATGAGTATGTTAGATGGGCTGAGTTGGGTCCAATAAAAATATAGAACTTCTCAAGATGGAAAATGTTACACTAATATATCCCTTTAAAAGAATAGGGAAGGAATATGTGACATGGGGAATTGAACAGAACACCATACCTCATGCCTTTACAGCCTAACACACCACTCTTGAAAAGGAGCATGTCAAGGTTTGGGAAGGTAACTCGTAATCCGTATCTTTTATAATGGACCAGCAGTCCTAATAAACACACTAGACTGGATGTTTTAAAGGGACATAGATTTGATGCTACATTTAATCATCACGTTGGACTGCTCAGTCAGAAGGAGCATCTGACAAGCATGATACTGAGGTCAGAGACTTTAATAACACAAACACAATGGACCTGCGACTGAAGGTGTCATTACCATAAAACACTGAGAAACGCTGCCACTTCTCAGATTGTTGTTGTGGTTGTTGCTGTGGTTGTTGTCCTGAAGATGCCAGTGAGAAGTAGATGACGCCATTTATGCAAAATTACCTTTTTGAAAAGGTCATCTTTCCATTTGAAGTCAATTTCCAACTCGATTTCTTTGGAATAGTGGTCCAAGAGCAGTGATTCCCAGTTATTTCACTGGCATTCCAAGTGGCATTCGAAGTGGCATTCTATTGACTACTTTACAAAACCTACTTAAAACAAATAATAAATGAAGCTTAATGAGAGTTCCAACTGTCAGATTTCCTGTGCAATTCTAATTTTTTAGCAAGTATGCAACAGTTCTTCATTTTATTTAAACAAATATTTAAAACAAATTTTATCAATCCCTTTCTTTTCAAAATGTGCATGTATATAGCATACGACATTATACACATTAAAGCAAACCTCCTACTTTGATGAATTAATATTTTCAATCTCATTGTAGGCAATTGCATTGCAAACATTCAAACTCAGAATACTAAAGCATCTGGTAATATTATTTGTATCTGTCTAACAATTAGACAAAATGAAACAATCGACCTTATTACTGAATTTCCACAGTGTTCTGCATTTCAGTTTCCAGTGGAATTTAGGTTTAGACTTTTTTCTGTTCTACTCCACAATTCTTGGGAGAAGCATAGGTTTTTGCGACCTATGTTTCCTTCAATCTGAAAGGAATGTGTTGACATAAAGAATCTGGAGAGGAAGAAAACTCTACTCCCTTTCAAAAAAGTGTCTGATATACTCAATTCTTTATCTGTTAAAGTCATATTCAGCTGATTGGCGCCAGTGATCCACCTGTCAGAGTGGATATATTTTATTCTTTCATATTCATGTATCCAAACCCAGAATACTTAAAGATACAGAGCACATTTATTTCTCAGAACGAGCAAAAGAAAATTTCAAAAAGTTAGTAATTTGCCTAACATCTCATTGCCTTTTAGAACGACTTTACTGATTATATCAAACTAACACTTAGTTAATAGAACTAATTATTAGCATAAGCCACACTCATAGGCACCTCCACTCATATTCTATCCAATTTCCAAGAACCTATGATTGCAGACAGAAAATTAAACAAACTCATTAAAAATGTTTGATATTATAAATCAACTGAGTAAGTGGGAACATATTGGATGTACTACATGCTGCACATATAAACTAAAAAAAACCTCAATGAACAGATATGCTGAACAGGAGATACAGCGGATAATAATTCTTATGAAGACCTCTAGAACCTAAATGTCTGAGATATGGAAAGTAAAAAATAAAATATCACAAGCTCATGCAGACATGAATATTTACAAATACTATCTTTTTATTAGAGTAACATCTGTAATGAGTGCTCTGGACTATAAAAAACAGAAAAATGAATACTATTTTGTATTATATCTAACAATCTTAAGTATTGCTTAACAATCTCAAAAGAGTTTGGATCTTTAACTGAAGAAATCTTCTAACAGATAAAAGTCAAAACATTTTACCCCAACTCGAAATTTTTTTCACAGAACTACTAGATATTCCTTTGTAATGTTTGTGAAATGCTGGCTTTCACTTTTATTACTAATATAGACTTCCCATTTTAAACCAGAAATCAAACTGAGTTTTCCAGTCATGCCCAGTCAGTGATTCAGTGACACTCTGAATTAAGCTGCACTCTCTTTTTCCTTCTTGCTTTCTCCTACACACTCATTTAATGGTGTATTCCAGCTTCTAGGAGACTTGTATCCACACAGATTTTATCTCCATCACTGCAGTAGGGAGGGATGTAATTATTCACCAAGTGAATATTTTATTCATTTCTAGACAAATAAGCACAATTCTAAGACAGATAAATGTGTAAATTTGCATTTAAGTAGTTTTACAATATTAATACCTCAGTCAAAAATTGCCACTCAACATCTATTTTTGCTATCAGTAACAATAAACAAAAATTGTAAGTTTCGAAATCTTGGCTTCCCTTTAGATATGTATGCATGCCTCAAGGAAGTGCATATCTTTTTAAACGGGTTAAAAGAATCCCAAACAACAAAACTTACTGTCCTCTCAGTTGAAGTGTAGCAAATAAGCTACCTTTAAAAAATCTGTTCTGATGTTAATTTAATTCTATGCCTTATTTCTATATCTATGATATTGAGAGTGAAGCTCAGAATCTCTAATTGCATCTCAGAGACAGAGGAGTGCTGCTGATGGTACTCAAGGCATTTAATATCAAGAATACTGTATTCAAAGATTTCACTTGATAATACATCAGAACTACACTGAAGTTGTACAACACTTGCCAACATATTTCTGATAGGTGATTTGCTTGTTAAAATCCACATGAACATGAACAAATAAGAAAATTATTATGCCATAATTATAGTCAAATTTCAGTGTAGATTTTTTTTTACTTTGTAATGCTTCTCTGTCATATGAAATGTTTTAAATCAATTGTTTAAATTTCATTTGCTTGTCTTTGTAAATTTTATATCTTTATAGATTACTACAATTGAAATACAAGGTAATCAGATACGAAAATAGATGTCAAAATTAAATATATGGTCTATAGATAATGAGATCTCAGCATATATGATAGGACATGCAATTATAAAATGGGAGAATATGAGAATTATCAATAGCAATTTACATTCTTTAGGCAGCCAGTTGTACACCTAGTTTATCAGCAAGGAATAATTCTATTATTATATTTGGTTTGAAAACACCTTGCAAGATTTTTAATAGAATCTCCAAAGCTGACTGAGCACTATTATTTCACTGATTTTACTTTTTTTTCAAAGTGTTAGGAAAAGATTTCTTTGTAAACTGTACTAGATTTGGCTGGGATAGACTTAAATTTCTTCATAGTTGGTCATATGGGGCTATGTTTTGGATTTGTGATCTTAAAAGTATTGATAACACACTGATGTTTTATCCATTTCTGAGCACTACTTACACACTGTCAAGGTGTTTTGTACTTCTTGCACCATCCCACCAACAAGGAAGCCAGAGGTGCACCAGAAATTGGGACCTTCTTGTGCACTGGAACAGCTGATCCTAACTGACCAAAGGGTTATTCCATACCAGATGATGGTCTCCTGCTTTCATCTGGGATGGAGTTAATTTTCCTCTTAGTAGCTGGTACAGTGCTTTGGTTTGAATTAAAATCAGTGTTAATAACACACTGATGTTTTGGTTGCTTCAATGTTTGATGTTTAAGTAGTGCTTACTCTGAATCAAGGACTTTTCAGTGTCTCGCGTGCACAAGGATCTGTGAAGGGACATAACGAGGAGTTTTCCTTTTCTGGAGATGGCAGTATACCGGCCTGCTGAAGGGAAGCAGTGAATTAATACCTTGTTTGGCTTTGCTTGCATATGTGTCTTTTGCTTTCCCTTTTAAACTGTCTTAATCCATGAGTTTTCTCACTTTTACTCTTGCAGTTCTTTCTCCCATCCTTTTGGTTTGGAGTGAGTGAGTTGCTGTGTCAAACCAGATGGGGTTAAACCATGACATCAATTTGTCTACAATTTTTTGGACATTCAAACAGCTAGAAACTATATGCTCCTGTGCATTTTGCTTTGTCTGTCTTTCTTCTCCAGAATCACAAACATCACATAGAAATATGAATTTGAATATGGACATCATCTATTCATATATTATTTAAAAATTTTGGTTCACAGTTGACTTTAATCCAATTATCAGGTCGTGCAGCACTTTGGTCTTGAGTACTTAGTGAAAGAGAATGTCAGATATCAGAATACAACCAAATATGTCTCAATGGTGTCATAGAGAACATAGTCCAGGAAATACAGAATACTGAGTTAGCAAAAGCATGAAAGAGAGTTCACTAAACAATCTGCTACCCTGCAAAACATACTGAGAAGACAACATCAGCTTCTTGGAGCAATTTTATAAACCCTGACACAAGAGTTGAAATTATTTTTGTTATCTTAATCTCATTTTTCTTAAGAGAACTATAATGACATAAGTCTCACTGATTTGACTTTAACAAAAACATTCTAAATAAGAATAAGGCTATCTGCTCCTCATTTTTGCTGTATTCAATTCACATTTGAAGATTTATGATTGTCATAAAAACCATTACCATCTTCTGTCATTTCCACTCTTCGTTCTTCCACCTGCACTGCTCCTGTCACCTTTAATGCCAATACAAAATGGCTCATGCGGGATTGGCATGATGAACCTTGCTATTCAACATGTCTTAATAGAAGGGACTGCTCATAGAAACCACAGAAATTAAGCAATGGTAGCACCCAAACTGGGGACCAAGCTGGATTGCAGCAGGCACTTAGGCAATCCAAAGAGAATATGTGCCTGGACAGAACACTTCCTTCGATTTGTGAATGACAGCATAGTGTTGCACCAGTCCCTGCTAGGGAAACAGAAACATGGTAAATGCAAGGCAAGAAGTACTTGAATGAAGAACTCCAAAACAGAGATTCTGTTGTACTTAAACTGGCCATTTATACAACAATATGCCTGTGTTATTAGTACCAGTGAACTCTTAAAACTGAACAAATAAATTGTTGTGTTATTCCCTAAAAATTGTAATTAATGAGATAATGAGGCTTACTCTTTTGTTGAATTATTTTTAATTGTTTTGCCAGTTGATCTTTGCTAAAGAAACTTTAAGATGATCTCTATTACATAATCATTATTACTGTTGTACTTACATAAATGATTGAAAGTTTGAGAGTGCCATAAAGTATTCATAGGAAAGAAAAATAATTTCTAAGAGTATGGCCTCGATAGACTTAGTGAAGAAAAAGTAGTAAAATGAATGTAGAAATTTAGCATAAATCAAAAATTTTGTGAACAGAAATCAAATTTTTTGAGATATATGAGAAAATTTGGACTAGCATGGTTGTTTGCACAAATGATAAAAATACACTTTCTCTATGGAAATATTTTAACATCTATTGTGCATCAGCAGGATCAAAGTTAGATCAGTTCTGAATAAAATATACACCTTGAACAAGTTTTCTCCCAACAGGCATTAAAAATTGTTTGAAGTGAAAGCATTTAAAGCACCATCTGATATTCCCACATAAATTCTGATGTATTATAGGTATTCAAATGACTTTCCGCATATAAGTTCAAAGAACAGATAATTTGAAGGATAAAAACCCATAAAAATATTTATAGATTTGTAGTACTTGTGATATATAAACACAACCAGAAGACAAGTGAACTAGCAAAATGCATATTTGCACACTAAGTATATATTCACATATATAAAAAGGCTCAAACATAGTTCACTTAAAAATTAAGGTGCAAGAAAAGAACTATTTGAGAAATTGTTCTATTACAACACAGGAATTTTTAAAATCAAAACATAAAAATCTCCTCCTCTCAAAACACCACATAAAAATCTGGTTGAAGAAATCTATTTCCTGTTTAGATGATGACAAATACTTCACAAGCACCTCAACATTGATTTGTACAACTTCTGCTGTAGGCTTGAGATTTGCAAACCTCATGAAGTTCAACTTCATGGTCAAGTTCAATTTCAAGGTCAAATGCAAGATCCTGACCGTGGGGGAGGGTAATCCCAGATGTGAGTGCAGATTAAGAGAACTCACTGAAAGGATGCCTGAGGAGAAGGACTTTGGAGTTTTGGTGGACAAAAAGCTTGATGTGACCCAGCTATGTGCACTCCCAGCCCACAAAGACAAACGTGTCCTGGGCTGCAGCCAAAGCATTGTGGCCAGCAGGGTGAGGGAGGGGATTCTGCCCCTCTGCTCTGCTCTGGTGAGACCCCACATGCAGTGCTGCATCCAGCTCTGGGGTCTCCAGGACAGGAAGGACATGGACCTGCTGGAGTGAATCCAGAGGAGGGACACCAAGATGATCAGAGGACTGGAGCACCTCTCCTATACAGACAGGTTGAGAGAACTGGGGTTGTTTAGCCTGAAGAAGAGATGCCAGTCTTCCAATACCTGAAGGGCAGCCTAAGAGAGAGAGATGGGGAGGAGCTCTTTATGAGGAAGTAGTGGGGGGCCAAGGGGGAAGGGCTTCAAACTGAAAGAAAGTAGGTGTGGGTTAGATGTTAGTAACAAATTCTTTACTGTGAGACTGATGAAGAAGTGGAACAGGTTGCCCAGAGAAACTGTGGATGCCCCATCCCTGCAAGTGTTCAAGGCCAGCCTGGATGGGACTCTCAGCAATTTGGTCTAGGGAAAGATGTCCCTGCCCACAGCAGGGGGTTTGGAATTAGTTGATCTCTGAGATTCCTTCCAACCCAAATCATTCTACAATAAACCCAGCTTAGCTGAAGCTAGAACTGATGAGAATAGGCTATGAATGAAGAAATGAGGAGACATCTGCATCTGCAGTAATCCAAAGGACTATTTTCTGATAATTTAGTATTCTTACAACATGCAGTACATTTGATCTGAATAATGAAACTAGATTTTCTGCCCTGTCTATTAATTCTCATTTTGCCTATTTTAAACAGCATAAAAAATAGTTTATCATATGGATCATTCTGAAATTGTGTGGAATTTTATAGAGATGCTAATACTTTTTTAGCTCACTTCACTCACAAACACTTTATTATCCAAGTTATATCAAGGCAAGATAATTCTAAACTAAGATCAGACTCATCATTTGATCAAATAGTTAAAAATATATTGAACTTTTAAAAGTAGCTATTGCTCAAGAAAACATTAAGATTGATGCTACTATTCCTTTAAAATGTAATCACTACACATGAAAGTCAGCCTTTTTTATCTACAACATATGCAATTTATACTCCAAAGGAAATTAATCAAGCCACTAAAATGTACATAGGAAAAACCATCTGCACAGATAAGGATTTTTTCATTTAAGTGATCACAAAAATGACAGCCCCTGATATGTCTTTGTGCACACCAAGAATTATCACAGACTTGTTCAATCATGCTCTGCAATGCTGAACAATATACTTGTTTTTATGCGAACCAGTAAGATCTATGGCTTGTGTTTAGTACTCATTTTAAAAGGTACTAAAGCAGAGCCAATCATTGTATATAAGATGAAGCGATAGTTTAGGGAGAAAATGTGATGAAATGGCCCAAAAAAGGGCCTTTGTTAACCACAAGGTGATAAGAAAAGTACTTCAACAATAAGTAAGATATCAATTTGTCAAAATTAAATTATAAGAGCTGTTGAACTGGAACCTAATACACGGCTAATAGTAAATGTGACAGGGAAAATAGTGTCTTCTATTAAACTGTTAGAGATATGTCAGAAATTTCATTGCTTATCCAACATTATTGGATGAGTGCAGATAAACAAAATAAATTGAAGAATTTTCTAAGGTTTCCTTAGATTGTTTGCCTATTCCTGCTTCAGTTTGTTACACCTACTCAGCACAATCATAGTAAACTTTTGACCAATGGGACTATTTCATCCAGCCTTGACAAAGCAATAAAGACCACAAATGAGAAACAAATTCCCACAGGCTTTGTAGAGATAGAGCAAATCTCCACAGTGGGAAATGCAAGAAGAATGCAGCTATCACACATTGTTTGTCAACAGACATTGTCCATAAGGACATGCTAGTCTACAGTGGCAAAGCCATTCTTGTCCTCTGTCTGATGGTAGATGTTACAAGTTTGAGGAGCAGCTAGGATACAAGGAAGAGAAGTGAGGCAAAAAACCCTAGAATATATAGAGTACATACTCATAGGAAATGGGGTGTTATTAGTTGAACTGTTTTTAAAGGATGTTGTGTCTGTTAGGATGTGAATAAACTACAACTGACCTTGATGAAAAAACAGTTTGAGGAAAAAAGAATACTTTTGGGGGAGAAGAAGACATGGCATCAAAGTGTAAAACACATAAGAGATTCATACATCCTGAAGTACCACTACATATCAGATATAAAAATATATTTTGTATACTGCTTCCAACAATGGATGGATGATAACACATAACACATTAAGGGGGCAAAATTAGTGAAATTTAAGAAATCCTTTACTATTGTAATTTCATTTCCATTAATCTCTCACTGTAATAATTCACTTTGATCTTCTGAAACAAGAAGTTTGAAAATTATGCTTTAGACAAAAAGGCAGTTTTTAAAAAGTGAGGGGGAAATAACATGCACACTAGCAAAAAAACAAATTCTGAGTAGAGGAAAACTATTCATTTACAGAGGAAAATATTGTACATTAACCTACTTGAGAAACCGCTTTTAAATTGAGTTGACAGTGGAAAAGTTATCATTCTCAGTGTTATAACTATGAAACAGAGATCACTAACTACGCTGAAGTGAAATACAAGGTCTTTAAAATTAGTAAATATACACCATCTGAAATTTTTAAACATTCCCTTCCAAATTATTCTTTTCAGTTAAGTAAGAGAGAAACCAATTTGGGAGAAGGCAGTTTTGTCACACAAGCCAAAATTCATTCCTGAGTGGAATTTATCCAAAAAATTATCACCTGAGATAATTGGTAGGTACTTACCAACTTTCTACTGTCAGTTCTACCAATGCCAAGTCTGTTAGTAATCTAAATATTTCCTAACATAGGAACCAATTCACTAATTCTAAACACACAAATATCTCTTACAATTTTATCACAGTAGTCTTAATTGCATTAGATTACATTCAGTTGTCGGAACAGTCACACATTTCAATGTTATATACAGAAATAATTGAAAGAATATTTTTCTGCCTTGAGAATTCATTCATGTTACTAATATATGCAGACAATCCTTTGAAGGAATGCCATTTCATCTCATTTCCCAATTGATTTTGAAAGGGTTTTTTGGTTTTTTTGTTTTTTTAAATAGAAGTTTGGAGTCTTTTTCAGTAGGTAGAAGCAACCATTCAGAATCTATCATTACCAGCTGGATTGTTGCTACTAAGAAGATCCTTTACTCTGATGGTGGCTAATTCCCTTTAGACAGAGAAGCAAACAAAGGCTCAGCCTCATTCCAGACCCTATTGCCAAGCACAGTCTTTCAAATGTTACCATGGTCCTTGAGACCTGGAGGTGAAACTTTCTCTTCAGATCCTTGCTTAAAACTTTCTGTTGCCCATACAGGTTTAGCTACTTGTGCATCAAGGAACCCATCCTTGACAAATCTCTGATGTAAAACTGCATGACCCTAGCTCAGGTTTCATTAAAATTTTAAACAGTGAGAAAAAAAATGTCAAAATGTTTGTAGACAAGCAAGTTAAAACTCCAGACAGAAGCTAAAGTGACTGAGACAGGATGATTGGTAGCTAAAAGATGAAAGAGGAAAAGCAAAACCAGGTTATGGTATAAAATAATTTAAATAACTGGGGACGCTAGTTGGGAAATATCTGGTCAAGTCATCACCATCACACCTAGTGGCAACTCAGAAATGTTGTGGACTCTGGAGACAGACTTCTGATCCAGACAAATGCATGCAATAAAACTTCTGTAGGTAATCTACTGCTGGTGGTGAACAGAGAAATAAATGCTTGACCAAACAGCTCATTAACCAGGGCCAGGAGCAACAGTGGGCAAAGCCAACCCTCCATAAAAATTCCTTCTGAGGTCTGCTCACACAAGTGATGCAGATGCCCAGACAGACCTTGTTAAGGACATGGTGGCACATGGTACCTGCTGTGGAGTGTGCCTTGTTCTTGTGCCATTACCTCAGAGCAGCAGCGAGCATCCCTATGGGAGTAATGCCCAGGCAGAGGAGCTTCTTTGATTAGAGCTCCAAGAGAAGGTGAGTAGTTTGAGGGGTTCAAGAGACAGACTAATGGAATCACACTCTACCTTCCCTGGGACAAGCCCAGCAGGGACACAGGATGTATGATACGGAGGATTCCCAATTCTCCCTCACCCTAGCTGGACATAGTGGCTTAAGGAATAGGGGGCAACAGCAATAAGCTCCTGCCCCTTGCAGAAGACACATCTCCTCTGTGGCTACCCCACCTTCCCAAATGCCCTTGCATAGTAAATATGAGGGTCTGCAAGTGGACTTGAATGATGATGATGATGATAGTCCATTTAGGCTGGAGTAGTTGCCATGACTACATTGGCCTATATGCTGTTTCAAAATCACTTCCATAAGGAAAAAAGACAAGTCATTGTCATAGGAGACTCTTTCCTTCGGGGCACTGAAGGCCCAAAGACCTGACTGCATCCACTTCTCAGACAAGTCTGCTGCCTCTTGGGCACATGGATTAAAAAAGTGATGAAACAATTTTCTACCATGGCACTGCCCTCACCTTATTATCCATTATTGCTTTTTCATGCAGGAAGTTATGAGATGCCATAGGTCCAAGGGCAATCAAGAAAGACTTCAGAGCCTAGGCATGACGGATTAAGGAACCAGGAAAACACTGTTCTCCTCTTCCAGTTGCAGGGAATGATGAGGGAAGAAACAGGAAGAGCCAGCAAATCAATACCTTGCGGGTGTCACTGGCAGAATTTTGGTTTTTTTATGACTGTTCAGACTGTATAACACCAGGTCAATGGGCAAGAGATGGAGTTCACCATTCTCAAAGAGGGAAAAGGATCTTCATACATGGGTTAGCAGAGCTCACTGAAAGAGCTTTAAACTAACTAGTTTTGAAGGGTAAAAGGGATAAAACTAGGCAGACTAAAAAAATACACATTCTCTTAGTCATATAGTTTACTTTAAAGTAGTCCTGCAAGGAGCAGGGAATTGGACTTGACCCTTATCATTCCCTCCCAGCTTGGGCTATTCTATCTGAAGATTTATGAACATGGTGGCCTAAAAGAGGGATGGCAGCACTGTGTGCTTGAATCCACACTCAGTCCAACCTATTACATCAATGGGAGAAATGCTAAGGTGTTCAATATATTTATAATCAAGTTTGAATAAATGAACGAAGTAATTGGAAAAAAAAATTCCATTGCTGTAAGAGAGTGAATAAGATAAATCTAAACACGGTAAATATCAGCATGGGAACATTGGAATGGTGCACAAAGAAGCAAACAGAGAAATTGGCGAGAAATTACTTGTATTATCTCCATCCCTCTGAACTCTCTTTTCCCAATCAACACACACATACCTCAGCTCCCTCAGTTCTCAGTTCCACTCTCCTAAAAAATCAATAGTGAAGAGTATTAACAAGTTTCAGACTTGGGCAGATCAAAACAGCATATGTAAATAGATGTGCATGAGATTCTGGTGGCAGTATGATGCATCCTAATTTCCCGAAACAAAATTAAGAAATAATTTTAAGGAAACTCAATATGGCAGATAAAGTTGGTCATTCAATGCTTACATTTTTCAGAATATGCCAAGATAAGAACCACAATAAAATTCTGCTAATAGACAGGTATCTCTATTAAGCAGCAAGACAGAAGATGCCCTGACTCTTATTGTCTAAAACATATAGATAAAAAGGACTATATGTAGGACTCCATATATATCTTTAAAAAGTCCTTGCATACTTTAAGAGTTTTCTATTATTTTTCTATACTAATGAGTTAATCATCACAAAACATTACCTATTGTTTAACTAGTTTTGCACACCTACCAGGTCTTCTAAACAGATATTCCTAAGAGATTCTAATTTGAATTTTTGATGCAGGCTCTGAAGTTGAAACCTTCTCTCCAGCTCACACAGCTCCCAATTATCCAAGCATGAGATAAGCACATCGCAAAGAAAATGTTCTATCCAAATTTTATGCTATCTCATTTCACAATATGTAAAAGAGCAGATCTCAAAGAAATCCAATCAACTTTCAAGGAAGAGTCTCATGATGGGATGCTGAATGTAATGAACGCTATGGAACTAAGAATTGATAGTCTAGTACACATTTTAAGAGACCAATAACCAAAATTATTAGTCTATGTACAACACAATTCAAATTATGACAATATAGCCTCAGTGATACAATTAATATTTTTTTTCCTTCAGAAAAGCAGCTGAGTCTCTACCACTCTGTTTTGGTGTTTTTCTCACCCTTCGGGTCTCCTCTGCCTCCTAAAGTGGAGCATTCCAGTCCCAAGCAACAAAAATGGAGGTAGTGAAAAGGCACCACCCTCCTCATGTCTCTCCCAGTAAAGATACTGTGTTTACTATCTGTGAGAGAGATTTCCTCCTCCTCAGCCCTAAGCCTGTGTAGGTTTATTTTCATACCTTTCCTTAGAAACTTTTTGCAGCCTTCTCCAGGTACCCTGGGCAGCATGGCTGGTGCCTGCTGGTCGCCTCCATCCTCTGGCTAAACCCAGGCTGAGTGGATCATGCAGCAACGACCAGCACTGTCACAGCAGCAGCACAGCTGGTACTACACAGCCCTGCTCACCCCACAGACCTAAGAGTCACCCCCCAAGAGCCAGGACAGCCAATGCCACCCTTACAGGGCCCAGGTCCCACAAGCCCCAGACCCTTCCTGCCAGGGTACTGGGGAATTAGGGAGATTGTGTTAGTGATGGCAAAAAAAAATAGCAATGGCTCTCCTCTGCGTGCAGATCCCACACTTCCAATTTGTTCTTCAGAAGCATTACAGATTTCCTGTAATCTCAGTGGTGTCATAATTTGACAGAAGCACTGTTTGCAGCCATTTTCTGAGTGACATCACAGCCAGCACATTTTTAAACCATGTTTTAAAGCTTATTTCTTACTAAACCTTTTCACCAAAACAAAATTCCTGCACTTATCACATTTACAGAAGCCTTGTGGAAGGAAAGAGGAAATTAATTATTCTCCTTGGAGGCAGACAAAGCAGAAGTGAATTTGTAGGAATGTAGCACCTATATTAGGCACAAAATATCCTGATATATATCAGAAGCGCTATTCCTGTGTAATTTGTAGCATTTTCAATACCTTCAAGAGCTATTTAAGAAGTATTTCTGTTTTATAGTTGAGTGTCCTAAAACAAATGGATTTATATAGTGTAACTAGTATTTTCAAGTGTTTTAAGAGCCTATTTTAGTACTGGATGGCATTAAAAAAAAAAAAAACAAGTGTCACAGAATGTCAGTTTTGGACAAGTTTAGGGACTCAAAGCTGCTTTTTGGTGCCAGTATCAGGTACAAAATATATTGCTAGGAGTTTAAATAAACGTTCTCTGACCTTACAGTAAATGCAATACCCTTTTATCTCTGGGTAGGTTGTTGAAAATTCATCTGTGACTTCAGTACCTCTAACAAGCTCGCTAAACCACCATCATCACAAACCGACTTTGAAATTAGTTTGCAACAATTCTCAAATTACAATTTAATAGATATCCATACAAATAAACAGACAGCCCGCAGTAAGCTACATAGGAACTCTTAGTTCTAGGAAGGTGGTAAGTCAAGAATTTTAGGTATTTCAAAGATACTTTGTTTACAAACACCTTTGTAATGGGTTTTATCTAAAATGTGGAAAAGGCTACAGTAAACATTTTACAAAGCAGTTCTCATAACACTGAATCTTTAATAGAAGATGCTTAACATACACTGAACAGAATTTTTTAATTACTTTCAGTGTAGTCCATGGCGAGTTGCTGGCGCCGGGTCAGTACCGAGTCAGTACCGTGTCAGTACCGTGTCAGTACCAGGGCTGTACCGGGTCAGTACCGGGGCAGTACCGGGTCAGTACCAGGGCTGTGCCGGGTCAGTACCGGGGCAGTACCGGGGCAGTACCGGGGCTGTACCAGGGCAGTACCGGGGCTGTACCAGGGCTGTACCGGGTCAGTACCGGGTCAGTACCGAGGCAGTACCGGGTCAGTACCGGGTC
>JANRGV010000001.1:73764678-73802940 GCA_024734035.1 Alethe castanea
ACAAAACAAAAAAATAAACAACAACAACAACAAAAAACCACAAAAAAACCCAAAACAAATCAAAACTATCAACTTGATGACAATATTTTACTAAACAAATGACATGACATAAACAAAAATAAATAACATTAGTGGCAATAAAAAAGCAGGGGAAAATGTCACAAAGCTGTTAGGGAATATAAACTCATTTTTCTGCAATAGTTGAGAGATGGGGAACCACTCCAAACCAACAGAAATTCTAAATTACTTTGTTTTAACCAAGTATTATCTAAGCAAGTGTAAATTTAATCATGAAAATTCAATGATCATCTGTTATTACCTAATAAAATACGCTCCCTCACTTCCAAAGCAAGCTGCACTATTACAGCCTCGTACTAATTACCCAGGACTTCATACCATGGTGCTGTTTCTTCATAGCCTTGGGTTCAGGAGCCAGCATGTTAATTACAGCCCACACAAAAAACACCCAGAAATCAATTTATTTGCTACCTTTTCACCTCTCTTGATTTCAAGGAATAGCTGGGGGTTTTTTTTGTCCTACTTCTCAGTAATCATAAAACTCATAGGTTTCTACCAATAGTGTTTGCGAAATGTATCAAAACTGTGAAACAGAGCAGATGCAACATTTAATTTTTTTCACATACTGACAACCATAAAAATTCTAAGCAAAGGTCTCACAAGCTCAGCTGTTTGTTGTGTGTGCTAATCATCAGATTATCAAGTTTTTTAAATCCACTAATTATTTACTAAATTAAAGTCAGTAAAATAAATTTATTGATTGTTTACTAAGTTATTAATTATACCATGAATTTCATATTATGAAA
This sequence comes from Alethe castanea, assembly GCA_024734035.1. Classification (NCBI taxonomy): domain Eukaryota; kingdom Metazoa; phylum Chordata; class Aves; order Passeriformes; family Muscicapidae; genus Alethe; species Alethe castanea. The sequence goes on from JANRGV010000001.1 coordinate 73,765,503, forward strand.
GTAGCTAGAACAATGGCTCACTATATAAGATCGATGAAGAAATTAATCAGTATCTTTCCTGCTACAGAAAGTTGCTATTGTAATATTGCTTAAAGGAACTAGTTGTATTTAAGACCAGCATACTTAATTCTAGAGGCTATATTACTGCAAAATATTTGCATGTCTTACAGAAATAATGCAAACAGTGTGTGAATACTTGTCTGACATCAGTGTATTTCCTGAATAGGTCTGAGGGAGAATTCCACTTTGCAAGTGGAAGATAACTGGAAACTTGAAAGAAAACTAGTTTTTCTTTTCCAAATCTCTTGCAGATTTTGGGAGGAAAATAAGAAAAGAAACAATCTTTCATTGAAACTGATGCATTAATATCTTGCATTATTTATTTCTTGTGTAGGGATTTTCTACATTATTTCTATGCTTTCTCCTCCCTTCTCTCCATCAGCAAAACATCCTTAAAAAACAGACTAACCAAAAGGACTATGCACCAGCTTTTTCTGACAAGTTTGGAACAATCTCTCCCTGTACTAATGAGGATGATCCTTGGGTGTTCACTTACAGCATGTACTAAAACTCAGTCTCAGAACTAACACTATAATCCACCCACTATTAGAAGTATCACACTTTTTTTTTCACATTATGATCTCCTCTACAGTCAAGGACTAATGTGTTTAGCTTGTCAAAACGTCAAAAATTAACTGTTACAATCTAAGATGTTATATAACTTGTAAAAAATATTTTGGCCTTATGCAAATGTTGCCACAAGAAACAAATATGTGAGCCCATTAGTACCTAAAGGATATTATCAGCTACATCCTCAAACAGTCTCACTGAAAAAACATATTTCCTTTTCTTTAGAAGTGATAGCAGCTGTCCATAAGTAGGTCCTACTTTATATATAGGCTTACATTCATGCAAGGGATTTCAGCAATTTCTTAGTGAAGGTTATTTTCTATGTCTTTTACCAGCCCAAGCAAACATAAAACTCACTGCGTCTTTGTGTCCTGCCATCCACGGGCAGAGCAGGTGTCATTTCATTGTTTCCTTTCATGCAAATGTGAAATCTTCCAATTTTAAATACACAGTTGTTTGCAGACATAATAGGAACCACTGTTGTGCTTCTTACTCTGGTACAATTTGACAGCAATTGGTCAAAAGGGTTTATGGACCAGATAACATTGAAGGAAGAGCTATTCTATCCTTAAGTATGGATCATTGGTCTAGAGAAAGACGAGCACAATGTACCACATTGATTTAAGAAATTTGGAGTTGAGGGCTATACTTTTAGAAATTTGCAGGCATCAAATAATATATTGCAATGATGAAACAACATACTAGGCTATATCACCACCAGCTTTGCTGCCACTTTCCCAGTTTTTGGCACCACTGAATCACATCTGGAATATTATGTCATTTTGGCCTCCAAGGTACCAAAAAAAAAAAAAAAAAATTGAAAAAATTAAGTGACCACAACAGAGGGCTAGCAGTGTGGTAAAGGGGGACTTGAGGACATGAGGCAAGGTGATGAGAGCTAGCTTTCTTCAGTCAAGAAAAGAATAAGGATCTTATCACTGTCTTCAGAAAGGTTGTTCAGTGTGGTGGTATCTCCACTCTTCAACACTAAACTTTGATGGCAACACACTAAGATTTCACTTTGAATAGAGGTTAATACAAGATGACCCTGAGAGATCAGATCATCTATAAAGAATTCAGGTGGGTATGGAAAGTAACAGTGACTCTGTACTTCTGTTGATTCACTTAGACACAGAGGGGCATTTCCAAATTAATTTCGTTCAGAACAGAACTGGTATATCCCTTACAGCTACTTAAGAGTTTCTATGTCAAATTTCCATGTTAACTACATTTTTAATCTTTAAATCACCTTTTTCAGTCAAAAGTAAGTAATGTACTTCTCTCTTATGAGAGATGGTTTGGGTTGTTTTTTTTTTTTGTCTAGAAAAACATATGAAAGGATTGCTACAGTTCTCAAGGAGATATTTTCTCTATCACCAGCCAATGAGGGAAAAAATTCAGCAAAACTTGTCATGCATTCTTTTCTTCCAATTAACTTATATTTTCACAATAGAAATATTCTACTTAAATTCATTCACCTTCTCATCTAAACTATTCTAAATGCCATTTCTTTGCACAGAACTACCATAGTGCTTTTTTGGTTATTTTATTTCTTTGTTCTGGGAGAATTAGGTAAATAAGGTTCACAGGGAACCTTATGACTACTCCTTGTTCCTGTTTCACCAATTCAAATGGATATGCCAATACCCAGCAAAGATCAGTTTCACTTTCAAAGTCTCATGATCATTTTACCTCACAGTTAATGTCATCTTCACACCTTCCAGAGCACATGATGGCACCAATCTTTTCTTTTGTGAAAATAATTCTTTCTTGTTTAATTTGGAGTGACAGTACTCTACACAATGAGTAGATAAAAAAGGATGCTACAGGGGATATATCTCCTTGTATCACCCAAACATACTGCTCAATACCACACTAATCTCATCTACAAAGAGTCACTTTACTAACAGAAGAAAGGAGGTGTCAGTATGCTCCTTCACAAGCTATCATATTTTTCCATTTTCCACTACAAGTGGTACTTCCATGCATATGACCGGATAGGAAAAATTACTGGTTTATAGAGCTAAAGAGATGATTCATCTTTGGAACGGAACGGAACAAACTACCTCTCTGCTTCCCCTGCTCCCAAAAAACATATGTATTAACATACATATGCATTATTTTCTTCCTCATAAAAGTGAAGTGTAGCTTAAATGGCTGCTGAATCTGATTCCATGCTCCCTGGCAGCAAAATAAGATTTCTTTAAGTTATTATAAACACAATTTTAACAAAGTGAACTGCATACAAATAGCATTTAAAATGGTAAGCACTCAGACACTGATTTGTATTTTCTAGAACTCATTACCTTTAGTTACTTTCAGAATGCATCAGAATTATTCCCTTTCTGTCTCTTACAGTACTACTAACAAAACAAGTAAGAACACATAAAATATGGTATTAACATCTTCTATTTGATTGAAAATATACAGACCAAATGAAATATAAAGCCAAGCGGATATCAAAAACTCAATGGATCAAAATAAAAAATATCCCTTCATATGCTTACACATTTCACTATATGAACAAGTATATTTTATTTTTCTTTCAAGTTAATGACATTGATTACTTTTAATTAAAGGCATATAATATCCCTTATATGACATATAATGCAAAAGATGACAACAAAGAAAAAATCATATTATTCAAATATTCCTGCATAAAAATCCAGATTTTCAATTGATATAAATTAGTTCAGAAGATTAGAAATAAACAAAATATGCAAATTTGTATATGCAAATGCTACAAAGCACAAAAAAAAAAAATACATGAGTTATAGACTACAGATGTTCACATATTAAGTGAATCAGGTGCATTACTTTTTTAGATGAAACTGCAAGAAAAACAATTTTTGTAAATACAGACACACAAAATTTGAATCAAAGTGATCAAATATCTTTTGTTTGGGATTTCAAGTCTGTGAAATATAGAAATGGAAATTATCTTGATTAAAGCAATTTTGCTTATTTTTCCCCCACATCAGTAGTCTGCTGCAATTGGTGAAACTTGGTCAGCTCAAAGAAATAACAAGAAGGGTACTCTCTGTGTGCCACTTTAAAAAATGGTCGTTTAAAGGCAAGAGTATAAACCAAGAAGGAATTGCTTTGTTTTTCTCTCCATATACTTCATATTTACAACAGCTAAACAATGTAAGCATAGTTCATTACCAAAGTCATGCCCCTTCCAGTATCTGCAAATAACACAAAAGCTAATAAAAGCGCATGAAAAAATATTGACTTTTGAAATCTCATGAAAACTCCAAAAGAACATGGTGCCATCTTTCATTACGTAAACATAAAGCAACAGGTTCTGATACCTTTGACATATTTTGAAATGCTTTCAAAACATTATTTTGAAAATAATATATTACTGATTGATACAGATACTAAAATGTGATTGTTCTGAATAAAAATACCCTTCATGTTTTTTTCTCCACACAAATTATTATATTCATTACAGAATCAGCTGTAAAGCTCTTTCTCCTTCTAACTTTGCTAATGATCTCTGGGTATGCAAGAAAATTCTGTTTACTACTGTTCAGTGTACTCAGAAATCACAAGTTCTCAGCACTCTATGGTAAAGGCTCAGCCTGTTTAGATAGATTCTTGATCAATAATGAAATGTTCTTAATCAAAAAGTTTAAACTTCTGCTCATGGGATATTGAAAGAAACTAACATGTGTAAGGATTGCTTTGTAGGACATAATTTTGTCTTTACCTGTGTTATAAGAACAAATACCTATGCAGTCAATAAATAGCACTCACAAAGACAAAGCATCAAGGTTGTGTTTAGGGGTTCCATCCTACTAGCAGAAGCAAAAATCCATATGAGGACGCCTGGGACACGAGAAGAGCACAAAATTGCTCTGAGCCACTGCGCTCACTGATAAATGGCACACTAAGAAAAAGACATTACTTTCCTCCCTCACAGTGGTAGCAGTAATGGAAATCTATAATAAGTTATTTTCAAGATCATGCTTCATATTATTTAAATTCTCCCCCAACATATAAACCAACATCTTAAGGAGCAGACAGAAACCCAAGCTGTACTCTGGGACATGGGAAGTTTTTTTTACCTACAACTGACAAGACAAAGGATGAGGATGATATATATAAGTTACTACAGCCTAGGACACAAGAGAATTAAGTTTGGTTTTCTGACCCTCTCCACACTTAAAACTCTTTCAAAAAGACAATCAGCTCATGTGGACTTTGTCTAAGCTAAACCAGAGGCACAGGAGTGTAACTCTGTTCCCTTTCTGAGTAGAGAGCTCAGATGGTTTCTGCAGTATATTTCAATGAAATCCATCTCTCCTCTTGAGATTTCAAAGTAGAAATCTGTGTGTGAGGTAGGAGACAGCAGTCCCAGAGTTCACAAAGGGGGCAGGTCTGCAGACCATATGCAGCATACCCCTCTGTGAATGCTCACTAGCCTTTAAAAAGAGAATATTACTGCAACAGCTACATCTTATGAATTATGAACATTGCAGACTTTGAATCCCTACAAAGAGAATTTGAAAAGCTTGTTGGAGCCCATTTCTCACTGAAGGTAGCTGTATTTGGAATACTGATCCTAGACATTACATATTAAAAGCACCAAAACCATAAAGGCAACCAAAAAAAATCCCTTTGAATGAGTAAGTTCAAACACCTGTTTTTTTTTACTTTATATCTAGCCAGGAGGTATTTTGGTACTGCTATGAGTAAAATATGCCCTACAGTACAGTGGCTTAGCCAAATGGGAGACAAGAAGTATAGTATGTCAAGAATCTTGCCAAGGTTTAGCTTGACGTTTGGAATAGCCAACTCTTGGATAAATCTAATTAATTCCCATTGTATGGCCTTTTAACATTGTGCTGGCTGAATGCCTATATATTGCAAACCCTGCCAAACCAAAGAGGAGTTAGAGTGACCTCCATATCGCAGTGATGGGCCATCATTTGGACACAGCACACCCTTCATCAAGAATTAACACACAGTACTCACAACAAACACCAAACATACACTGAGCTTCAAGATTTAAAGACTGCTTGAGTGAAATGTTTCAGCATAAGAAACTTAGAAGTATTTACATTATGCACATAATTGCGGTTTCTGATCTGTATGAACATAAAACACATGGGCACAATTTCTGGGTAGTTACTGTTGGTTATCCTGAAAGATGACTCATGGCTGCCCAGAAAGTCAAGTAAAAATGGTTACTTAGACAGAAAATCCAGTAAATTTAAAAGTATTATAATTTGTCAATCATGTTGACAAGAGATGGCAAGTTTTCTTAAAAGAGATCTTACCATTACTACATTGGTAAAGATAGAAAAATGTGACAAAATTTAAAAATTCATTCTTTAATATATAGGTAGAGGAAATCAGTAGGAATTTGGGTAGATTTCAAAAGTCTAAAAGAGTGAGAGAAACTAATATAGGCAGTCATATCCAAACGTATTTTTGTTTGCTTTTATTTAATTTCTCCTTTAAGAAACGTTTTTGCATAAAATCAAAATAGAAGAATTCCATTAATCCAACCATACAGGGTAGAGAAGCAGACAAAAACACTTGCAAGTGACTTCAAATACATTTATCTGCATATCTCTGTCTTACAAAATTAAGACAATAATGTCTAAAACCATAGGAACCTTGATGAACCATGGGGTTTCTTAATCTTTTTTGAGGAGATAATAATGAAAATTTCTTTTTTATCTCTTTCATAGATTCAAGAGCTTCTATCAGTTTTTAGAGCTTCATTTCATCCCAAATGAGGATAACCATGTAAGATTTAAAATATTTTCACAGCATTAAATCTGAAGAAAATAAATTTTGTTTGAGTGGAGCTGAACAGACAATAAATTGGAATTATCAGTTCTTAAAATAGTACACTGAAACATTTATCAGAAATTTCTAAAATTAAGTCAATTTTCACAATATTATTTATGAAAAAACTCAAACAACTGAAAAATAAGCAGTAGAGAACTGTTACGCATTCAGTAAGGGCACTACCACAGACTTCCTAGGAATCTTCAAAGAAAGAAGGGAATAAAATGGGGAAATTCAAAATGGAAAAAAACCAAACAAACCATACTTTGAGAAATTTCATGAATGCTTATACCCCCCTCAACGCCACCTTGAAAAAGACTTACACTTCTGCTACCAAGAAACCATGCCCAAAATGAATTAAAATTATAATTTGCCTACGCATTTTTAAATCATCACCTGTTAAAGTATGTCCTTACCTGTTAAATGATATTCACATGTAATAATTATGAGGTAACACATTTGAAGTCAGTAATCCACTCAGGCTTGCGGCTTTGAGATTTTCTGGAAGCAATTCCTTAGTGAAAAGAAAGCAAGGGTGAAAGATGGAAGTATATTTATTATTACAAACAGTTGGTGTTTCAGACTAATTGAGATATGAAGGGGTGTTAATAAATTCGGGGAGATTAATTTAGCAGGCAAAGCTAGCTGGCCACATTCTTTAGGAAGTGTAATATTACATTTATTTAAATCCACAAAAATACAGCTGAAGCAGTTCATGGCTAACTGCAATAGGAAGCAAAAACACATGGAAAAGTAAAAGAGCTTCAGATAATATATTCAACAGATTTTAATACAATAAAGAGTTACATGGCCCACTGTAAAGTGCAGGAAACTATGATTTTTCAAAATTAATGTATGTTAGAATTGTGAGGATATCGTCATGTATATCCAAGCTGTTGACTTTCAACAGCCCAGGCTAGTTCATTGGAGGGAGAACAGAGGAAAAGTTTTTTTTGATAGGTTGAACTTTAAAAGAAGTAGGGTGTTTCAGGCTGCTGAGGAAATCTGGATTGTGAAAATAAATCCCTGAGAGATGGATTATTGGGCAGGTAATGGCAAAAGGCATCTGATAAATTGCACAGTTATGTGGTAAACTTATTTATTACATGCCTATGCAATTTGTCACAGGGCTGTCTCATTTATCACTTCCCCATGCGAGATGCATATATTAATATTGCACACTGCTATCATTGCCTGACAGCTTATGATCCTGTTTGTGAATTTCATACATCATTTTTCCCTGCTCTCTCCTATCACAAGATGTTCCATCCAGCTATATTTCCAGATAAATGCTAAGAAAGGATTCCTGACCCACCTGGTGTCGTGCTGTATGCTACTAATAATGTAGACTATAAGTTATGGATTTTCATATACGTACTGCAGGGTCAGTCATTGCCATCCTGTTGCTCACAGATTTATTGTATCATGATAGGTCGTTGATCAATCAGTAAAAGCAAACCTGGTATTCTCACTCAGCTGAAATGGATCTTGTCAACACCACTCTGCTAAAACACTCTTTTAACAAAATGGCTGATTCATGAGAACACTTCTTGCAGTTACTGTTTTTTTGTGAAACCATGTTAGCTCTCAGCAAGAGCTTAATATTACCTTTCACTGAAATACCCACATCAAAAAGCTGCAATTGTATGCTTTTAAACTTCATTTTGTCTACACTGAATCGTAATAGCTGTTTCCTTTGAGCCAGCCAAGGCTACCATAGGTATGCTGTATGCAACAAGATAAAAAGCAAGTCATGGAAAACTTTTGGTACAATAATTTTGATTTTAAAGCTGGTAATTGGTTATTTTATTATTAAGTTATGAGATATACATAGTTATTGCTCCCTTTCTGTTTCTTCTGTTTCTTTAAAGCTTCCTGGGTTTGAACGATGAAGGCTTATCAACCTTATGAGCTCAAATATGAACTCCTTATTAAAAACCATCTAGGAATGTACTTGTACGTGCAAGACACCAGAAGCTCATGTGGGAAAAGAATAGTGCTTTGTGAAGCAAAAAGGTTAAAAAAATAGGTAATAAAATCAAAGAGGAACATTCAGTTACAACTGGAGCTCTCAAGGAGCCCAACAGTCAACAGGAAATGATTTAAACTAGTATGAAATCCGTTCATGTAGATGTCTAGATACCCTAAAAAGCAAACAGAGCAAGAGGGCAAAAAACCATCACCAGGGAAAAAGTTGGTTTTCTGGCATAAATTCAACAGTCTGCAATTAAATGTATCAAGAAAAACCCACTAGCCCACTTCCTTTCCTTTTTTTTTTTTCAATTTCAACTTTTTGAACTTTCTTTTTTTTCCAGATTTTCTACGAAAACTCTGTCAGTCTGCCTTGTTTGGAAACACACTACCTCATTCTCTCCTCCCTCTTCCTGAATAAAGTAATGAAAGTCAAGTTAAAAATTTTGACATAATTTTTAGGCTGTCCTATGGAGATATAAAGAACAAAATGAACTTGATATATACTATTTTGCATGTAATTTTGAAATGGGGAAAAAACTTCACAACTACTTATATCAGCATTTGGATCAACTAATCACAGATGTATATAGATGGCTGATGAAATCCTAGTTTATATTCGTGTCCTAGTTGGGATCATCAGACTGAGAAAACAACTACCAGGAGACTTTATATAAAAAAATTAAAATTTTACAAGCTGCAGAGTAGTGCTGTGCCATATTATAATTTTTGTAAGAATATAAAAAAATACCAATTGGAACTGGAGAGGAATAACAAAGATACATGGCAATATAGAAAGGCAAAGAAATTTCATTAGTATTTCCATAGAGTCTTCATAATGCAGACAAATCATTTTTTCAGGGACAAAAATACTTTTAATACAGAATTTAACAGACTTGAGCAGTATTTTGCCATGAAAATAGAGCTATGATTTGCAAAGATTAAAACAATTTTGGAAAAGCATATGTAAAAGCATTGAAAGACTTAAAAATTAAACTTGTCATACAGACTCCACATACTGTACAATCAGAAATATATTCATGAGAAATCTTTAAGAGAGAGGTACATTCTTAATATATTCAAACAGAACTGAGCTCTGGGTAATTGCAAACCATTCATTGCAGGTCAATATGACAGCTGAAGTTCCACAGCATTATTTTCCCCAAAATACACAGGAAAGATTTGGCTCACCAGATGGGCACCCTTTGTACTGCAGGGTATGTGAGGCATGCAGAGATGAAGCTGAAACCTAAAATATTGACATATGTAGCTTTTGCAGGAGATGGATTGGTTGCAGTACGTCACAAACTTGACAAATACTAAATCTAATTCTGGGACAATTCATATAGAAAGGCAGTGAAATTCTAAAGATTGATTCCAGGATATCTTTACCAGCACAAGGAAGCTGACAACAGAATATTAAATTCAGTTGACAGAATTCAATTGTACTGTCACAGAAGCATCAAAAAAATGCTGGCAATAAAAATTTTAATGACAAATTTGATTGATTAAAAAGAATAAAGAAAGAAATAAAGAAAGAAACTACTGGACTGATCAACATCCCTTTTAATGTCAAAAGCAGAATTACTCTTAGACTACCAATGCACTAAAAATTATGGAAGAAAACTCTTTCACATACATACCACTTTAGTCAAGGTAGGTTTGCTGACCCTTTTTAAGACTTTAAAGCAAGGGTTGTTGAAGCAGATGCATTAGAGAACTTATACCAAGAACTACATTCTATTCACTGTAGCTGATAGTTTATAGAAGAGAAACCAGGGATGATCAGATGAGAAATTTCTAATATAAACAGCCTGCAGTGGTAGTCACAGTTTCAGATTCTTGGATCAATTAGCTGCTGGAAAATATTAATTCTTAATAGTAACAGCTACTGTCCAGAAAATAACTCTGCTGGAGAATAGGAGTTGCAGTGCTGAGAGACAACGGTTAGGAATTAGTTTGTAAGACACTAAAACGCTTTGCAAAATTTATGATTTTAAACACATTACTGTCAATCCTGTATTTGACTAAATTAAAAAAAAAAATAAAAAGGCTATTTTAAGTCCCTCCTATAAAAAAAAAAATAAACTCTCAAACCAACATAAACAAATCCTCCAAAAAACTCTATGACAATCAAAAGATGAAAAGCATTTATAAACATAAGACAGAGTCCACAGGGATAATCAGGAAACAGCCATGATAGATACTTCATGTAAGGTTCATCTTACAAGTGATAATTAAGGACCAAGGCTTCAGCCTTCAACTTATTCAATGAGAAAAGAAATAGAAGAAATAGACTCATACTTTAAATTCCAGAAACTCAAAAAGGCTGAGCTGATCAATGGAAAAAAAACAGGCAAAATAATACTGAACTTAATCCACAAAAGTTTTCAGAGATTCACAAGGTAAAGGAAGCCAGTTTAGAGATTGCTTGTACATATGCAGACTTCTAGAAGACCAAAGAATGAATCCAAGCATAGGGCTCCTGACTGTTCCTTAATTAACAGCTTGCTCCCTTGCTTTGTTCTGAATCTCACCAACAGAGATTGTACATAACAGAATTAATGAGACTACATAATGTAATAATCAGAATTAATGAGACTACATAAGTTATGACTCTTTTCAACCTGTACAGTTGTCCAGCTCTGCCTCACTTGCACCTTCAAACCTTCTGCATGTCTTCATGCCACATCTGAGGTTTATAGCACACCACTAATGTGTTTTGCAGAAAGCAGTGTGGTGGGCAATAACACAAGGTTCACATTTATGCAGACATGATTAACTCACAAATGTACCAAAAGACCAGTTTTAGGGCCACAGGAGAAATTCCTGACACTCTTGTGTTGTGCAATGTGGACAGTCTGTTCTAGGAGCAGCAAGACCCAGACAGCATGAATGTGATTCAGTTTGGGCTGCTCAGCTCTAGAATGAGGGACCAATTATTTTTCCTTTCTGTTTATCAGGGTAGAGACAGACTGGCACTGTAAACTGGTGTATATGGTTAACTTCATATTTTTCCACTTGGAAGTGAAATATGCAAGAATAATTATTTTCATGTCTTGAACTGAAACACAGCATCTTTAGAATGTGTGGTTTACTAGAAAGAGTCGAGTAATGTCAGTGAATCAGGGATGAGTGAGTGATGGGAGTTAAGGAAATGTTATATTCAAATAAATTGCTGAGAACATGCAACTTTTCTCTCATTACTCTTCCACTTTTTAAATCTAATATTTTAAAATTACTTTTTATTCTATTAAGGATTCATTCACAAATTTTGGTAAACACTTCTCCCTACACATCACCCAAGAATAGTACATGCATGACAATCAATACACGATGAAACATTAAAAATGGCAATATTGCTGCAAATGTGAGCATTCTGTGAAGTAGCCTTCTTAAGTTAGCTATCCACCATGATATACAATTTTGTTTAAATTGGAATAGTTTTCCATATATTCTAACTGTTTTCTGAGAATTCTTCTGCAGAGATTTACTATATAGGTGAGATGGCCCAGTGTAAAATTCACCTATGAAATTTAAGCTTTTAATTAATTTACTGTATATTCATATTGTGCTGCAAAACGCAGGACATCTGACCTCTGTAGACAAAGCCAATGGCTTCACAGATTTGCCTCAATTTAAAAATTACCTAACCTCCAAAATAATAATAATTACACAAAGCAGTAAGTGTACTTATTAAAAACAAATTGAGATATTTCTAGGGCAAACCATAGAGTTTCTACTACAAATGACAAGCCACTTCAACAGCGTTTAAGCAAGTATCATCACATACTTGCAAAAGTATGGTATGGAGAAATAAGACTGTGTATCTAGCTAACTTGATCAGTCTTAAGTTGTGCCAAAACTCTCTTCCAGAACGGTTTCTATTTTATAGGACAGCAGAATTATCTCATAGACATTTATGCATGTAGCTCTGTTTGGTACTCCAAAAACATTGATCACAAAGTCATATGCCCTTAATCCTCATTCAATCTTCAGTCTCCTTAGAAAAGCTTCCTCAAAGTATGTGCTTTTACCAGTGAAGAATTTCCACCCCTTAACTTTCCTACTTTACAAAATCTTCTTTCGAAAATTAATTAGCCAAAGCATCAAGGATAATTTAACCTTGGACTTACCAGCACTCTCTGACTCTCAGGAGCCTTAGCAGTAGGGAGCTGTCTGATTACACCTTCTGAGAGCAATACCTTGAGTCCCCATGAAGCAAACTCAGACTCGAGGCTTCCGTGACCTGATATTCTGTCTTTGCTTCCTGCCTCAGGTTCTTTTATTTTTTCATTTTGTCTTCAGGCAATTTGAATATTTTATCAGTATAAACAACAACAACAATGTCAAGCTGTAGGATTCTACATCCTCGATTGTCAGCTCCTTAACACAGAGACCTGGGAGATAAAAAGTGTACAATCTAGGTAAAATAGAGACACTTTGACCAAAAATTATCATTAGTATATAAAAATCTTTCCTGATGGCTCTGGTTATCTTAATCATCGGTACTTGTCGGGCTCTCATCGCTTGGGTGTTCCCTGGACAGTTTCCGAGAGAGCCATCTCCGATGGGGCTGCGTCTATTTACTTGTTAATTTGGGCTCTTCAGCTTTTGTTGGCGGTCACAATGTTGGGATGAAGCAATCTCTGTCCCTCCGTCCGCGGTTTTCTTTTTTGGTTTCCGAGTTTTTATTATTTTATTCATACAAACATTATTTGTTCTACATTAATTTACAAACTAACATGAATTACATCATATCATATATTACACTGGGCAGCACCGGGTCAGTACCAGGGCAGTACCGGGTCAGTACCGGGACAGTACCGGGTCAGTACCAGGGCAGTACCGGGGCAGTACCAGGGCAATACCGGGTCAGTACCGGGTCAGTACCGGCTCTGCCCGGCCCGGCCCCAGGCGGTGCCAGCGGCTGCAGCGGCCCCAGCTCCGGGCACGGCTGAGCCCCTCAGCCCCGGGGAAAGCCTGGGCAAGGGAGGGCAAACGCTGCCCGGCAGCCAGGGCTGAGCCAGGGGAACCGAGCGAGAAACAGCCCTGCGAGCCCCGAGGGGACAGCGGGAGCAGGGACGGGGCAGGAGAGACCCGGCAGGGATGGCCCTGGGGCACCGAGAGAGCCGGCGGGACACGGCTTTCCCTGCGGGCACCGGGAATGTTCCGGGATGGAGCAGGGAAAAGGTGAGAAGGAAGAAATAGCAGAGAGGAGCTGCTGTGGACGGACCGCAGTCTCCAATTTCCCACGCCTCTGCGCTGCCCAATGGAGGGCAGGAGATAGAGGAGCCAGAAATGTACGAGTGAAGTTGAATTTGGGAAGATAGGAGTACAGTGGGCTTAGGTGGGGTTTTTTTGGTCTTTGTTTCACACGATCCAGCTCTATTTTAATGGACAATTTTTTTATTTTTTTTCCCCAAATTGACTATTTTATCAGTGATGGTAAATGATGAGTTTCCTGTCTTTATCTTGGCATATCACCTTTTCAGTCCTTTGTCTGGTAGAGGAAGGGGACTGAAAGAGCTGTTGGGTGGGATCTTGCTGATGGCCAAGGTCAACACATCAACAAAGCTGACTACAAGACAGCAAACTTTTTGCGTGCTAAACAATGCATTACAGTCCATTCTCATAGTCTGAGCTGCCGCACAGAAATTATATAAAGCTAAGTAATATTAGCTCTGACCTTTTTCCCTCTCTGATGTCACAAAAAATTTTAGCATTTGTAATAATTCAAAGCTGATGTATAACATATCTTATTCAGGTACTGTACAAGGCAATGGCTTAAGGGCTAGAAGACTGGAAACCTTCAAGTGTTCTCCGCATTAGCAAGCAATTTCCAGGAGGTTATTTCTAGGGAATTTAACAACCTTAAGAGAAACTACTTTGATTTTAATGAATCATTTATTCAAGTAAAACCAGACAGCAACGACACAACCTGAAGAAATAGTAGGGTAAGTGGTGGCCAAGGAAAGGTAATGAAAATCCTTTATCATCTGTGACACTATAAGGTTTAGAAAATCATCAGAGAAGTAGTCTTCCTTTCTTCTTGAAATAAATATTAGAAGTAAAGCTATGCAGCAGTAAATAAATATCTAAAGGAAGAATAGGGGAAGAAGAGTGGAGGGTGAAAATTACACTGTATGATGCATATACATCTATACATAGAATAATTGAAGCACATCTGTAAAAGATAACTTACCTACTTGCTTGATAATAAAAGCCCGGATAGCCTGGAACCCCTCTAGCCTTTTAATTGGCTTGTAATTTTTTAAAGATCAACACTGGGCTTCATAAGACACACCTTTCCAAAGGAATTTTAAAATTTTCCATCAGTGAATTGATTTATTTGGCTAACATAATCTGTAGATTGCCTTCAGTTTTAATCACAGCTTGTCAATATTCAGAGTTCTATAATGGATTATAATGTTTTTTGATTAACTTTTTCTGTGGACAATACAGTAATCAAAATTTTACTTACTGGCTAAACAATAAGTTTATGCTATAAGTTATGTTAGATCCATTCTTAAGAAGGTGGAAATACATGTGTCTGTTTACTTACTTATAGCCCTTTCTACTTTATGGGGCTTGTGATTTCTACCATAAAAAAAAAAATTCCATGTGTCAGAGTAAGAGAAAAAAAAATCACTTATATAACCATATTAATAGCTGTTCACTTAATAAAATGAGACACTGAACATGATATAGGAAATATATAGTTTTTTCCCTCAAAAACAAAGAAAACAAATCAAACCACAAAACATCCCTCCTCAAAAAAAATCCAAAAACAAAAACTAAACTAAACAAACAATAAAACCTCAACCCCCCCAGAAAAACTGCAACAATAAATAGCTGTAGACTGGAGTGTCAGATAGCTTACAATGTCACTAGGAAACAGAGTCTATTATAATTTTCTACATGTACTTCTTTGCAAAATACAATTGCCCTATCACTGGTGCCAAAGGGAAGATTTTAAAAAAGAACATAAATCAGCTATATTGGAAGTTGAAAGGTTGAAAAAGAAATGTCACAAAGATCACTGCCAGTGACTTGGGAAACAAATGATAATTTTAGAGTATTTATAAACACTTGGAATAGTAAATGAAAAGAGATTTTGAAGACTGCTGATGGGAATTCATCAAAATGAATTCCTAAGTTATATAACCCACATCTATTCCTCCTGATTTGAAAACACTGCAAGGAGGGGACTTAAGAAAAGACTGCATCTTCAAAAGAGGAAGAAAATGCTGAAGGCAGCAAGTGTGGAACTCTGTCAGGCACTTTCAAGTTTTAGTATCTCACATGCGTGGGAGATAATTTAGCAAAAAACATATAACTTATTGCTCATAAAAATATGTCACAAACAGAAACAAATCCAAAGATTCCAAGTCTATAAACAGACACTAATTTTGTAATGGGCTATTTCTAATTCTGAAATGAGTATAAAGAAAAGTAGTGATTAAAAATGCATATTTGAGCTGCTGAGACATTCTTTAGCAGTGATATTTGGACTAATCTCCAGAGGAAGAAAGCTGGTATTTGCTTCTGATCTTGAACAAGTCAAGCCATCATTTTCCTATTTTAATTAATCACTTGCATGTATTTGATTTTCTGTCTTGAAAATTATGTTTGGAATAATTGCTACAAAGCTGTAGAAGTATTTACATTAACATTCAAGAGAAAATTATGAAAGACGATATTAGATATCAAAATACTTATAGAATCAAATTTCAATCTCTTTAAGCCTCTGAAAAAATGACAAGTTTTATGTTTCCTACTGTAAAATGAGAGCATATTATAATTAAAGAAATGTGCTAACAAGTCTGAGAAACCAAGGTCTAGATTAAGTTTGTGAACAGGACTAGGCAGATTATTCCTATTTTACTTAATCTTACAGTGTAATTGAAGACTTCTTACAACTCTAATTTTCACCTTCTCCTATCATTTCTTCTCCCTGCTGGAATGTTAAGATTAAAGAAAGGACTTTTTCCACCTCTATGAATATTTAGGTTTTTTCCAGAAAAATAAATTAATAATAAAAAAAAAACTTGACAAAGTAAATGATGGTTTTTATTTCTTTATTAATTTCACCTCTGTAATTGCACTTGAACAAGCCACATTCCTGGCATCTCTAATTTTTCCCTTTGAGTAGAAAAGCACGAAAGTATAACTCATAGTGGATATTTCTTAAATATCTTTTGATTCTTCGTTTGAGAACTAATGACTTGCTGTCTTCTGACATCTACTGAGACCTAGTGTTGCGAAAGTATCTGCTGAGCTGCCTCCTTCTTTAAGTCCTTCAGACTTGTCCAGTGCTGAAGGAGAAACAGAATCTTCATCTCCCCAGCAATAGGGGAGCCCTACAACATACACAGCTTACTGTTTATGCACATGATCCGTGGGATTGCACCAAACTGCCTTTTTGCAGAGTACTCAAATGCAGGATGCTAGCAGATATTTAGCTCCCATTCATGGTGTTATGCTGAAACAGTGAGAATCAGGACCCTAATTTAGAACAGCTTCACCAAGACTTCTAGCTCAGAATAGTGTAGATTTATTTTCCCTTCACACACTGTGTAATTTATTCCTGACATTAAAGAATTATTTAAAGGACAGATTTGTCTTTATTTTTTAGCTACACTACAAACCCAAAGTAAAGGCCTGTGTTAGACAACTGAACCCTCCTAAAGAATACAGTTATTATACAGTTATTCTGATACCTGATTTAGGCACTGAATTTACTTCAATACTGCCACACAGTGTAAAAACCTTAAAAGAAAGTAGAAAAACAGTCCCAAATTCTGCAAAAGAAAAAGGTTAAAAAGACAGATAATTTGATTAATAAATTCAAGGTAAAATGAGACCCACCCAGAAGCTGCTTGCAACTTTGGGAGACCAGCTTGCCCAGCTGTCAGGTGTTTTAAAATGGAAATCTTAAAGGTACAGGAGCAGGCCATCCCCATGGCTGAACTTCCAGCTTTGTCTGGGACTCAGTGAGAAAAAGAGTGTGTCACCTCTGCAAGAAGGGGCAGGCAAGTCAGTCAGACTACAAGGAAATTGTGAGGTTATGGGGGAGGAAGGTAGAAGGGCCAAAGACAAGCTGGAATTTAATCTGGCCACTGCTGTAAAAGACAAGAAGAAATTTTTATACAAATACAGCAGCAACAGGGTGATGGAAAATCACCATCCTTTATTCAATATGAAATATAATTACAAGGGATGAGGGAAAGGGTGAGGTAGTTAATACCTTCTTTGTCTCAGTCTTTGAGTCAGAACAATTGTCTTTAAGGTATCCAGTCTCCTGAGCTGGGAGCAGCATGAAAGCCTCATCATCCAGGAGGGAATGGCCAGCAACATGCTAAACACTTTAAACCAAGTCCATGTAGCTGGATGGATTCACCTGAGAGTACTCAGGGGACTGGCAGAATCCCAGTTGTCAGGGGCTTAGCAAATGTGGTGTCTGTCTACAGTGGCCAGAAGTACAATCTGGGGAACTACAGACCTGATCTCATGAGCAGAACATCCTTAGTGCCATTGTGCAATATGTACAGGACAATCAGGTGTTCAGGCCCAGCCAGCATGGGTGTAGGAAAGGAAGGTCCTGCTTGACCAAGCTGATCTCCTTCTACAACAAGGTGACCTGCCTAGTGGACGAAGGAAAGGCTGTGGCTGTTGTCAGCCTGGACTTTAGTAGAGCTTTTGACACTGTTTCACACAGCATTCTTCTGGAGAAATTGACTTCCCATGGTATGGATGGATGTACTCTTGACTGGGCAAAAAAACAGCTGGATGGCCAAGCCCAGAGGGTGGTGGTGAATGGAATTATATCCAGCTGGCAGCTGGTGGGGTTCCCTAAGGCTCAGTACTGAGGCCAGTCCTGTTTGACATCTTTGATGGTCTGGACAGGGAAGATCAAGTGCGCACTCAGTCATTTTGCAGAGGACATCAAGTTAGGTGGGAATGTTGATCTACAGGAGGGTAGGAAGGCTCTGCAGAGGGATCAGGACACCCTAGATTGATGGATCAAGTCACGTTGTATAAGGTTGAACAAAGCACCAGTCCCGCACTTGGGCTGCAAAAATCCCATGCTGTACTACAAGCTTGGAAAAGAGTAGCTGACAAGCTGCCTGATAGAAAATGTGCTGGTTGACAGCAGCTGAACTTGATCTAACATGTGCCTAGGTGCCCAAGAAAGCCCATGGCATCCTGGCCTGTATCAGCAATAATGTGGCCAGCAGGATAAGGGCAGCAATTGTTCCCTGTGCTCAGCTCTGGTGAGGCTGTAACTCAATCCTGTGTTTTGGGCTCCTCACTCCAAGAAACACACTAAGCTTCTGGAGCATATCCAGAGAAGGGAAGTGGAGTGGGACAGAGATCTGGAGCACAAGTCCTATGAGGAGCAGTTGAGGGAACTGGGGTGGAGAAAAGGAGGCTCAGGGGAGACTTTAACACACTCTGCCTGAAAAAGAGGTTGTAGCCAGGTGAGGTGTAAATCTCTTCTCCCAGGCAGCAAGTGATAGAACAAGAAAAAATGGCCTCAGGCTGGATTGGATACTAGTAAAAATATCTTCATGGAAAGGGTTGTCAAGTACAGCCTTAAGAAAGGATGCTGAGGGCATCTAATAGCTGTTGTAAAGTTTAGCTAAAGCAGCTACTGAATCCTCCTGGGAGTCTCTCTGAAAAGAATTGCTGTTTCCAGAAGTGGTTTTTTCCCTGAAGACAGTAAGCACCTCACCAGTATGACAACATTCTCTGTTAATAAATATTTATTACCCTTGACCTAGACTTCCACCTAAACTTCATCTTGCTCTCTTTATGCCATGTTTAGTAAGTGAATTCTAATAATGGACCTCTCAGATGGAAGCTGTAAAATGAAATAGTAGAGCAAAAATGAATGAGAGCATTCAGTTGCCAGTAGCAGAGATTAAACTCATGTAAAGGCTGAGTAAACAATGAAAAAATCTGCCCTTTATATCTTGCTTTTCTTATTGTCATGCTAGTTCAACCACTTAATCTGCCAGTACACTTCTGAAAGTCTCCCAATAAAAGAAAATTGAAATTTAAAGATGGAAAAGGTTATACTGCATCATTTTCACTTGCTAAATAGAGCTTAAGTGCTCACTTGCACATTTCAGGTAGTACTCTCAAGGCAATGCATTATTTCCCTTCAGAGATTTCATTCAGAGTCAAATTTGACAGCAGATGTCACAAGGAAAGTTTTCTTGTGTAAAATCTAAACACAGCATAATCCACTTCTAAAGGTCCCCCAAACAACTAAGAATTTTCTCTTCTGAAAAGACATAATTTCTATTCACTCAGATGATCTCTTTTTCTTTGAAGTTCTATCCCTTTTTCTAAGGTCAAGAATTACAACAGATGGAAAATATAGGTCCCTGCATTCACTTCTGGAGTAAGAATTCCCATACTTTGCATCAGCTAATGCATACTTCCATCTGGCATGATGTATGACATTGAGTACAGGGATTGCATCCTGATACAATTCACTTACCCAGAGGTTTGATGCCCATGTAGACACACCTTGGCTTGAGTGTTCATCCTTCATAGTGATCTGTGCTGGGAGAACTCAGCAGCCTGGAAAACAATCCCAGACTTTCTGACTATACTGAAACCATCCAGCCAAAACCCAAGAAATTAGAGGTCATCTTTGAAAAATGTGACGTTAGACTTCACGCTTCTCAGCTTCAAAAAACATGAAAAGGGATAAGTAACTATCCCTATAAAAAATCTGGAGCTCTGTATCCCAGTAAAAGTGACTCAAGCCTCTCCAGCCTGAACCAGGACTATGTAATACTGTTTGTTGGATGCTGGTCCTGCTTCCCTGGTCAGTCAGAAAAAGAGGTGAATTGCCATAACAGACCAAAATAGACCTCCAAGCTGAATAGAAAGAAGGTGGTGATAATGAGATCATGTTTTTACTGGCAGAGGAAAGGAAGAAAGCCCCACTATGAATATTACATGCGTTCTGGCAAGGGTACTATGAATGACCAGCATGAAAAAAACAAAGGTGCACTGGCAGGTTGAACATAACACCAACACAGAAACAAAGAAACAAAACACCCCTGTATTAATACCTAGTCTTTTTGGTATTAAATACATGATTTGGACTATTGGACTGTTAAAAAAACAACTGAATAACTATAAATTATTTGCTCTACATTGGCTCTACCCTTTTGACCATAAGATGATTTTGAGTGAGATGGTTCTTAATGAAAACTGTTGGGTGAGCATTGCTCAGTATATTCGCACAAAGGTCAAGACATGCAGAGCAAGGGATGAAGCAGCTTTATAATACTGACTTAATTAAGATTGATAATGTAGCTGTGCATTAGAACTCATCCTCATGTAGATAAATATTCCTCCAAATACTCCAAAATACTCTTGTATTTGCTTCCTTCTCTAGGCGATACCCCCCCAAACATTATTAGCCTCCTTTATGCAGCCTCCATTGCTTTATTTGTCCTATATTGACATATTTGAATCAGGATTTCTCATCACAGCCATCCTGTTAAAATAAATGTTTAGTTTTGAATGCTACAATATTGAATTATCCATGTTAAAAACTTAGGGCATCTGCAACCATATCTTGCCTAAGAAACATGCTTAGAGATCTTCTGTAAAACCAGTATATTAAAATATTCCTATGCAGCTTACTAAGCTTGAAAACAGCAATAATTTTTGTATTTAGAATAAGCTGTGATTGTAAATAATGATAAAAGCATAGTCAAGTAAGCAAAACCTCCTTTCCCTGATTGCGCAATTAATTAATACATAATACCTCGGGCAAATAGTGCTAAGAAAATGTTCAAAATCTTATTTTTTCATGTCAGAACTAATTTAAAGCAGCATATTGTTAAGTTAATATACTGCCATCCTGTTTTTTTAGAAAGGTATCACACCAATGCCTCCCAAACAGTGCTATAGTATCTCACGAAAGTTTAAAAAATAAAAACTATTGCTTTCTAGTCTTTCCTCCACCTACAAATGATTGAATAAGAGCACATTTTTTCACCTTTTCATTCACAGGCAATTGAATTATTTTTTTCACTTCAATTTTTTCTTGCAAACCCCAGCACTCCCCCGCGTTCACCCCCCTTAAATTGCAGATTCCATTTCAGAAAAGGGAATGCAGGAGACTTGGATATGTAGCAAAATATATCTACTATAGAAAATACCTTGTGATGTGGAAAGCCCAGTAGAAGGAAAGCTTTGAGTCTCTTCTGCTGAATTTTAGATAACCTGAGGGACAAAGTTCTCAACACAGGCTTATCAAAGTTTTTTACTTTTATATTATTGTTTTCTAAAGTGAATTGAAAGCAAAGATGAGAAAAAGGGAAAGTTTGTGTATTGTGGCTGTGAAACAAAAAGTACTCTTTGTTTGTCTATTTGTTTTAATCCATGACTTATACAATTTGACCTGCAACATATAATGGTAAATTCTTTTGTTCACTAGAAATTTAATCTCCAAGGATAACCATGAAGCAGAGTCCATATATCAAAACAGACCAGTGGGGTCACAGTAGACGTATCTAGAATACTAAGATTAAATTAAAATGGAATAATTTCATTAAACTGAATTTCAGGAGAAAATTATTCCAGTTCAGTAGCATTTGTATTACATTCCAAGGGAAAAAAGTCTTATTCACCCAGCTTGATTTCAAAATGACAAAGTGCTACAAAATTTTAATACGTATTTGATTTTCAGTAGGTAAACAGTGTAAAAGCTCTGAAGAATGAACTTTCCAGTTGCTATAAATTTATTAAAAATTAGATGGGGACTCTGAAAAATAAGAGGAAATTCATATTTTTAATTTTTTATTCATTAAATATTTCTAGGTTATATCTGATGTTTGGAGCATTCAAAAGATCTTAAATGTGCTATCTTTACAAAAAGAAGACTGTTGTATAAAATCATTTGGACAGAGAGATGAAGAACTGAAAAACACTCCCATGCAATTATTCAATTGTCTTTTGATTCCAATTTAATAGTTCAAAAGTTAAATTATATACATATTTTTGGTGATTTTTCTTTTGTGTGTGTGTCTGCATGTGTGTGCATGTGTGTTCTTAGAAACAATATAGGAACAGCCCCAAATGCTTTCTAAAAAATAAAAAAGAGCAAATTCACAGTTCAGTTGAGGGCTGAATCTTCTGACCATATACTTAGGTGCCTTAATAACATGGGTTTATCAGTCAAAATATTTGGAGAAGGAGAGACAGAGAGAGAGAATGGCATTGCAAAATAAAGTTGAATAAAATGGCTAAATTTAAAAAAATAAAACATTTTAAAAAAGAGTTATATCTGAAATTTCACCTTTATTTCAGATATGGATGCAATCTGAACTGCTTGAATTCTTGAATCTGAGAATCATAGCCCTAATCTCTTCCTATAAATAGTTCTTTGGGCTGCATCATCTGACTGATTAGTCCTTTTCTTTTGAATCAGAAAGGTTCCATGGCTAGGAACTGATTCATCCAGTTTCTATGGTTTTGAAAGCCTGGGGAACAAATATAATGGGTGTTTTCTAGGATTTAGTAGTCTATCCAAAGAACTGTCCATCCCTCAAGCTGTGCAACGGAGTACAAGATACACAAAATCTTGAAAAGAAAAGGCATAATATCCCACTGTGTGGCAACTTAATTCCTTTGTCAATGCTGTATTTTATCTGATACCACTGTCCAATAGTTCTTTCATGTAAATATGCTGACAGTCCACAGTCTAGGGAGAAAACAAGACCCTTTTCCCTTCCACATCCTCTGCCATCTAAGAGAACTATCTACTTAAACTAATGCAGAATAAAGGAAGGAAGGAAGGAAGGAGTTCATGGTGTTTGTACACAAAAGTGCAAGTTTCTTAAGAGGTCTCCCAAAAATTTCCTATTAAATGTAGCGAGAAGTTTCTTCCTCATTAGCTTTCCACTCACTAATAAAGTTGCTTTTGGCATTGAATTAGAAGTTACTTGGAGAGCTAACATAGTGCTAGAAGAAGGTCTGTATTTCCTGCAATAAGGCATTGCAGTAATGATAATCACTCCTCATATGCCAGGGAATTTTAAAAAATCCTCTTCAATAACAACCCTCTTCAAACTCCAATGTATCCTTCCCAAAAACATCTCAATGGCTTTAACCATTTATATTTCAGTTCACACTATGAAATACTTCTCACATATCTAGAACTAGAAAAATAATAATGAAAAATAATTAGTGTGGCTGGAAATAAAAGCTCATGACGTGACTCAAAAATGTGAAGAAAATCTGACCAAATTCAGAAGAGTGCTTTTGATTTTATGTCAACTTTGAGCAACATCAAGGATCTCTGAAGTTATGTTCTTTAGGGATAAGAGGTAAGGAAGATGAAGTGTTTTATTTCTTTCATCCCCACATCAACTAATGACTTTGTTTCTTGAACTATCAGAGGTTAAAACAAAAAAAGTATTTTCCCGAAAATTCTTCTACTATGGTGGCATCACAGAGTAAAGTGACTCATAACATGAAAAGCCTCTACCTATCATCATACAGTAATGACAAGGTTGAAACTGTGAATAGTGTAGAATACATTTTTCCTGTAAAGAATCAGAATGGTAGCAATCAAAGTGTTATTACAATCTAACCTTTGAATCCAAACTCAAGTTAATTCACCATCAGAAGTCTGTCAAGGTCTCCTGCATTTCTTGTAAGTCACAAAGCAGAGAAGCTTTGTCTCAGTCACAAATTCTTTTTTTTTTTTTCTGGAAGAGCTGCATTTTGTTTTCACATTTTCCCAGCAAGTACATTATGATACTTGTTATTTCACGTCAGGTTTCATCTGTATGTTGGCTCACAGATGATCCTGACAGATTCTCACGTACGTTTTCTTGTGAGAAAAGTGTTTTAAACAGTCCCTGATCTTGTTTCTGTCTTTGAATTGTTGTTCAGTTTTCCTGAGAATGTCTAGTGTTACACAGTGTTGTACTTAATGTCCTACATAATCCTACAATTAAAATACATGCCTCAAAAAATTTGATATCCAGAAAAGTTTATTGGACCATTACAAGAAAAACCTGTGCTTACCCAAACTCTGGAAAATCATCCTCAATTTGAAGTAGAGAGCATCTTTGCACAGATATTTTAGGAACATTCTTGTCAGTCCCATATCACAGCCTTAAATCCTTAAGACAGGCTCTCTTATGAAATAGGGCAACATGGCTATTACAGTGAATTCTGTATATATACAAACATCCAATACTATCCAGTTCATATCATCAATTATGTGACATGTCAAGCTAAGAGTTTCCAGAAGCTACTCCTTTGTTCAACTCCTCTTCAGAGTTTATTCTACCAGTTGTTATGAAAGATCATGATAACACCCTTGCAGGAAGTCAGCTCATCTCAAGGATCAGACTCAAGGTAATCATCAATATCAAAAGCATCACAATGAGGTCTATAGTGTCTTTTATTATTTTGAAAAGACATTCTTCATGTTAAATGCCAGGCTTCTGTAAAAAGATCCCATCCCAGGTAGGGGCAAAGAACGATGTGGCTCCACTACAGACAGGGTCCTGACTATTATGAAAAATCATAGTGTTACACTGAAATCTTTGGGAGTGCTCTAACCTTGCTCCGAAGAAGACTGTTGCTCCCTCCTATGGATAAATACTTTAGTATTTAAGTGAATTAGAGATAAATGGATAAATTTATTTATTTACAGACATTTTGGAGCACTCACTTACAGACTATATTATTTCCTAGTTCCAACTCTCATTCAAGCACAAGCCCCTCTTCAGCTGCAGGTGCCACTTGGTAATGAGTACTTCACGCTTCAATAGCAAATTACTACAGAAGTGCCAGCAGTCTTCATATTGCCATTTTCCTTCCTACTTGATTCAGACATCGCTCACTGTAAAACAAATAGCTGACCTGCCTCCACTTCATGTGTACTGAATCCAGACCTGGCAGTTAGCTCCAAACACTTTGTGCAGAGCCAGCCCCAAATTTCTTCCAAAATAACTATGCTTTTAGAAACATTAGATAATGTCAAAGTTCTGATTAACATGAGAACAGAGGGGAGAAAAAATGTTTAATACTTCCTCCTCTATATGTTGAACATCTATTCAAATGCTATTCTAAACTTTTAAGATGCCTAATTTGAGACTTTATACAGTATAATTTAGCAAACCAATTTGGGAAATGAGGCATTTGGCCAGCCATAGCCACAGGCAAATACTTTATCTGTAGTTACAATTATGGCATTTTCATGGATATAATTGCATACATACACATATCACTGAAAATCTTTCACCTTACCTTAGACCAAAATATTATCAGATCTTACAAATTAGGCTCACTGATGTCTCATCATTAAAGTAGATGTTCTAACAAAAGCTCAGCGGAGTCAAGAGATTTAAAAGATTTCTGCTGTGTGGGGTTTATAGTAAGATAAAATCCCCTTAAAAAATGAAAAAGCACTATGCCAGTAGTGATGATGCATCTTAAATGGGATTTAAGTGCAAGTCTTTCAGATCCTTTTGTTGCTAAAACCCCCATGTCATCACTTTCAGGAGTTATAAAGCCTCACTTCTCTGCACAAACTCCCTCTATTCCATTAATTTACATTTGAATAAATTTTCCTCTGCTTTTCAATTACATGTAACACTCACTGCTTTTCTTAAAAGCCTTTATAACGTTGCAGTCAGCAATTGCTCCACTGTATTGTTAGAGACAGCTGTCCTACAGAGGTAAATGAAATGGTATTTGCCTGTAACAGCATTAGGATCATTTGGGAGGCAAAGCGCTAAAAATGCACTGCTGTCCTTCTCTCATAATTTATGAGAGACATATTTTCACATTTACACTACTTCAAGTCATATTCCCTACTCATTTACCATTGTAAATCCAACTTGCATATTTAAAAGGGAAAAATGTGGAGACCACAATACAGTATTCACTAAATGCAACATAGAAATGAATAATTACCATTTCTCATTAATTTTCAGTATTTGCTGTACTAGAAAAAAATAAACAACTATCTGGAAATACCATTTTTCTCTATGTTGAGTAAAAATGTCTAAACTAATTTTCTGAGCTATTTAAAATTCAATATTTTCTACTCAGTCTTACTTCATGGTGAAGGGAAAACTAATTTAGAAGAAGTGAAAGGACCAATAACTATTTCCAACAGTTCCCTTGGAGGCAAAGAAATGTTTACAGTACCATCTGAGTAGATTAATGATCTTGTGGCTGCGGTAAACTAGTGGCACATGCTAGGTGAGGAGTACCTGAGTGACAGCCCTCCACTTGCCCTGGAGTCAGACAATGGCATTAGCATTGCCTGGACTTTCTCTCTCATACTGATGTCACCTCATGAACTTCTGGGAACTGGCAGGAAATTTAGGCCTCCTGGAGGTTCTGTTCTTACAGTTTTAATGTGGGAAATGTTCAATTATCTGAGAAAAGTGAAAACAATTTACATACAATGAATGAGAATTAGCTGTGTTGCTCTCTGACTTAACTGATCTTTGTAACTCTTGGGCAATAAATCACCCTGTGGAATGGAGCCTTTCTTCCTAAACTGTAAATACTTGTGGAATGACTAACATTGTCTTTGGTTTGGCATTTCTGTGTCTGTGGTGTATACAGCTACAATTAATTCCTTCAAATTTATAAGGAGAAATTTCTGTTGCTGAAATCAGAAGGATCACTTAGCAGCACTGTTTTTTCCACAGACTCCAAAAGGAACCTCTAGTGATCAGCTCAGATGTGGACAACTAACATTTCATCTGACGATTCCCACCATAGGAATCAATATTCTCTAATTTATTTAAGCATTGACTTCTCTCATCTACTTCCAGTTTCTGATTATCAGAGAACTGGATATATTTTAAAAAAGGAGTTCTAAATACAAACTTTGACATATTTGTGTTTTGCTTGTGCATCATCTCAACTGCATTCCCAGAGAAATAGCAACTGCTCTTAACACCTTCCAAAAATGCTCATATATATTCTCTCAATGGAGCTATGTGTCTTGATTTTCTCAAATACCTCAAGAACCAGAATATTTTTGATAGGTAGTGACCAATAATCTAAATGCAGAATTTATACAGCTCCTGGTCTTAATAATGAATGAATACAGGTCAGCTAACATACCTTCTCAATTGCTGTATTCTCACAGACTATGGAGAAAAAGCACAGATTTAGTCTAAATATTTTCTCATCCCCTTTTCCCACCAAAATTCCAATACATGTATAACCAATTATATTGCAACTATTGCAGGTAGCTGTTCTAGTTAAACTTCTGCATTAAGCCATCAGATGCTTTACAAAACAATCTCCTTTAAATAAAAATCACATTTGTTTCATTTTTAGCTATAATCAGTCAAGAAAACTGGTGGTTCACCTGTGACTGTAGAGTTTTTGTTTATATGTAAGATCACTGGCTCTTCTGGGTCATTGTCTTGGTTATAACAAATAGATAAACAGCAAAACTGTGGGAAAACAAATGGGAGATGGAACAAAGAGCACAGCATAAGCCCTGGAACAGGAACCTCCTGATAGGGTGAAGTACAGCACATTCAGCTAGAGGGGTTTTTGAAACTATGTGGTTTTGTAAGGCTGCTAAGTGATGCAAACGATAGGCTATCATTAGTGAGATTTTTTTTCTAGAAGTGTGTAGCCCTGGAGCTGTAACAGTATAAAAGCTCCACTGCATGAACAGTACTCTGACTTCAGGTTTCAATACCCTGTAAGTAAGTCTAGGTTAGGATGCTCTGTTTTCAATAAAACTTCAACTTGGACTTCTTTTGTTTGGGCTTTGGTTTTTTGCTTGGATTACTTTTGCACTCCTTCCAATATTGAAGTCCTGTCTTTCAGTCACCGGCAAATAACTATGTCAGAGATATTTAATTCCCAAATATGGAGAGAGGAGCTCCCTGGAATGTCCATGACAGATCATGGTCATGCCTTGTGTCTTTTTAATGGAAATTTTTCAGACATTCACAGATCTTAGTCAGCAACTCATTCACCTGAGTTCTGACTTCTTGTTGACTTTTTGACCAAATGGACCCTACCACTAGGGTAGGTAATTTTTCTTTATCTTTTTCAAAATCTCAAAATGAATTCTCAGTGTGAGTTGTGACTCTTGTCAGTCCAAGTAAAATTAAAAAAATAATAATCTATTGATTCAATAGCCATTATATTTGGAGTAAATTAGAGTTGTTCTAAAATTATAAAGACAGTCAGAGGATTTCTTAGATTCAATTTTTCCACCAGAAATAAGTCAAAACAAAAGTGGTCTTCTGCATATTCTACCAGGACATCCCATTGTGTGTTGCCACAAAGGCACTTAGAGCATGATAGCTGCAGAATCTGAACTTCACCACTCAGTTAAATAATTTTCCAACTTTATTTACTGTCCAGGAAGGAGATAGCGGGGGGGACATCAATTTCTGCTTTATGAGAAATACCCTCTCTCTGTACTGAGCACATTTACCAAAACCAGTGTCTCTGGTCCATTTGT
Organism: Alethe castanea; assembly: GCA_024734035.1. Classification (NCBI taxonomy): domain Eukaryota; kingdom Metazoa; phylum Chordata; class Aves; order Passeriformes; family Muscicapidae; genus Alethe; species Alethe castanea. The sequence goes on from JANRGV010000001.1 coordinate 73,794,424, forward strand.
GGTGGGTACCACAGGCTCAGGAAAACAAGACTCCAGCTGGTTTACATGTCCACGTCTTGGCTGGTGGCCTGGCCTTTACATTTAATAGGCCTTTGGCTCATCCTTCTGCACTATATATAGGTAGACATATCCATCCCCCCCACGAAAGAGTTACTGTTTTAAGTGGTTTGCTTTCTACCTCAGGAGGCCACCAACAGCCTCATCATTCATATTGCTCCAAGCTCATCTCTGATTTTCTGTAGGGAAATTACCTGGGTTAGTACTACATTCCATTCTACCCCAAATGGGCAACATGGATGTAAAGCTACAATTTTTCTGTCCTTTTTTGTTACTTTTCTATGCCTACCCAGACCATGACAGGAGAGCAGATGTGGGCTGTGTACTTTGGGTGAGCTACACACACACATCCTGCCCGAATGTACTTGGTTCATTTTCACAGCACATACCAATCATCTGATGAGTTTCAACTGGGCAGATGTAGCCAAACCCTTGCCTACCTGAGTGATGCTTTCAAGTAGACTTTATCCCACAACACTCATTTGGGAGCTCCTGAAAAAAAATAAATAATAAAGAATTAAGCACAGAGGAGCAGAGAACTGTACTAGCAAAACCTGAATAACTCATGTTTTTCATTACTGCTACGATTGTAATTGTTTATAATTCTTTCTGCCTTTCATTACCTTTCCTTGCAAGAAAAAAAGTGTGAAAATGGCAACTTCAAAACTCCTTTGAGAGATGGGAAGCATTACTGTTACTGTAATTGGAGGCAGTTGTTTAATTTGTAAGTTGAATGTGGAGAAGAGTGAAATAAATCAAAATAAATTTACCATAGATTCAGCATAGATAATCTACTCTACAAAAATAGCCTGGTTTTTTGCTTGTAATTTTGCCTTTATTCTTACATTCTTCCATGCAAAAGTAAGAGACCTTGAATCTGTGTATATTATGCGGGAATTTGGTGAATGTCACCCATTTCCTCTCAGTGTTCTCAAACCAGTGAAATACTAATGAGGCAGCAAGTTATACCTAACAATATATATCAGACTGCATCAAATGAAGGTTAAAGAAATTATGAATAAAATATCTTTGAGCTTAATATTCTTGCAGTGTCCCTTGAAGCAAAAATTGCAAAATACATTGAAATCTGTGTTATTAACTAGCTGCCTCCTGGGACCCATGAAGTGCTCATATTCTGCGCAGGCTGCCATCATGCATCACTTGCCTTATATGGTATTTGGTCTTTACATCCTGTAAATTTAAAATATAACTGGCCCTATATGAAAAGCTATTTCTGCAATTCCAAGACATTTGTATTGCAATGCAAAGTGCGAGTTCAGTACAGAAAAAGGATGTGTATGCCATTATGCACCAGCTGTCTCATCTAGCTGTTTGCAATTGCAAAATATAAAAAAGGTCTTTATTAGACATGCAGAAATGAGATTAGAATCTGGATGATTTTATGCTGAAAAGAATCTTTCTTGTAACTGCAGAGGAGCCATGTGCTTCTAAGGATTTCTATCCAGAGCACTGACTGCAAAGGTCATTTTTAGAGGTATCTGCTTGCTTTGAAACAAATGCTGTCTGTTCTGGTGTCTTTATTAGCTATTTTGTGTATGGCCAGGGAAACAAAACCTGCTGAGAGGGAATTATTGCACCAGGAGAAAAGAAAGATAAAAGGGCAAGAAAATACTTATAGTATGGTATTAGGTATGGAGATACCCACTCCCGTAACCTAAATTTCCCACCTGCCACCAACAAACATCAAACCATGAACCCAGAGCCTTTTTCTTTTTTAAGCTGGGCAGTATGTGTAGAATAGGTGTATAGAAATTAAAAACAGGTGTGAAGAGGCTAAATGTCACTGCATTATAAATTATTAAGACATGATATTGCAACTGTAAAATCCTAATACCAAACTTTATGTTTTAGTCCACCGTGTGGTGTCATATGGGTTTAGCATCTGGTCATTCTCCACTTTATTACAGAAATTCATGATGTAATCCATAATGCCCAAATTCATAATTATCTGATGAGAGTTTGTGAAGCCCAAACAGATGTTGTGCATTAATTTAGAATGTAGAAATAAACATTACTTTGCAAACATGCTGTGATTCTGGAGGTCTAACAGAATTGCAGATTTATAAATGGGCACTTGCATTTTGCTATCAGCTGCTGGTTGCTACTCCATTTGAACCTATACTGGTGACCTATAGAACTTGATCACAAATGCAATTACACTGTTATTCACATATTGATAGCAACTATCATTTAAAAATGAAAAGACATTCTACAAGATGATTTTTGACTCTTAATCACCCAGATTTTTATATGTTGTCTTAATGTACTAAGGGTAGTATTTGTGTGGCACATATGCAGTTAAGACCTCCCTAAATTGACTGATTTCTTGAATGAAGAAATATAGTTCAGCATGAAGCTTATCAAGTATTTTCAAAGAGTAAGAAACCAGTCTCCTTCAGCTGAGGAAAAGAACACCATCTAGTGAGCAGTCATGGGCTTCCCCTGGTAAAACGTTGAGGCAGTGAAAAGACAAGCAAACAAAATCATTTTATTGTAAATAATTCAGCACTGAAGTAAATTCTAGTTCAAAAGAAAGAAAGTTTAACATGTTCTGCAATGAAAAGCCTTGTTACATCAAAATAGATTAAATTTTGTAGCATGCGTTTTGGATTATGCTGCTCCATGTTGAAATAAACAAGTTTATATGGCATTATGAGTTTTTGTTTTTAAGAATCGCAGAAACAAGTGTAGTATGTTAGTTTGAATAACTGATCAATAAACAATTATACCTGTCCTGTAATGGTGATTGTGGACACTGCTGAAGGCCTAGGCAGATTTCTGCCAGGCCTTTTCTCAGGTTCTGAGTCTTTTTCTCAGGCCGTGAAACTTTCTCAGCTCCAGCCAGGATTTTTCCCAGGCTAGAGGCTTTTCTCTACTGTAAACACAAGAGAAAGAATCATAATAAGAGATAAACCTGCTGGATCCATGGGAAAGCCTGGGACAAGAGGTGTCTCCTTCTCTGACCAATGAATTGTCTGTATTGGGTTTTTCACTAACTGTCTTATTTAAAGCCATGGCTTCCTTCAATAAACTGCTCTGTTCTTTCTTGCACCATGCAAGAGAGTGCCTTGTTACTGTGTGCTTTTGCCGCTCTGTAACCCTGATACAGCAACAGGTGATTATTCCCAGCAGTTACCTGAGGAAGATGGGCCAACCACAGAAATTGACACAAGACAATCCACAATGAAGACTACCACATTATGTTCAGTAATTTTTATTAATATGTTGAAAACAATTGTTTAACTATTATTATATACAACAAGAGAGATACCAACTACAAACTATGATTTGATATTGCATTAATTGTATTTGCACAAATTTGATATTATATGCATTTTTATAGATGCATTTATGTACATGTCATTAGATGACCAGGATGAAAAAACAAGCAGATAAAAAGCATTCTACAGAAATAATCACTACCAGAATTTCCTATCAGAACCATTACATAGTGTATAAAAAATATGCATTAATTCAATATTAAAAAAAAAAAATACAAACAGAAAGAAACAATATGTCCCAAGAATTTTTTGGTAGCTATTTCTAAATTTTGCAAATATATTGTTAACATTGTATTGCTTTATGGAGAAAGCTGCTGATTAAGTTCAGTAATATACTCTTCAAGATTTATGTCTCCTCTAGGTTAATAATACTACTAATACCATGTGATTATTACCTTTGATCTTCATTTAAGACTTTCAAACAATTTTACTCATCATCTTAATACTCACAGCTAAAGTGATCTCTTAAAAAGCTATTTAAACCACAAAGTGTTGGGTTTTACTAAAAAAGAACTAAAGAGATTGTTAGCAAAGGAATTAAAAATCATAAGCAAAAACTATTATGTCTTTCTCAATTAATTTCATCTTTCCTTTTATTTCAAAGCACTTTCCAATACAATGCAAATACCCGCTATATCCTCAGCTGTCCTGTGATATCAGCCCACATTGTATGCAAGGTATAATTTCAAAGCAGATTTTTCATGATTTCTGCTGTGTAGCTCTCTAATTTTGGAGGATTTCCTTCTTATATTGACTCATTATCCACTCTATCATCTTTTCTCTAATGTCAGTAGAAATTTTGGCAACAATCACGCTGCTGAAATGTTCAGCCTAACGTCTTTGATGATGACTAATGCTACCAGAGAGCCCCTTTACCTTCTCTCATTAACATGTTTCTTCTGTTCTGTGTATCTCTGTATCTCTGATCATGTGTGTCTGTGTGGCAGCTGTGGGTTCTCTGGAGCTGCTTCTTTAGCATGGAAGGCACAGCACAACGGCACTGTGGTCGGGAATGGCATTTCTTGAGGCTCTGACTCTGCACCTAGGCAGGAATACTTCCATTCCTGTGTTGCAAGAGCACAAATTTTCCTGTCTTTTGTCTTCCTCTCTTCAACCACCTGCCACCTTCAGTCTCAAAATTCTTCCCTAACTGCTTATCACATCCTTTATATTTGTATTTTGATATTATCGTTTACATATTTTATATTCAGTTTGGAAACATAAACCTGAAAACTTGACTAGATAGGAAGGCAGATAGGAAACAATAGGGGGAGCTTTTAACTGGGAAAATCCTTTGGTCCTGTGGACTTTAAAAAAAAGTAATAAACTGATAAGCTGAGATTTATCAGGTTTATGGAGCTTTATTAACTGAGATTAAAAAAAAAGTACTAATATTCCTCAAAATCCATGAGCAGTTTCTCCTGAAACACTGCAACACCACCACCAGAAAATGTCATTATTCCTTCTGAGCTTTGATACCAGTAGAAGTCCCTGTAAGAACTATTAGTTTTGTGTTGGCTATCAGGCTACATTGAGATTATCAGATACCAATAATAATTATATCTTTCCCCCTAGGTTTACTTCCAATTAGTCATGTCAAATTGATAGCTAGAAAATTGTTTGTTTCAGCAGAAACAAAAGACAAAAATTAACATTTTTTTATTTCTGTAATTAAGGAAGAGTTGTTAAAAAGGCAAATCTTTCTAAAACCAAGGCTGGCAGAGAAACTATTTGTAAATGGTCTTAACAATGAAGCCCGCTTTGAAAACCCTTTTAAAAATTAATCATCGCATTTACATAATTATTTTATATATATCCCATAACACATTTTAAGTACCTTTGTCTACTGACTAAAACATCTCAGTCAATTCCACATTTACTGTATCATGAAGATGAAAATTACCTGAAAAATATTTAAAACTTTATTTTAATTGAAATAGCTCTTTCTGGGATCCAACAGCTCCTCATGAATGTCTTATCAGCTCTAATCACCATTCTAGACAACAAATTATCTTGTCACCGAATTCCAGTTCTCTAATTTCAATCAATTGACAGATATTAATTGCGTTCTTCAGTATCAAAGACAAATCTTTCCAGATCTTGCTAAACCTAAATTATTAGTAGTTGGTACTAAACTATGTGCACAGGGTTTAGGGCCATTCTCTTTGAATGTACCAACATTTTCTTCAAAATGTGATAAGAATTACAGGCTCCAAGTTCTCTGTAAAATACTAAAAAATATGTAAAATAACTCCAGAAGAGTTCTCTGTAAAATAATTTTCCAATATTAGGGTAATTTTGTTCCTGAATAAAATGAGGAACATGGCAGTCAAAAGCAATAGGCTGCAATAAGAGTCTTTCAATATTTGACAGCTGATATCTACCACCTACAATGAACTGGAGACAGCATGAAATTACTTCTTAAGTATTTTTTTCAGGTCATTTAAGAAACCTTAGTTTTCAAAATTTAGTACGAAAATTATCAGAAAGTTTGGATGGAAGCTATATACTCCAGGATTCTGATCCGTTCCTGTTACCCCTTATAAAGGCCTGGGTAATTACACCAACAAATCCGAGTATGGCTTCAAGAGCTGTCATTGAATAAATCAGGAAAGATTATCATTACACAGGGGCTTGCTAGCAAAACAGCTGGATGTAGAAAAGGGACAAGAGGGCCAGTCTATTTGTAAAAAACACTTTGCTGATGTAAGGTGATTGGTTCACATTTTTTGAAAATTTTATACATAAAGAAATACATGCAAATTCCATCAAGGCTGTGTAGGCTCATCATAATGTAACAAAAAACCTCAGCCATGCTATGGATGGCTGCAGACACTATGATTTTGATAACACAAAACAGATCAAAATCCAAGCTGCCTAAACAGCAACTCCAAATAGACCATGTGGGAATTTTGGCTTGTACAAATGCACAGTGTTGTATGCCTTGGCTGCTTGCGTTCAGAGCCATCTGTGAAGCAGGCAGAAAGCCTTATTGCAACTCAGCATGCCAGTGTCACAGGAGCTCCAGTGCCAGCCTTAGAGAACTTTAGATAGGCAATCTGCATGGCTACCCTAAGTGCTGTCTATCCTGCACAAAGCAGCTCTTTTGCCTTTGCTGGTCTAGATAAAGCAATGGATAAGCATTACAATAGACGGTGTGCATATGAATTGGAATGGGATGGGAGACTGGAATGGTGTGGGCTGAATGGTGCACACATGTATTCCAATATGCACAGAATGTATAAATGGTGTGTTTGAGCACACACCTGCAAAGCATACATATTTGTATTATCAAGGAACATTTTTAAATTTTAAAGTCACTTGGGCAACTAAGAAAATCGTCATTCCAATTATCATGCAGAATATTAGTATATGTGCCAGAAGATACAAAAATTATCTAACCTGTGCATGTTTCATTAACATGTTTAAAAATTCTTGGTGCAAATAGATACATGTGATCTTGAGTTGTGGTCATCTGAAAATATCACCACCGACATATGATTTAAAGCATACATATTATATATGATATCATATGATATGAAAAGCTTAGGTCTCTTTCAAGTGCTGCCAGAATTTTGCCTTCCTGAAAAGTATACTTTTGCACTGCAGTTGACACAATGAAAATACATTATATAAAAATATCACTAATCATGTTGTTTCAACTACGTGCTAAATCACAAATTAGGCTAATTTTATACTGGATTTTAATGAGAAAGTATTCTATGCTTTTTTATGTGTAGTTTTTGGAGAACATAGTGTGCTGATTTTAAGATATAGCTCAGGGTTATAACAGACCTCCCAGGTAAAAATATCAGTAATCACAGAAAAATGCAAAAGCTAACAGCAGTCTTTAACTCCTATGACAAAATAAAAAAGAGCATGGCACGGATCAGATGAACTAGTATTGAGAACAGATGAATCAATATTGTGACCTGCAACTGTTAATAGATAAAAAGACCTTCCAGTACACTTTGGTCAATATGTTATTATCACAAACTCTTCAAGCCCCATATTAGGCACCAAAAAGGACTGCCATGGCTTAACTCCAGCTGGCACCCCACGCAGGCACTCGCTCACTTCCTCCCAGTGGGATGAGGGAGAGAATCAGAAGAGTAAAAGTGAGAAAACTCGTGGGTTGAGATAAGGACAGTTTGATGAGGAAAATAAGAAATAAAAAAAAATGCACATACAAGCGAAGCAAAACTCAGAATTCATTCACTGCTTCGCATGGACAGACAGGTGTTCAGACATCTCCAGGAAAGTCGGGCTCCATGATGCACAGTGTTTACTTGGGAGAGAAGAACACCACCACTTCAGACATCCCCATCTTCTTCTTCTCCCAGCTCCCCTCCCAGCCCCTTGTGCACTCCCAGCCTCCTCACAGGTGAGGTGCTGTGAGGGGCAGAAAAGACCTTGACCATGTGCAAACCCTGCTCTGCACATGGAAGATCTCTGTGTTATCAACACTGTCTTCAGCAAAAACTGAAAAAACAGTCCCATACTCAGCTACGAAGAAAATTAATTCTATCCTAGTGGAAACCAGCATATGTGGTTTATAAATTTGTTTCAGCTATTGTATTCAACAAAACATTCAGAATTATTAAAGAAATTCCTGGAAAAGGTCTGTATTAAGCTAAGAAACAGTTAGCATGAGACTTGTTTTGTCTTCATAATCTCTCATACCTAAAAGACTATCACTTTTTTTCCTTGGCTGTATATCTACATATTTTCATTTATTTGTACTTCTTAGGTACAAATTTATAGCTATTTAATTTGGCTGTTTTTTAAACAAATGCTAGTGACATTTGTATCACATCAGACACTCTTACAATGAAACAACTGTTGTGAGTTCATTCTATATTTTGCTTCAGTACCATAAATAGGAAAGAATTGAATCAATGATAGCTGTCTAATACTTTTGTTAGCTGCTAGAAGTCGCACAGAACTTAAACCAGAGTTGTATCAACCAGTATGCCTATTTGAATTGGCCAGTTGTATAGCTAATATATCTATTGGCAATATTATTAATCCCAGACAAAGGAGCAGTTCTGCAGGTCTGCTTGCAGAGTGGATATCTGTCCCAAAAGGGCAGCAAGAGCTTGTTCACAAGCGCCGTCAGCTGAGGTCGCTCTTGCTCCACGAAAAAGGAACGCCCAGC
>JANRGV010000001.1:73803040-73813709 GCA_024734035.1 Alethe castanea
CTGTGATATTGTGGGAGATCTGTAGTCAGGTAGCAGGAATATAACAAGCAGTCTGATGGTGGAAACAGAATCATCTTTAAAAACCACATTCATTTGTCAGGAGAATTGCTGAGGGCTTGAGTTAGTCAAGAGCACTGTGAGGGGCAGCCTGAAAATGAGTCTGAGGCTAAGGTTCAGGGGAAGGAGAGCAGCAGCCTGCCAGGAGGAGGCAAGCTGGCTAGCCAGTTAACATTTATTCTACAATTTAGTTGCACAATCTAGGCAAGGGAGGAATCAAGCAAAAAGTCAGATAAGAGAGAACTGATTTGGTGACTAGAGAGACTAAAAGAGGTAGGGGAATTAGAGAAGGCAGCATCTGGAACCAGGAGAGATTACACTGGAACAATTAAAAAATAATCCAAACTAAAAAGCGCTAGGATGTTTACATGATTTCCACTGTTCAATCAAACAGTCTGCAGGTGAGTTCTAGCTTTTTAAATGATAACTTGGTTTATCCCGCTCTAGTAAAACTTCACTCTTCACATTTATTGTTTGTCTTTTCTTTTTATCATTTCTAACTAAATAGAAAAAATGGAATAATATTTGGCATGGATAAAATAAGGTCTTGATCTGAAAATAATCTTGAATTTTATCCAGTAAGTAGCAGTATATTGATGACAAAATCCTTCTGCTCCAGGTATATGGCCTTTTCAATAAATGGGCCAATATATGCTGGGTAAATAAAACTAGTATAGTAACATTTGTTTTAGTACTCCTGTCTTGATAAATTGCATTTATTTAAATGTTTATGTGGCTATCCATTAGCAGGTGCTGCAAATGACTTCACTACTTGCTGTTCCAAATGGTAATGCACAAAGTTATAACTTTTTCTAACCATGCCCACATAAGGATATATTATCAGGACAAAATATGTGGTGTTCAGGACCAGTCATTCTGAGGGGACAGACTAGTTGCCACCCTAGATCTAACAGTTTCTAGTTCTCTCTAGATTTGTGTCACATAGTTACTGACTTTAGTGTCTCGGAAAGGCCTCAGCTATGAATGAAGCTTTTCCCCAGGTTAAGTCCTTGTAAAAAATCATGCTGTTAATTTTTGTGGATTCTTTTTCATCTCTTAATGCCATGTCCTCAAGCTGCAATTTTTCCTTTACTCAGCTCTCCAATTTAACAACATGTTAACGAGTTATTTCTAAGAACTTGACACTCTTGAAAAAAAGTGTTGAGTGTCTCCAGTGAGTTCAAAAGGTAGAGAAAGAACTTTCCCAGCATGCATAAAAATGTACAGAGATTACATTGTTCGTGTATTTAGAGAAAAAGAGCATGCACACACATTCTGAATAAGAAGCTGCCCTCAAAAACCCACAATGCTTAAAATTAATGCTTGCAGTAATATTTGGATTGATTCAACAGTAGACAACATTTAAAAGTCTTAAACTGTCTGGAGGAAAAATCTTTCACCTTAATTTATAATAATAAAAATGCCATATAATTAATATTTTTATTGTAAAAGAATAAACTGGTAAATTGCTATCATGGTTATTTAAATGCTGAATTGAAATTTAGTATTCAGTAAGCTTGAAAAACCTACCTGTTACCTTGCACATTTCCTGTCAACATGACACCTCTCAGTGTTACAGCCTGATAAATGATTGTTTTGTTATTTGTGATATCACAGCTGTGTGTTAGACTAAACCCTGAGAAGCTCTTCAGGCTGTAACATTCAGGTCAACCCTGTTGGAAGCAGCTGCTGTGAGGGCAGCACTTACAGCGGCAGCCACGAGCAGAGGCAAGGGCTGTTAAGGAGGCTCTGGTGGGCTTGCAAAGAAGCAGGGTGGCAGGAATGGGCCAGTGGGAATGGGTCATGCTGGTTGCTGTGTAGTTTTGGGAGCATGGTGACAAGGTGCTGGTCAGCTGGCAGAGCTAGGCAGGTGCCTTGGAGGCTGCTGCCGCTTGTGGTTGCTGCTCTCAGTTTGGATAGAAACTGCAGGCTCTGCTGCCAGTTCTCCTGGCTTTGCCTAATGTGCAGGCTGCTGCTGGGAGCCATAGACTGAAACTCTGGAAGGATGGTGGATAGACACAGCCACTGAGACCGCACTTAGTGAGGAGAGGCACACAGGGGAATGCCACCGCTGCTCAGGACTGCACAGGATCACAAGGAGACACTGCAGTGATGGTCTGAGTGTGTCACAAGTCCTAGTGCTGGCTGATGCTAATTCTTCTGACACAGAGAAGACTCTGGCCACTGCTTGGATTTCATGCTGCAGATATGAAAGAGTCTCTTCCATGGGAGGTGTGCTCTGACCAAGGCACTGAGCTGCTGGATGAAAGAGCAGTGGGGCGAGCTGACAGACTGCACAGCATCAGGGCGTTTGAAGAAGGTATTGGAACATTTTTTTCAGGAAAGCTGCAGAGGCAAGAGTCTGATCTATACAGGGGAAGGAGAGTGCAGCAGCAGCTGGTAATCAGGTTCAAACAGGTGAAGAAGAAATACTTCAGACAGAACAGGCTGTGACTTCTAGCAGGAACACTGCCTGCTCCATCTGCAAATCTGCAATTTGAGCACACATCTAGTGCTTTGGATGTTGGTTAAGGATGAACCAGACCCACTGAGGGCTCTTTCAGAGCACGCTGAGCCCAAACAGATTTAAAAAGGCATCTAGTAGTTATAAGAAACCCCTTCCTAAGGGGATGAAAACAGCTGTCTATCAACATGGTCTGATTTTTCAGGCTTTTTCTTGTTTACCAGTACCTCAGATCTGAAATGTTGCAACAGAAGTCATGGCTTAACTAACCCCTGGACTAACCTCCTGCTTCTTTTTTCAGAGTGATATAAGGATGACCCAAAGTGCACCAAGGGCTCTTCAGAGCCCAAGGGATGCAGTGAAAGATAAGACAGGCAGGTGATGTGTGCCTTTCCAGTAAGAGGGGAAAGGCTCCAGCAGAAGGTCACTCCCTCAGAAGGCAGCACAGGCCTGATGTTGGAAGCAATGCTTTGGCTTCTATGATCACATTGCTCTGTGAGGAATGAGCACTACTGTGTAGGGATGGGATGTCTAGCAGTGAGACAAGAGTGCCTTTGCCAACAAACTAGTAGTGAGAAGTACTTTAAGCTATGTGTGTTGGGTAGAGTTTTCCTAAACTGAAGTGAGGGCACAAGGGGCAAAATAAATGCACCTCAACAGCAACATTGCAGGGGATGTTTTTCCACCTGAAGAGACATGGGATAGGATTTGGGGCCCAAATCAAATACCTGTATAAAAATGGATGTAGTATAGAGAAGAAGCAGGATGAATAAGAAGTCTAAGCAAAGTGGCAGAGCTAGATTGTCACTGGGATTATGAAGACAAGGTGGGATATCTCTCTATAGTGGAGCATTGCAGTGGGTGGATTAAGGTGGGAAGGCAAGGAGGAGGTTGTGTTTCAAATCAAGGAGTGGTTCAAATGTACAATTCTGCCTTGGAATCAGAGAGAAAGCAGTAGAAAACTAGTGAGTAGGAGATAAGGATGAGAAGACAGACTAGTACAGGTGATGTAACAGATCTCTGCTAAGACCACTGGATCTGGATCAAGAGGAAGTGGATGAGGCTCGCATTAGATGGCTGGAGCAAACCTCACTATTGCGGGCCCTGGTACTCGTGGAAGGCTTAAATCTTCCTAATATCTGCTGTGAGGGGACTACAGCTGGTGCAAACAATCTGTGAGAATTCCAGAATATGCTGAAGGCAATTTTTGACACAGCTGATTGATCTACTGATAAGAGAAGGTATTCCGTTGGACCTGCTGCTCACAAAAAATAAAAAAGCACTGGATAAAGCCAAGGGCAGGCTTGGCTACCACAACCATGGGACTAGAGTTTAAGGTTCTGAGCAATTTAAGCCAGAGACATAGTAGAATTACTGGAATTCAGGAGAACAGATATTCAGGAACCTTTTTGGCACAATCCCAAGTGAATTCCTTCTGAAGAGAAAGAGGCTAGGAGACCTGTCTGATTTTTCAGGGGGAGTATCTTCAAAGCACAAGGATTAATTTTAGTTAGGTCTACAATTCTAATTTTGAAAATCCAATCAGATAATTTTATTTTTAAGCTGGAACTAGGATCAGGAACCATTTTTCTAATCTATCATATCTACTAAATCTTTTTCATGGCTTCATTAGAAAGCAAAAAACTTTTTTCTTTTTTCACAGTTTAAATCCTTTTGCTAGTGATATTAGGGAAGTTTATTCTTTGTTTCATTGTTATACCCTTCCTGTAATGTATCTGTCCTACTTCATTTAAATTTCTTGAGTTCACACAAAACCATCTTTGAATATGCAAATTCAACAGTACAAATGGGAGTCTGCATGACGCGCATATGCTAACTATTAAAATAACATTTTATTATACAAGTAAAATGGGGTAAACAGCCACAGATCCATGCTAAGCTTAGCAATTGCCCAATTTCTACATAAAAAATTGATTTAGTTTAAATTATTTATGACCTGATTTTTATGTTAACAAGCTCTCCTTCTCACTTATTTTTGGAAATTTTTTGTGTTAGTTAGTTAGATTGTTTGTTTAATGTTGCTAGTGTGAAATAGTTGTGGCTTCTTAAGCTCTAACAAGCTTTAGTGTGAGAAAGGTGTATCCTTACAAAGAATAACAATTCCAGTTTTAATATTGACCCTCAAATTATTCCAATTATTTTGAAGACAATAATATTTATTTCTGTAACCAAATCCTACAGTTTATATACCTTAAGAGCCTAGTGAAGATATTCAGTGTCCTGAAAGGTTTTAATACAGGAATGAACAAGATGCTTTTACCTCTGACTATTTGGGAAATGGATCTACATAAAAGACTTTAATACATCTCTAGCTGAAGAGCACTAATCCCAAGTAGTCATCATCTTTTTCATTTTCCCTTCCATAAAAGACCATTAGTAAATCCAAAGATATTATAATCTAGCACTCCTGATATTGCTTTTCCCCCTCTGCTCTTTTACAACCTGAGAAAGCAGACTTAGCAGCCCCGACAGAACTCAGCACCAGACAGCTGATATTTTATTTACTTCACACAAAGCTAGGCAATTTACCTTCTTATTACCCCGTTAGAAGTTTGAATATGTTCTCATAATAAGGAGTGGGATATTACCTGGTGTGTTTTGTTCTTGAAAAGTCTTATACCCAGCAAGTATCAATTGATTACCTTGCACCACTTTAATCAGTAAATTGGAGAGAATTATTTCAAAGTAAGGCAGTTCTAAGGCTAAGGTTCTGCACAAGTTATTTAGCAACTCGTTAAAACTCATGACACAGATAAGAAATAAAAACATACCTGTGATAATTTATAATCCCCAAAACTGTGCCAGGTTTTACAAGAGTCACAAGCCTATAAGAATATATGGCCTAGCACATGAATGAAAAATAAGAGATTTTTTTTTTTAAAAAAGAAAGAAAAATCAAACAACACAACAAAAATACTTTCTCAAACCATGTCATATCCATTTTCATTATTTTAAAACATTAATGAGAATTTTGTGTTTACTGAAATGTTTTATGATAAATGCATCTCCTTGCAGTTTTCCTGCCACTCCGTGATGGATTAACCTTCACTGGATGACAGGTGCCCACTGAAGTTGATTTGTCACTCCCTTCTTCAGCTGGGCAGGGGAGAGAAAATAAAATGATGAGCTCATGGGTTGAGATGAGGACAGGGAGAGATCATTTAGCAATTATGGGCAAAATAGATTTAACTTGGCAAAATTAGTTTAATTTATTATCAACCAAGTCAGAGTAGGATAATGAGAAATAAAAACTAAATCTTAAAATATCTTTCCCCCTCCCCTCTCTTCTTCCCAGGCTTAATATCACTCATGAATTCACTACCTCCATCTCCTTGCATCAGTGCATTCATAACAACTTGTCTCTGCTTCTACTTCCTCTGCAGGGGGAGGACCCCTTACACTCTTCCCCTGCTCCAGTGTGGGGTCCCTCCCATGGGAAACAGTCCTCCACAAACTTCTCCAGCACGGGTCCTTTCCACAGGCCTCAATTCTTCACGAGCTGTTCCAGCATGGGTCCCTTCCATGAGGTGCAGTTCTTCAAGGACAGGCTGCTCCAAAGTGGGTCCCCCATAGGTCCTAACAGCAAACCTGCTCCAGTGTAGGCTCCCCTCCCCATGAGGCCAGGCTTCCCATGGGGTTACAGCCTCCTTTTGACATCCATTGCAGCACCATGGACCCTGATGGACTGCCGGGGCACAACTGCCTCATCATGGTCTTCACCAAGGGCAGCAGGGGAATCTGCTCCAGCCCCTGGAGCACACCCTCCCCCTCCTTCTACACTGACCCTGATGTCTGCAGAGTTGCTTTTCTTATATATTCTCACTCCTCTCTCAGGATGCCATTGTGCAGGTTTTTTATGCATTCTTAAATAATTTATCCCAGAGGTGCTTCCACTATCACTGATGGGCTCGGCTTTGCCAGCTGGCATTGACTTTGTCACACACAGACAAAGCTTCTAGCAGCTTCAGAGTGTATGAATCTATCTATCTATCTATCTATCTATCTATCTATCTATCTATCTATCTATCTATCTATCTATCTTTAACTATATATCTACCTTGACTATCTTTCTCTGATCACTAATTCCTATGTTATTTTACAGGAAGTCTGGACAAGCAAAAAAGTCAGGAAAAGATATTAGGACAGAGGTAATCCTTTATTTAAACCAAAAAATATAATTGGAAAAATAAGACAACTTTTCAAGAATCTTAATTTTTCTTCAGTTCTAAAACAGATTCAGATTTTGAGGCTAGGTACCAAGTGTTTATTCTTTAGGTCATCATCTCTGAAACAAAATATACTTGATATATCTGTGACTGTAAGCAAAAGGACTGGAAGAGAATGCAAAAGACAGATAGAGAGAGAAGGATATGGAGACCTGATAAATAGTTATCTCTTAGGGGGAAGAGAGAAGTAGTTCATAAACTGTGGAATACAAAGAGACTAATGAGTTTGGGACTTGTTGAGGGCTATGACAATGTGTTACAAAACCATTATCTTTACTGAAGTTGTGGATTGGTGACCAGTAGAGCTATGAAATTTTATTTCAAAGTTTAGTTTTGAAAGGCATTTTGATTCTGAGAAATGAGACCAAGAGATTGGAGATTGAGCTATCTTCTGAGAAACTTCCTGTTCTGGGAGTTGAGTTGAGTCTGATTACCTGTCCAGATTCATGCAAGTAGGATGTCTTAGTTTTATCCATATAGTTAGTCTGAGATGACTATTCACAATGTTAGATATATTAGATTCCCAGAAGCACAAGTATAGAAATGTGACTGTTCTGCTTTTGATGATCTGATGCCATCTTGCCACAGTGCTAAATGTATGAGTCCCATGGAGGAATGTCCTTGGTTTTTTCCATATACTTATGACTGGAAGGATTGGATTCTGATGGCATAGGGGGCCTAATGATTGAGAGACATAAATATGCAATGTAATGGGATAAAGAAAACTATTTCAACAGTTATTCAGTTATTGATTATCATTATCAATAGATTATTCATTTCACAACCTTTTAAAAACACAATATATAACTTATCATTTGTATTAAAACTATGTCTGCAAAAGGAATAGTAGAATGAAGAAAAAACCCTCAACCAAAGCACCAAACTTCACCAATTTAAAAATATCCACATAAACTAAAAAATCTCCTCAGATGGTATTTTTTAAACAGATCTTTTCTGATAGAAGATAAAGAAAAGTCATCTATCAGAAACACAAATTAATTTTTATTAGATAACACACATTTAAGGTAAAAAGAATTAAAGAAAGGGTTTTTCTTAATTGACTTTAAAAACAGCTATTTCACATTTGTAATTTTCAGACCAAATTGAAAAGTTTTTAAACCGACGGTTCAATACTATCTCTTATAAATATTTCAGGCATTTTACATTAGAAATTTTGTTACTATTTGCTTAAAACTAAGTTTAGACTTTAGGGAGAAGTTTTTGTATATCTCAACCAGATGTATTATAAAAACTTAAAATACTAAAATATTTATATAAATTGTATTTAAACATTTAAATACTATATGAGAAGACAGTCAAGGAAATACATAGGTGGGTGCAGACATGTAAAATAAACTGAAAATCTTTCTGACCACAGCTATAAAATTCTGCTTTGTAACAGGGACCTGGAATTTGGGACATTTGTCAAATATGCCCACATATTCCTGTGAGGAACATGTGTCTTCCCGTCCCTTTGAAAATCCCTGTGAATTCAATCAGCATATAAACCCTTCATGCTCAGAAGATACTTTTCAGAGCATAACAAAGAAATCCACTAAACCACATGGGGCTTCTAAAATGACTTAGACCACATCAGCCCAAAGCTGGAAGGACAGCCTTGAAGTTTCCTGTACCAATTGGTCCAGATCTGTGGAGACTGGAATAAAATATAGAAATAGTCTATATATTTTCTTTGCCTGTAATTGAGAAGCAAAGCAAGACAGAACGATAAGGCTTAACTAGAACACAGAAGGAATGATACAGATATCTGAAGAGTCTAATGCTGCAGGGGATGCTATGAAGTGGTGCTATTCAGATGCACTTGATGTTCAGCAGTCATTTCAGCAGGGCATGTCTCCTGTAGATCCTGCATTGTGTCTGCCAGCAGCATGCCGATATGTCAGATACTCCAGAATTTCTAAAAGGGTTTGTTTACCTGAAACTCTGCCAGAAAGCAGAAGAATGGGGAAGAGATTCTGGAAATGAGACAAAAGGCACAAAAAAATTTTTGAGACTGTAACCACTTATTTCATAGTGCAATAATAGTCAAGGATTAGGAGTGAAGTGAAAGACACTGGGGTATTAGAGAAACAGATTGGGAAACTGTGCAAAGACAGAAGGCTGCTAGTATAGAACTTAAGAAAAAACAAGCAAACAAAACCCCAAACAAAACCACAAACAAACAAACAAACTCAAAAACAAACAGACAGAAACCAAACAAACCCAAACAAAAATACCAAAACCAAACAAACAAAATACCAAAACCAAAACCCCCTGGGAATAAGAGGTTCCAGATTATGATTAGAAGCCTACAAGAAAAGAAAAAAAAAGAGAAAAGGGAAAAGAAAGAACCAACATAATAAGCAATCCGCAAGGCACTCATTAATTTCCAGTTTTGAATTCAAAATAATCTAAAAATGTATTGTGTTTTTAAAATTTTGATATTCTATTAAGTCCAAAAAATATTTCAGAATTTTTCACTGTATCCGAGGCATAATAATTAACAGGAGAATCTGAAAATCTTGCTTAATAAAATTCCAAAACTTGATCATTTGCTGCCATAAATTTTGTTTGTTATTTTTAATTTACCTCAACTTACTGAGAAACACATCTTCTTTAAAAGTGGGTGTTTCTAAAAACTACTGGTTAAAATAGAACATTCTTTACCTGATAAAATAGGGGTGCATTACTTGTATAGATGCAGTAAAATTAGAAATGCGATTTATATTTTCAAACTGCTTTCCTATGCCTGTCATAAACTTAAGGAAGATAAATGCATGTCTTGAGATCTGAACACAAAGATGAAGAAGTAGAACCCATCTGAAATAATGTCCTCATCTCTTTGCAATGATTTTTAATTATTCAGTTGTAGTGATTCCTTTTATATAGGTTACATTTTTGGGGACATTTCCAGTCTCCATTATTTTACTCTAAACTTTAAAATTAAAAGTGTTTGGCTTGATGCCATTTGCACCACACATTTTCTATAAATAGATTAGATGTTATTAAAAAAAAATTTCCTCAGAGTGTAGTGAGGCACTGGAGTGTTTTCTCCTGAGAAGTTGTAGAAGGTGTGGCTGTCTTATCCTTGGAAGTATGCACGGCCAGGTTGGATGAGCAACCTTGTCTAGTGAGGTTGGCAGCAACTAGAAGAGCTTAAAGTTCCTTCTACCCAAGAATTTATATGATTCTATAAATCCATTCTTTAACTTGGGTCAACAGCAGAAGAGGTACAATATCAGTTCCTTCCTTCCATATGTGGAACTAATCTACTAGGTTTTGAAATTAAAAAGTACCACCTTGTCAAATAATAGATAAGTACATACTTTTGAGAGCTATTTAATCAGGCTTTTTCCAAACATTATTAATAAAAAATAACCTTTAAAGCCAAGTTCTCATTTTGTACCAACTATCCGATTTATGTTTAGTTGTTGCCTTCTGGAGATTTTCATCATTCTCCTCAAACACAGCCACCTGGATTTTATATTTGACATGCTGAATAATCACTGCAAAACTGAGTTTTTAAGAAGTTTATAATGGTTTTTATATAGAGATAAAATAGGAGGCCAGCATAAATAATTTATTTTAACATTCTAAATATTAAATATTTTAGTGCATTTTCAAAATAAGATATTAACAATGAAGTTTCAATGAAGTCCAAAAATGTTTCTAGAATGTCTAATTTTTAAGAAAATTTCATTAACATGAAATTACTGCCTAAAACAATGCTGAAAATGAATACTAAGGTCATCTTGGAATGATGTCCAAGTTCTCATTAATTTTTATTTTCAAGTATCTATTTTTATTGCTGAGGAAACCTCGAAGATTCAGTTTGGTCAGTAATTTTCTTTCATTCTTTTTATCCTGTAGATCGCCAGTACCTACTGCAACATCTTTCCTC
>JANRGV010000001.1:73813719-73850588 GCA_024734035.1 Alethe castanea
TTATTTTCAAGGATTAATTCTTGCAGAGCACTTATGTTTGAAAATTCTTGGTTTTTTGCATTTTTTAAAGGAAAATAAAAGTTTATTTTGATTAATCATATTTTAAATACATTTAATAATATTAATCTAACAAACATAGCTGCCTGTAGGTAACCATTGATATATTTTTAAAAACTGCTACTTCATGTATTATTTAAGAACCTAGGAACAGTTCACCATCAACAAGTAAATTTACACTATCTGAAGTGTTAAACATAAAGAAATTTGAGAAATTCCAAATTTCTTAAGCATGTTTAGAGTTAAATACTGTATACACAGTCATGTTATTTCCTCCCGTAACTGGCACATGGAAGTTTGAATAACACTACAGCAATCTCATTCCTCATTTCTAGGGTATGTAGTATGGGGTCAGTATGAGGGAAAAATTCAAAGAGTCAATAATGTATAAGACACTATATATCTGAGAGGTGTTGAAAGATAAACATCATATTTACCATCAAAATTATGTAATATTGGTATCCACTCACAATCAGTCTTCAGAGAAAGAAGATATTTAATTATTAAACTTCAGGCAAATGAGATCTGCCATCTTTTTGTGCTTGAGTTAGTAAATCCATAGTTTTATTGACAATAACTCAGGGAAGAATATATGTTATGTAGCACATGTCTGCAAATTCTACAAGATCTACAAAACTGAAAAATAATTTGAAATTATCAATACTTTCCCATGCCAGAGCCCATAAAAAGTACCTGTCTCAACAGCTGCTGCCCTACTTTTTTGATTCTTAAATTATGGAGGATCACCAAGGTTCTAGCTGCTATTTTACTACAACTTAACTAACACTTTTGCTGTAAATTCTAATCCATTTTTCTGTACATTTATTTATGAATTAATTAATATTTTTAAGATGGAACCTAAATGACATTCTAAAAAGTAGGAGTCATAGGTAAATGAAAGTAATAGTAAAGACTGATGAAGATTTTTTTTAATGGAGTGGCTGTGAAGTTATTTCTAATAAAAATAAATAAATGAAGTAAAATATTCCCACATAACTGAAATCAAATGTGCATGATAGAAGACTGTGGTAATTATCTCATTATTTCAGGGCCCAACAGCTAAACATAATGAGATGAAACCAAGTATGTAAAAAATTTCAGTCAATGTTATTTAAAAAATTGCTTCTGTTAAGGTTGAACTAATTCCAAGGTGATTTCCTAAGATAGGTGACCTTCATAGCTCTTCCATAGGTAATAGTCATGAAACAGTAAAGACATAAATCTAGTCTCTTAAACTTAAGAGAGCCTAAGAGACTGAGATTTTCATCTCTTCTCTTTTGAAATAGAACTTGCTAACAAAAGAGGCCAAAGTGCCTGCAAGTTATATTTTAAAAAATTGCATTGACCACATATAGATATTTATTATAAATAATTCTTTCTTAGCCAGAAGAAATAGTATTTCCAGATTTTATCTGTGCAGCAAAAGCTCTGTTGAGCAATAAACTAAATAATGTGATTATCAATATGTAAAAGCAGATATAATTCTTTCTGATTATATGGTTTCTTATAAATTGAACCAGCATTCCAATACCTCAGTTTTATTTCTTTCCATTAAACACAATTTGTATCAGAGTTTATTAGCTATTGTTAAATACTTACTGAAGCTTAATCTAAAATGACATATGCATGTCATCAGAGGATAAAATAATGATATTCAGTATAAGTAGATGTGGAACTTTAAAGAGCAGATAAGAGAAACTGGCTGTTAAACACTTCTAAAATGTTATCTAGGATAATAGCATACCATCTCAACCAGTATGGTGACCAGTTTTTACAAGGACATCTACATAAACCAGCAAAAAACACGAAATAAGAAGAGAAATTATTATAGTGTGGATAAAAAAATTCAATTTTATCTGATATCAATAGTTTACATAAACAGAAGTGGTTAATAATGTGTGGTTCAAGAAAAATATTTTCATGGAAAAAATTGGTGGCTTTTAACAGTGCAGAAAAAAAAAAAAAAAACAACACAAGATGACAACAACATTAAGCTTCCAGAATATTGGCAGGTAAAAATTATACATGTAGCAGTAACACATATAAAAATAAAAAAGTACAGGAATCCTGATTAGTTTTATGGTAAAAGAGTATCAGCCCAACATTCAGATTTTTTTAAGTGTTTATGTTTCATCAATGCTAAAAAGGCTTCCATCCAGACCAGTTGAGTAGAAGCTGAAAAGCACACCGTGAAAACTGTTTCACTGTTTGGTGAAATACCAAAACCAGTCACAACTTGAAGGCCATAAACATTTTACTTTTCACAGTTATCCTCACCTCTTCCCATATCAGTCAGTGAGGAGCGCGGTTTTCATCTGTACTGGCACTACTTATGGAGGAAGTGACTCTTACATTGCTAAATTTACTTAAATGATTTCTTGGGATATGAAGATGTGTAACTAAGTCCAGACAGCGCTTCTGCAGCCCAGCAAAGGAGAGCAATCTAGGAAATCCAGAACGCCTGGAGTCTGACACAAGTGACTCATCCAAAGACAATGCTGTGCCCTCCTTCCTGTCAGCCTGCCTCACCACCGTGACTGTGTGAGCACACCTGGACATTAACTTTAGCCCAGTATCAGGGAATTACTAGATTTCTTGGGGGTTTTGACCTAGATATTGTCCCACTGAGATTACCTGGTTAATTATACTACTGGCTTGTATTTATTACTGTATTGTTATTTAGAGATTTTTTTTTCCCCCCTAAAAGTGTTAGTCTGATGTCTGTTACTATATCCAAAACCTATAGCTTGGCAGGGTTATGTTAAGCCCTTAGTTTTTCTCAGGATCTCCCAGGGAAAACACAGGAACTCTAACCACTTGAATTTAATTTTCTAAAGATTATTCATTAAATTAATGGTGCCACAGTTATAGCAAGCTATGCTTCCAGCTTTCCTTCTGATGTCCACAGAAGAGTCATCAGCATAAATATTTTATTAAGACAGAATGGATAATATGATGTAAAAAGCCTAATTTGAATATAGCTACAGGTGAAGTCATTCATCTAGAAACAAGACACATAGATCAGATCTACACTATAAGTAACATAAATGTACTTTGAAAAGGTAAGGGCGAAGGTGTTCATAAATAATTGAACATGGCTTCTCAGTGACATGGTCTGGTCAAGACAGTTCAGAATGTTCATATTGCTGGAAAAAGAATGCAGTCTTGGAACAATCTTAAACCAAGAGTTTATGAAATTTACACACTTTATATGTAAAGATGGAGGCACTGTCACCAGTTAAGTATTCAGACTTCAAAAGGATGTTATAATATTCGAAAGGATTTAGGAAAGAGACAGAATTAAATGAAATACAGAGACAAAAAAGAAAAGTGCACTGAAAAATTTAAAACAGTCAATATATTGAATTTATCAAAAAAGAAAATCTGTAGATGAGAATTTACTAGAAGGATTTCTCATACTAAAAATACTATATATTTTGCAAAAAAAAGTGCATAAAAAGATTTTGTGTCAGAGAAAATCAATTAGAAAAACATTGTGTTTGCATTTTTTCTTAGTGACGATGAGGGTAAGGAACACTTGTCACTTGTATATCCTTGTAATCTTCCTTCCTTAAAGCAATTAATTTTTCTGTCTTTTGAAAAGATTTTTCACTCAAGCAAAAATCAGACACAATGTGAACATTCTCAAGTTTAGATCAGTGGTTTGTTTTATAC
Organism: Alethe castanea; assembly: GCA_024734035.1. Taxonomy (NCBI): domain Eukaryota; kingdom Metazoa; phylum Chordata; class Aves; order Passeriformes; family Muscicapidae; genus Alethe; species Alethe castanea. The sequence goes on from JANRGV010000001.1 coordinate 73,817,452, forward strand.
ACATAAAAATGTTTAAATGATTACTAATTACTTCTGCTGTGTTTGTTTTCAAACAAAATCTGAAATGTGTATACAACCAGAGCAGCCAGTTCAAAACATAACAGAAGACATTTTTTTCCCAAGAACTCAGGTTCAGATCAAAGCTCTTGAATGGATCTCTAACAGGCATCTAAACACCAGACAACAAAGGTGATAAATTTAAAAAACCCAACACCTTAATCTAGTTTTAACTTGGAAGATAAGAAAGAAACAAAGACTAATTCCTGAATTTTTCTATGGAATCTAATATTCCTGAATATTTTGACATTTTCTCATGTGTTTGGTTTTGGTTTTCTTTTTGAATGCATTTTTTAATATCTAGTTTAGAACATAAAGTCATGCTATAGAACATAGGCATTTAGAAAACATTTTTCTTATAATTATGAAAAGAAGCAACAAAATTGATTTCAAATAAAAGCTTTGATTTTGAAAAATGTTTATTTTTGACTGGAAAACTATGATTTTAAATAAACATGGCTTTTGTTAGTTTAAATCAAAATTGTATGAATTCAGATATTCATTATTTCAAATAATTTATTTTGATGTTCAGATATCACAACTATATTACTAACTCAACAATTAATTTGATTTATTTATTGGTCAAATGCAGCAAATGAATTTATTTATCGATGAAATGAAACTCCTACTTAAAACGGTTGTCTTTAGTTCTACAAAATACAGGCTAGAAGGGCCTTCAAAGCAAAGAGTTTGGGAAGATAATTCACATTCAGCCATGTTCAAAGAAGAATGTGCTTCTAATTACATCACTTAGCTCAGTTTGAACACATGAACTTCAATTCATTATGCTTGGGCAACTGGAAGTAGAACTTTAGTTAAGAGCACTAATTAAAAACAAAAGTGACTAATTCAACACAACGGAAGTGAAGCCAATGTTGTGTACTTACAGAGAATACTATGCAGTAGGAAAAGTGCATTAAACATTATAGATGCCTACTGCCTATCAACCTTCACAAGAAATGATATAATTATATAATTATTGTTCAATGACTGTTAAATCGACTAAGGCATCTTAAAAAATAAGCTAATTTTTCACCCCTGCCCTGGGAAATAATTTTGACTGAAAGGGCTTTTAGTGGTATTACCAAAGATCAATCATTATTATTCAAGTAACAAAACCAGCCTTTCTTTTACATCTTGATACATTTTTAAAAATAGATTTTATAGAAAAATTGTGCCAAACTTTTCTTCTGTGCAATCTGCAATTCTCTGTAATTAGTTGAAGAACGAAAGTAATTAATAATTTACCTTGGAACACAGTTTTCTTTTAGAACTGTTTGAATTGCAAAGAAGAAAACTAGTCAAATTCAGGTTTTAAGATATTAAAAATTATTTATAAATATATCTAAATGTATGAATAACAGTAGCTGCAGCTTGGATTTTATTGAATCATAGACTGATAACCAGCTGCTACAGAAATGCAGCACAGCACCCTGAGAAGGTCAATCTTAATCACTCAAAGGAGACAATGTTTACCTCAGACTCTCATTCGTCTTGCTGGCATAGTGCAGTCACAAATACGAGCTCTGGCTGCCTCCTAAATAGAAAACTTTTTAAAACTACTTTCTGCTACAATATACATGGAAATTCTTTGACATGTTTTCAGCTTTAATTTTAAATAGAGATCAAGCATTCACTTCAAACTGTATGCATGTAGAAGGGTTGTGTTGAATTTATCTGTTGATTCAAGCATTGCAGGCTTGATTCTACATCACACGAAAAATTGGAAATAAAACATGCGAATAAAAAATCACTGTAAAATCTGCCCTGTGAAAAAGGCTATCGAAATGTTTGTGTCCTAAATTGCCAAAGACTAAGTACTTCTGTCATCTGACAGCATTCCTGGAGCTCTTGTATAAACACAATTGTACCAGATGTAAAGCAGATGAAATATGCATTTTCATCAATTTAACAAAATAGATAATAAAAATGTAATAGGTTTTACTCATTTTGTTTCCTAGCATTGATTAAAGCCAGTAACTGCTTGCCAAAAAAAAGAACAAGACAGATGATTTTTTTCTTCTTATGTACTTCTTCCACATTAGCAAATATTTCCGCATGTCTTCTTATTTTCAATTTTCATGAAACCACATTAATTCAGATCATGCTATTGTCTTGCTGCAAACAACTAGAAAGTCAAGATCCATTTCCATAGTTAATATAGTTAATTTGGGAGGTTTGATTTTTTTTTTGTTGTTTTTTTTGTTGTTTTTTTTTTTTTCAGTGCTTACCATGATAAATGATATGTGGCCTATCTTCTGCTTCTGGGATGCCATGTGACTAGCTGTTCTTAGTTTTCTGTTGTTTCTTTGTTACCTATAAAATTCAGGTGTCTTTGTTCTGAAACTTATTTGATGCTGAAAGCAAAGGAGAAGGCAGAGATATTCAGTCAAAGGGGTGTGACAGAGTTAAATCTTATAGTCCATTACAAAAATATTCTCAGATGAGTATGGTAAAATCCAGTTAGGTCTCACAAGTACTTTCTTTCTTCTCAATGCTGTTGACTGAATCTAAAGTCTAATTGGCCACATACATACATAGCACACATGGATCTCAGGATCTCTACTTTTCAATAGTCTGTTCAAAACAAAATAAGATGCAAGGGAAATTAATTAGATAAATAGACCAGCCTATGAAGCCTAGAAAATCATTAATAGATATAGTAACAGGCAGAGAAAAATTCTGTAACCAAGAAATATTGTAAAAATTGAATAACTGAAGATACCTTAATAATTTCTTTCTAGCGTTCTTCCATACTAAGATGATTGCTAACAAAACAAACATTGCTATCAATAAAACATAGTTTGAATAATAAATCCTGGTGTGGTTATATTATTACCCTATTAATTTTGAGTAGCAAAAATAATCGCTTCAATTAACAAGACCTAAACATAGTTGTAGCTCCTTGGACATGGACACAAAGACTCATAATGCTGAAAACCAGTGATAGTTGCAATGCTTTTAAAGGCAACAGCAGCCAAGCATGTGAAGTGTAGTATTAACACTTATGAACTGTACTTAATAAGTTATTGGACAGAATATCATATTAATATGAGTGTTCCATGGCAATAAAATGTCAAATTTCACCCCAAGTACTAGGGAAAATATGTACCATATGCACAAGTAAAAAGGAAAAAAAAGGAAGTATAGCTCTCCAGAGCTATAATTGCAGTGTTAGGCCTTGGAATCTATGCTAGGAAAAAAAATAGTAGTTTTCAGAGGGAAAATTTGTTAATCCAATACAATAGGATCCCAAGAAATAAGTCATCATAGAGGGGGAAAAAATCTGCAAACAACTCAAAAAACTAAAGACAAGATGGCAGATGTGATACTGCAAAAAAATCAGTACCGAATTAAGTATGCAAATTGAGATTTGTACCTTGAAATTTTTGCCATGATTTATCTCAAGTCAGAGTGTATACGAAACAGTATGATAAAAATGTAAAATAAGCAGTATTGAGAACAAGATATAAATTTAAATGAATTCTTAAGAAATTCCTTGAAAGACCAGTGGAGGAAATAGGAGTGGTCTGTAACTTATAGCTATGGTAATCGTATTTAATCTATAGAGCAATCTAAGTAGGATGGGACTGGAGAATGGAAAATGTATAAATTCTTTTAAAGGACCACTTCCAAAACCAAAAAAATAGTAAGATTGATGCATGTGTGAGGCAAGTTAACAGAAACTATAAGAAAAATATAATTAGTGGACCCTAATGATCTACTAGGAATAGTCAACATGATTTCTATGCACGATAGCCGGAAGTTCTTTAGTTGAATCTCTTGCTCAAAGCAGGATCAGCTGTGAGGTCAGACCAGAGAATTCAGTCAGTGAGTATGAGAAGAAGGTAGGATCATTTGATATAATATTTGATTTTAAGGATGCACTTAGCAAGTTCATTTATCTGTTTTATGATAAGGAAAGAGCCATAAGATGAAAGATCTTGCAGAGGGTAAATAATTAGTTCAGAGCTTGATTTAGATAGTACAAGCAGATGGTTGATTTTTATAAAAGGGTGTTCAGAGATATCTGTGTCACAAACAATGCTCATATTAAAAGTTTGTATGAATCACTTAGTAAGGAAGACAACGGGTGAGGTGATGTTGATGATCTCAAATTATTCAGTTCATTAAACATGAAAGCTAACTGTAGGTGCACACAGACTTTCAGAGCAGTTCTTTTTTCACCTAATAATTATTTTTGAGCATTTGGTACTGTTTGAATGGTCTTGGTGGAAAATAACTGCAATATAATGGAACCTAATAAAATTTATAATAGGGTTATACTTTTGAAATTGACCAGATTAATATCTCAGTAGGCACAATTCATAAAATCATATTACACGTTATTTAGATGTGATTATATGGCATATTCTTTGCATACTGCATTTAATATCCATTTATCAGAAATCCTTCATCCTAGGAGCAGTGTTGCTAAGCCTGAAGATTTGCTTTACCTTTTCTGCACGAGTTTGAAGGAAAAGAAGAACTGGTTTCCACTTACTGTTTATACACATGCAGCAAGAATTGGTACCTTGTAGGGTAAATAGTGTCTGAAGAGGAAGTGGATGAAAGGAGAAGGAGAATGCCTGAGAAAGTATCTGGAGGAAAGAAGGAAACAATAAATGAAATAAGTTAGAGGTTAGAAAAGAGCAAGATCAGGTCAAGAGCAAGATCAGCAAAAGTTTTGTGAGGGGAAAGTTGAATGTCCTAAAAGAAGACATTTTGTCCCAGCTACTTTTACACAATAGGTCAATAAAGCCAAGTTCTTTTGCCCCAAGGCTCCCCTCTTCTCTCTGCAGGAGAATTCTGGGCTCAATAAACTCTGCTCAAGCACTATGGACAGAAAAACAGCTCTAAAGATTTGTATCAGCAAGGAATACAAAGCAGAAGGTCCATCGTATATTCTAATTTGCTTTAGTGGATCAAGTTGCTTCTCCCCTCAATTCCATGATTATGGTTGGTGTATTTTAAGAAGCGAGATAAAATATTATCCTGTTTCCAACAGAATTAGGTTTTGTGGCTTTTTTTCTTTAATTCACTTCATTGTCAGTTTCATCTCTTCCTACAAATCAATCTTATAGTTGATGACTGTTCACTTTACATATTAAATTCTGCACAAAGGCGCAGAATTACTCTTACACCTTTTCATGTACACTTTGGACTTTACAAAAATTGAATTTTGTAGGATTTTTTCTTAGCAGGCCATTTATTATTCTCTAATTAGTTTAGTTTATTTGCATAACTTTTATTATTTTATTCTTAAAAGGAAGTTTACTTTCCATCTTTACTATCAGGAAGCAACATGTTACATTTGGTTAATTATAAAGGAACTTACTGATGGAGCTGAGAAGATGAAACATCAAAGAATATTCTCAATTGTGAAAAAATGATGAGAGAAATACAGTTCAATCTGAAAATTCAACAGAATTTCTTAAACTAGAGCAGAAAGAGCAGAAAAAGCTGAAATGACAGCATACTATTTTTTCCTGAATTAGCATTCTGAAATGTTCTTCCCCTGTACTCAGCACTGCTGAAGCATCACCTCGAGCACTGCATCCAGTTCTGGTCTCCTCACTTTGGGAAAGAGCAATGAAGTGGGTGAAGGGTCTGGAGAGTGAGTCCTGTGAGGAGCAGCTGAGAGAGTTGGGGTTGTTCAGCCTGGAGAAAAGGAGGCTCAGGGGTGATCTTATCATTCCCTACAACTGCCTGAAAGGAGGCTGTAGCCAAGTGAGTGATCTCTTCTCCTGGCAACCAGTGACAGGATGAGAGGACCAGAGATACTGAAGCTATGCCAGAGGTGGTTCCAGTTGGACACCAGGAGGAATTGCTTCACAGAAACCCTTGTTGAACATTGGGATGGACTACCCAGAGAGACGGTGCAATCACCATCCCTGGAAGTGTTCAAGGAACAAATGTGGCATTTAGTGTCATGATCTTGTTGACAAGGTGGCTTGTGGTCAAGGATTGGACTCAATGATCTCACAAGTCTTTTCAAATCCAGTCGATTCTGTGATGCTGTGAAGATCTTTTCCGCTTTGTACTACCATCTCTATTTTTTTTCTGTTTTCAGTGGTGATACATAGATGTTGCATTTGAAGAAAAATTGCATTATATACATAGAGGCAAAAGCAACTTAATGTACTTTTGAGTGTGTCTCAATAAGCAGTGCAAGACATAATGAAGTTTCATCTGTACCTGTAACACTAAGAGTTACTATATTCATGCAATATATGGCGGTCTAATATTGCTGTTGCTGAGCTGAGCTTTCAAGTAGTGAGAATTCCAACTGTACCAAGTCTGGAGAAAGAATTAAGGACAAGTCTGCATACATTTGAACTACATGGCCTGTTTAAAAATCTTCATTAATGCAGCAGTAGTTGCTCAGCAAAAAGAATTTACTTCCTTTTTGAGTATGAGAACCTGCATTTGTGATACATTTGATTTAAAATAGGCATTGATTTTCTTAAACAAGAAATTTTTTTAAAAGTCAACAAATTCAAATTGTTGAAGGAGTTTTTTTTTATTTCACTGTTTCAGTTATCACGAAATAGACACTCATTATTCAAGCAGTTGTACAGTGTGTCCATGAAATCAAGTAAAAGGTCAAGCTGCTACTTTCTGTGTCTTTTAGCATCACTGACAGTACACTTGTTCAACTTTAAAGATTTTGCCAGTAAATCAAGACTGATGAAAGAAAAGGGTCAGCATTACTCTGCAGGCAGCACGTTTGCTATCCCACACTAACTAATAGCTTAGGTATATGGATTGATTGTATCAACACACGAAGAAAACAGAAGAGAAAACACTGAATATTACTAACATACAAAGCAAATGAAAGGTTAACATGGTTTAGTTGCTGAAGAATTAGTTGAATAAGTGAAGTTTTGCATCATAAATGTATTACATTTTTGTAAAGCACTTCTTACAGAAAATGGTAAAAACACATCCTGAAAACAAATACTGTTATAATTCTAAAATTAAGTTGTGTTCAAGTGAAAAAAAAAAGGAAAATAATTAGGCAATCACTTCCTATGTCTCTTGTTATCTTCATTTTAGTGTTGTACAAAATTCTTTGCAATTAGCATTTATCAAAAGGCACCACCAAATGATCAGAAAACACTATTTTGTATTGTATGCTACCGAAAACCAATGAGGGAAAATTAATTCTTTCTTTATATCATTTGCATTGGAGCATATATCAAAGGCCTGCTAGCTGTGTTTCCTTTTCTCTGCAGACTGAAGGGAAGAGATCACAGAACTAGAGAGATTATAAAAAAGAAATACAGACTGAGTAGTCAGAAACTGCGTAGACACACGTTCCCATTTGCAACATGCATCCTTTTTTTTTCCTAGGACTATATTTTATATCGCACTAAAAGGCTGTAAAATACCTTGCAGACATCTAGTCTGCAAATATTTTATTTTGTGATGTCAGAATTACATTGTTACTGTTAAAAGTCACAAATATTTATCTTTACTCACCCTCAGGTTATAAATGACAAGATAACACTCAGGGGATGGGAACACTGTTTCTTCCAGTGTTCTTTTACTTCATTCCTTCCTACCATCAAAATCAGTTCTTCCCATCTTTGAACAAAAACTCTACTGAACTCCTCCATGCCAAATGATACCCTGAACTCCTACTTACCTCCCTACTTGACATCAAATTTCTTCCCTCAAAACTCACTAGACATACTATATTTCTAAGCATTGTCACACATTCCTCTTTTCCAACTCAGTCTAAGACAGTATCTCACACATGTAGGACCTATAAAAATGTAGCCATTTAACAACATTATAGTGAAAGAGAAAAGGCCAAGATGGTTGTGCTGAAAATTTCTGTTGTGCCAAGTGTCACTGTTTTACATGCAACCTATATTTGGCAGACTATAATTCCTGGGTGCATCTCCTGACAAAATTACGTATATTAATAGGAAGTGCAGGTAGAAATGTATATCAGGTTCTTCTTAGTACAAAAAGAAAAAAATTTAAAGTGAATTGGGGTTAAAGCAGTATATAATAACTTTGAATTTTATGGATTTCTAATTTCACATCTTACACTAAGAAGTTAGAATATAAATTTGTAGTACAGAATTTTTTAATAAAAGTAATCTCTATCCTGCAACCAGGCCACCCTCAACTCCTCTTTTCTTTAAAAAAAAAAAAAAAAAAAAAATTTCACAGGACTACTGGAAATGGACCTGGAATTGAAACTCAGGCAGTCTACATGAGAATAGACACAGTGAAGTCTACCAACCAGAAAGCTTTTTTGGCATTCACATAATCAACTTCCACACTTAGCAATCCTGCTTCTCCCCCAGTAATGCCATTCTGCCAAACAAAACCTAAAAATCCTGATATCCCTCACTGCACTTTTATCTCAAGCAGTTTTGCAATCTATGGTGCATTTAGTCACCTTCTGAAATCTGCTTCACACAAATTCAAGCCTCTGGCTTAGTTCCACATTATCTTTTCCTGGTCATTCCTACAGGCCTCCAAGTTTAGCAGCACCTTTAGCACATAAACACCACCCATGTCTCCCTGTGCTTCTGCTGACCCTCCCTCCATGGTCACACTCTGAAGAAAATGGTATGAGCTCTAACTCTTCATTTCTGTGATACAGCAAAAAACAAGGAAACAGATATTCACTGTCTACATACATGTGTAATCTCCATGATTGTCTTCTCTAAATTATTACTATCCTAAATTATGTGACTGTGGAAAAACAGGTGCCATATTTAATCTTGTAGTAATTTCTATGTAATGGTGCTGTTCCAGGAAGTCATACTGCCCTGCTCAAAATATCACACTCCACTTACCTAAGTCTACCAGATATATTGTATCTGCTTACTTTTGTTGGGCAAACAGGGTGTTTTGTAAACTATAACTGCTGGAACTGAGCCACTCGTAAGCATTTATGCTTTTATACCAGTATGATATCATGAACATAACCAACATTGTTCTGTGTCACACTAATTTCTACATAAATCTTATCACAGCTTACTTATAATTCGGATATATTTCCATCACTTGAAATCTTTGGATTATGGATGGATAGTTGATATATATGTTACAGGCATAACAGAAGTTACAACTTTACTATGGAAACAACAGGTTTACATTATTTGGGCTAAACTATGGAATAGAAGATAAACTCATATGACCTTTTATTTTTAAATTTCTTAGATATCAAAGAAATTATATCTGAATGCAAACATTGCATAAGAGAGACAAGTATAATTTACTAGCAGCAAATGAAGAAATACCTTAGTCACCATCTTATCATTTTTATTTTTTCCAGTATATGTTTCTGCTGCATTTCTATTTTCTTAATCACCATGCTTCCACATTTGGAGAGGAAAAATGCTGTGAGAACTCAGAAGTGACATCACTTCAGATCGATGCTACATTCCTGTGAAAAACAATTTCATTTTGTAGCCAGACCAAATGCTTCATCAAATTTTTCAGAACACTGTTTTTCACCAAGCCATCAACCACTACAGACCTTCAGCTGAACACGATATTAGGATCTAAAAAAAAAAATCTGCATATGATACAAAATTGGAAGGCTGGTTGAAACACCAGATGATTATGCTGCCTTCCAGCAAAAACCCAACAAGCTGGAGAAATGGGTCAACAGCACCCTCATGTTGTTCAACAAGGGGAAATACCAAGTCCTGTACCCTGGGGAATAACATCATTCACCAGTACATGCTGGAGGTTAACAAGCTGGAATGCAGCTTGGCAGAAAAAGATCTGATGGCGTTGTTGGACAATAAACTGATCATCAGCCAGCAGTGCACCCCTGTGGCAAAGAAAATCTACAGTGTTTGGAGCTGCATTAGGAAAAGCATCAGCAGCGAGTTAACGGATAGGATCCTTCCATTCTCATCAGCTATGGCTGACACCACACATTGAGTGCACTTCTATGTCCAAACCAGGTAGGCATGGACTTCTCTCTGAAAAAACAATTATGGGCTTCTGGAATTAGTCCAGCACAAGTCCATAAAGGTGGTGAAGGAATAAGAACACCAATCATATAAAGGTAGAAAGAGATTTAGGATGGTTAACCTGGTGATGTAAAGTGTTAGAGAGATTTTATCACTGCGTGTCAGTACCTGCTTTGGGAGGAATGAAGAAGATGCAATCAGACTCTTCTCAGAGGTACCCATTGAATGCACAAGAGAGAAAGGGCACAAATCAAACTAAGAAATTCCATTTCTGAAAGAGCAAAACCCAAAACCAACTTTTTCTGTTTTCTTTGTTTATTTGCTTGGGTTTGGTTTGTTACAGTGAAGGTAGTGAAGCGATGGGGTGGGCTGCCCTGGAAGATAGTGAGTCTCTGTGAAGATATTCAAAACCCAACTAGATAACATCTTGAACAATCTGCTCTAGAAGACTCTGCTTTGTGCAGAGAATCAGACTAAATAATCTACAGAGGTTACTTCCAAACTCAGTTATTCTGTGAAATCAAGCAGAAAGTAATTTCTCAGAAGCCAAAGGGCTTGATGAACACTATTTCTTCCTTCTCCACGAGTTTTTCTATCTAATGCAAGTATGCAGTAATATAAATAAAAATACATAAATTATCATCCAATCCCCTGAAAAGAAAGCTATGTAGGACAGAAGTGCATCATGTTGTTTTGGATAGCAAAATGTGATCAGATATTTTGGTAGTAAGTGTGGCATAAAAATCTACCTAAGCCAGAGTTCAACCCCTTTCACTTAATTATATTTGATTTCAAATATAAAGATGGAGATAAGGTACGTATTTTCTACTTTAAGTTACTAAATGTATTTATTATTAAAATGTCATCAGGTTTTGCTTCATACCTTTATAAAAATTAGGCTGTGACAATACAAAGACTAGGGATCCCAAATGCAAACATCTACTTTTAAATCTTGAAAGTAGTAGTACTTTTACTAATGAGGATTTGTCAAGAAAAGCTGAACTCTTCAATGAAATACTTACAAAAAAATAAGTGAGCCCTTTACTTTTATTTGCATTGGAGAATGCTCATTTCATACTCTCATATACTGGATTATGTATTCAGGTCTAATAATCAATCAAAACAAACTTCAGTACTCAGGACTGTTATTTGTAATTTCAAGAACTGTTTTGTTTTGTTTTGTTTGTTTTTGTTTTTTTTTCCCTGAAAGTAGTGCAGACTTCACTTCTGAAGGAAAAGCACTGCCTGTAGGATGCATTAACATCTTGATTTTCCATGTGTTTACTCGCTGTTACATATCTAAGCTAAGTATAGGAAAAACAAGTGTAGATACACTTGATATGTTTATCCAGATATGATTACCAAAAATTTCATGAGTTAACTGGAAGTGCAATGATACATCTCTAAGGATTCCTGGCGCATATAAATAAAGCAAATAATAAAGGGCACAATCCAAAACAACAGGAAAGCAGGATACATTAAAGCATTTATGGCTTATTCAAAATAATGCAAAGTCAAAAATCTGTATAAACATCAAGCTTGAGAGAAACTTTAATCCTCTGTTTCTCTTTTCTATAACATGAAAAGTAAAACCAGAATTTAAAGACCGATATATGTGACCTTAATATAAAAAAGATGTATAAGGTTTTATTATTATTTATTTTTAAAATATATTCTTTTAAAGGTTTACCAGTATAGTCATCTTCAGAGGATATTTTCATGAAAGAGATTTTAAAAGAAAATATGTACATTTTAACTTTTATTTCCGTGATCATCCAATATTATTTTAAATGAAAGCAGTTGACTGCATTTTACAAACCCAGAGAGGAAAATATAATTACACTTCTCCAAGCTCAGCACACAATATATCTTCCATGTGATTGAAGTAGAAAAGTAAATTGCTACACAATTAATTGTGCAGATCCTCAAAATATTATAAATTTTAATTTTACCAAGATACTTACAAACCCAAAACAAAACAAGAGGACATTGTAGTTCTTTTTTGTTTCCAGGCAGTTCCAAAACAATTTTTCTTCTTCCTGTTTGTACTTTAATGATTCTAAGCCCTGTGAAATTCTGGTATTTATTTTGATGGGGCAATTTGTGCTTTCTTCACATCATGCATAAGATAATGGTAGTGTTCTTGTCTAGATGTCATTACTTTGCATATATTTTGCTCAGAGCATTATCATCTTATCTATTTGATCTTTATTAAAACTATTGTGGGGTAAGTCTTACCAGCCTGTTAGAGCACCTAAGGAAGGATTGTTTTTTCACCATGTTTATCCCTTGCCCCTAGATATTTCTAGTCTATCACATTGCAAAATATTTATGAGCATTATCCCTGTTTAGTTTTAGCATGTCTATTACAGGCTAGTTGTGGGTGCTCAGGCATGCCCACTTGTTTTGGTACACATCAATGGATAAATTTTTGATCCTGCAAATGCCTTCTGTTGTAATAATATCACTTCAAAATTGAAATAGCTTCAGTCCTGAAATAGGAAATATTTTGTTCACCAAGCTAACATGATTGCAGTCTTCCTCCTTTTTATTGTCAAGACAAAGAAAGGCTGTATTTTACAACTTTTATCACCTGACCTCTTCATTGCTACACTCCCTATTTTGATTTTAACACATAACATGGGAGAGTGTATACACTAAAAAAATTAAGACTTTGATGTTCAGCTAGTGTCATAAATGTTCTATAAACACTTCAGAGAGATCATATTTAAATCTGTCAAAACATATGTGTGTCCTATAGCAAGTTTAGGAAGATGTGACTTTGGTTTTATCTGATATCTCTACATTTACTTTTAATAATTCTCTCTCACTCTCTCACTACTTTCTCACTGTCAAAATGCTTTCTATATTCTGCTTCAGTTTGCTGACAGAGTATAAGCTTCTGGACAGACTTTTGCTGTTCTAGAACCGGTATGGCATCTAAGAGGACACCATCATTAGCACAGGAAGGCTAATAGGTTTAGCCATCACCTGTCTTGCATTTAATTTTTCCTGGTCTTCCTGCCCCTCTGTTTTTCCTGGCTGATGGCCACACTCTCGCTCTGCTGCCTTGCTTCTGCTCACAAGAGCAGAGGAAGATGTTTAGGGGACGATTCTGCTGGGAAAAAACCCAACCGCGCTCTGTTCTCTGTGTTACTCTTGCCTCAGCTCCCTGATACAACCAATAAATAGTGAGACTTGGCACTATTAAAAGAAGTGGGAAGTGGGCAGGGAGCAGTAATGGGACAATGTCAGCCAGGAACTACGGGTTTTGGCAGAGTGCTGTGTAAATGCAAGTCAGGTGGCATTTTTGAGAGTAGTTACTATGGAAACCAAAGAAGTGTTACTTTCCTGAAGTTTTATCACTTGGAGTTATGCATTTGTACCTCCACCAATATCTCCCTCCTCATCTTTGTGGAGAAAAGCAAGCACTATTAAAAATAGATTTACTGAATGTAACAGTGAATCAATTCTGAACATGGTTGTTTGCACAGAGTTCCCACTCAGAGACAGACTGTAAATTATTTCTCTGAAGAATACATTAGTGTTTTGCGACTAATAGGCTATTTAAATTTTAACTTCTACTGGAGGAGTCACAGAAATGAATTATTGTGCCTAATGTACTTGGTTGTACATAATCAGACACAACTGGGCTTAAACCTGTAGTCACATATCAATTCTTCCTCAAACTGCACACTCCTCATCCCAAAATCTGGTGAGTAAATATGGCTGTTCTCAGCACCCCTGAGCCTTGCCTGGGCTACCAGCCCCCCAGCCCACCAGCCCACAGCCCACCAACGGAGCCTCCATGCTCAGGGGTCTGCAGCGCTGGCAGTGCATGGCAGGAGGGACTCATCTCCCTGGGGTAAGCCAGGGCTGTGTGGTGACCTCAGCGGCACCTGCCATGCTGAAGGATGCACAGAATAAACGTGAGCTATCCCAGGGAACAGCAGAAGACTTCAGTGTGCTGGTGCCTTGGGGCAGCTGCACCCATCTGCCCCTGGTGTGCACCAGGGGATGGATCCCTGTGAGGATGAGCATCCTGCCAGGGGAGAGGGGAAGCAATTGAAGGGTGGACAAATACAATCTATATTTTGTATTCAATGAGACTTTTCTAATTCATTAGGTAACTTGGACTTCTGGTTGCTGAGGGATTCATTGGACTGATAAAAATTTTAGCACTCTATCCAGATATATGTACACAAACATGTAAATATATGTACTTTATGTACATAAAGGTGTATATTAATGATACACATGTGATTTTTTCTTTCCTTTACCCTGTTTTAAGACTCTTTCAATTTCTGACTCTATCCAGATTGTCATTTTACACCCAGAAACCCCATGAAGTCCTCACTCCTGATGTCCTTCTAGGGCTTGAGATTCATGAGAGAAAAAAATCACAATTGCCTATAACCTCACTCTACTTTTGTTTTTAACTGATTTAGTCATAGTGAAGAGTACATTCTTGTAAATGTAGTCTTAACAGTACAGCCAGAAATAATAAAAATTATCTATAGGTGTGCATACCCTACCTGCATCCTAACCCTTTATAGGAACAGATGCTTTATGTGTATTAGCCCTTTCTTGCTCACCATATGTTCAATTCCATAGGAAGAAAATCTTATTACCTGTGCCACAAGAGAGACACAGCACACTCCCAGCATCTGGATGATTTGGAAACTAAAATTCTGCATTGTGCTGGAGTGTGCTGCCTCCATGTTATGTTAGAAACACAGTCCTTCTAAACATCTTCAGAATGTACCTGATTATTTAAAGAAGGTTTTACTTCGCAATTGTTGTAAATAATTCTTTCAGGCTGCGTTTGTACAGAATGAAGTCCAAGAAGAAATCCTTGGAGTCTAGATAAAATTCTGACCCTGCTTCTCATTGTCTCCTGGTTTTGTAGGGGCCATCGCCACTCTGCATACTCCACACCTCCTCTGAATCTTGTGGGGAAGGCCTATGGCCTTAGAAAAATGTCTTTTGTTTTTTTGCTATTTTTACTGCAAGGGCTTGAAATTATTCTAGAGTATTATCTTGGCATCAGTTTGTTAAATAGCATTTAGGAGTTGTGTGATATGTATTCTGTCCCTTGGAACTTGGTGTGAGAAATTTTTGAGGGGCTATAAACCTGTTGAGGGTATTGGAGAAGTGTAACAGCACAGAGCTAAACATGGTGTGGCTATATTAATGTAATCTATAAGGAGCAATACCTAGAGCAGGCAGTCCCCCAAAACCATGATCAGATTTTTCTTGTAAGGAACTATTTGGTTAGTTCTGAAAGGTAACTTTGAAACAATACACATGCAGACTCATAATAAGCACATCGAGACAATCTGGGAAGGTAAATTATCAGGGAAAAAAATAGCATAACTTAAAAATATATACTTTCATTTCCCAAGCTGACAAAGTAAAAGAAAGAAAAAATTAGCTGCCTGAGTCCTGAGAATCAAAACTGTAGCCTTTCATCAGAAGTTATGAAGAATTAAAGGCCTGAGGTAGAAGATAGCACTGTAGGTGCAGAGACCACCCAAAGCATGATGAGAAGAAAACATACATATTCAGCAAGATTACCATATTTTACAGATATGAAAAAATTAAATTGCAGGAATCCCTGTGAGTAATATAGGAATGCATATTTTCTATTTCTTATGCACTCCAATAGAAGGGATTTCTGAAAAAACTGATGTAGTTAGGTTTGGTTTAAACATTTCATACAGAGGTAACCACAAAGATAACTGGTTTAAAACCCCCAACCTACTAACACATTAAGTGGCACTATGGAGTAGCTGTAGTACATGAAATTATAGTTGTAGTTATATGCATCTTTAGATCAAGTCTTTAAATATATTTTCAGAATTGTTTGATTTTTAATTAATATAATAAACCTGTCACAGTTATTTTCAATTAAATGTTCTCATGACAAGTTCAACTTACACTGTGTTGGAAGAAAAGAGTGGAATTAAGAGAAAAACTTGTAACAATTGTGAAAATCTAATTTAACTTGTATCAAGAGTTGTTTTCTACTCATTTTTTGATGCAACAGAAATGAGAAGCAAATTAATTTTTTGTCATTTTATTGTGAAATACAGATACACTCATACTTGATACCTTAATCACAAATTATATCAATTTTTCTACTATTCAATGTGGCTGTCTTCTATTACACTCTGGCTGTATATTCAAAAGAGCAGAGGTAAAGAAAAGAAATACCAAAATTAAACACATTAAGGTACACCTGATAGAAATTTAAAGAGTGGGGAGCATTACAATCTGTTTGCTATATAATTAAGAAAATTGTTTTTGTGAGACTCCGCAAATTAAACTGTTACCGCGAGATATTCCATATATGAAGGTACTGATTCAGCTGCTTTACAAAAAACAAAAAACAACAACAACAAAAAAGACAACAGCAGTCACCATAATAAAGTAAATAAATACCTTAAAGAGAAAAACAGCTGGTGTCTGAAAATATGATCGGAATTTTTCAGGGCTGCAGTCTCGACCCTCAGAAGTTTACTTTTTACCATGTGTTTAATTAACACTGTAGTCATGGAAACTTCAAGCACCTCTAATTGTTCCTCAGAACTACGTTTAATAGTCTGTAAAAGGCCTGTCATGATTTTTAATTTCTAATCTGCTCTGAATTTCACCAATATTCTTCATGGCTAATGCGTTACCCTGCCTCCCCTTTGCTCTGAGGCCCATGACCTGTGAAACTGGTGTTCAGAGCAGCAGCTGCTTCAGGCTTCCTTGGAGCAGGTCCCTGTCAGAACTAACTTCTGATTCCACACCATGTAAATTCTGTGTTACAAGGTCATGGGCTTCTTCCATTCCTTTTCCATTCACTAGTGTGATATCAGTGCCCCAGAGATAAATTCATTTTCTCTCTTACCTGGAAAATTATTTCTTATCTGTTTTGATTTTCCAAGTATTTTCTGCAATTTTGCAAGAATAAATAATATGCTGGCTGTCATGGAGCCCCACAAAAGGCAGCTTTATTGTTTAAATGGTGAAAAACCTTACTGTGGAGTTTTAAACAGCAAAGAAGGGAAGTTGGTCAGACCTTCTTTCAGTATATCCTTTCTTGTGGAAACACATGGAGGAAAATACACAGATTCCAAGATATTAGGGAAAGATGTGTGCTTGGCTGACAGACATTCCCTTCAAGAATAAATAAGATAAGCCAGAAAGTATTCATATACATGTAAGCAGTGCTAGTATTGGAGACGACTCCTTTATGAAATGAAATGGCCTAATAAAAGGAACTCCAGTTGGCTTTAAGTTAGAGGTAAGTTCCTTCCAGATCAATTACATCAGATAGAGCTACTACAGATAGAGCTACTGTTTGCTAGCTGAGAAATGAGGAATGGATGACCTTCATGGTGCCTCACTGGAGCATGGGGCTCCCAGTGGAGATCTCTGTAGTTTTACTAGACTGTGAAGATAGCTCTCAAGACACCTTTGTAGTTTGGGTTTAGAGTTCTATCCCTTTCACAGAGGGAGGAAAAACTAGTCCCTTTGCTCCTTAAATCTATGATCTCCACAAACAACTTCAGAATATTATGTGTTACAGAAAGCTTATACTTTTCTTCCTTGAGACTTCTCTGCTTTTAGGCTTTTCTTCAGGTATCCAGCTTAGTTTGATACAAAAGCACTATCTGCCTTGTATCACAAATCACACATTATTCTCAAGCTCCTGCATGGTTATTTTTCTTAAGAGAAAACATGCTGTTAGTTTTGTTCAAGGAACAGTTGCTAAATGATTATTATTTCCTACAGATTATATCATCCCTTAACAGCAAATTGCTTCTTCACAACAAGTTAATAAAATGCAAAAGGCAGCATCCAAGTTCCATTTAAAGTAAACTGTGAATCTAGTAAAATCTAAAAAGGCTTTAAAAAGTATCTGTAGTTTCATCTGTCAAAAAGGATGGTGCATAATATTGTGAAAAACTGATGGGAGTTTTTTCTAATCTGTAAATCCATAAGGTTCTGTGAATGCTTTAAGGCATAAATTATAATTCAGCACTGCTGCTGGAGAGAGTAGAAACACCATGAACTCTAAAGGGCACTTAATCCACTGATTAGTTTTAGCCCTGCCATAAAGGTTTGCTGCACTTAAAAGCTTAGTATGATGCAAAATGGCATGGACTAATTGGAGCATCATTCCTTACAGTGGAAATTGATGCTTTATCATCAGCTTTATTATCATGCTTGTAAAATTCGTAGAAATGTTGTGATTCTGAAAACAACCTCTTCATATTGATTATATTTGAATCAAAGCTGCATCCTCTAAATTCTGTAACTTAAAAAAGCATAATTTCCTTCTCTGAGAAGTTTATGTTCCCACAAAAAATTGATGATGATTTGTAGCTATGAAGTCTTCCTCTTTTTTTTCTATGAAACTATTCACTTCTTCATGGCAAACTGAGAATCAGTGTTGGGGGATCATTGGTGTGTTTGTAGCCATGGAAAAAATATCCTTATAATGAAGTGATTTTTAGAGAGCAGGTGTTGGGATAATGAAATGCATTTCTTACAGAAATTTAAAATGCTTTTTCTATTTATGAGTTACTTCAGTTGTACCAGAGATTCAGGGACAGTAGGTAGAAAGAACAACGCACACCAGTATAATTGAAAACAGGTGGGAAGAACAGTGTGGAGACATGAGGTACAGGAGAGACATTCTCCAATGCACATAGTGCCTGCAGTTGAGTCACAAACGATCTGATGGCTGTGACTCTCACGCTGCATTTTATGTAGATAGTGTCAAGTCCTTGCAGATATGAAAGTCAGTTGCTGATTTCTCTCATCGTGGCACCAATCCAAGTCAGATGGACTGATTTTCATGCAATTTCTTTCGACTCAGAACACTAAGACTAGAAGTTAGATTCTTGCATAAAGGTGCAGACTAACCTGATTATTGATCAAGTTTTAATTTTACTTCCTTTTCACTTCTGAAGGTGGCAGACTTGTAAAGGCAGGAGAAGGAAAAGATTTTTTTTTTAACTTTAAAATGTAGTTAGAAAATACCATATAGACAAAAGATAGCTCAAAAAGAACTCCATGGATCTGCTAATGCCCCTGTTAAGTCAACACTTTTTGAGATGTTAAGTCAATATGCTTTGAGATTAGTGGGAAACAAATAAGTTATTAAACTATTTCCCGCAGGAATTCTTTGCACTTTTCCATATACCTTTTTTGTACAGGTGGTCACAGATGGAACTGAGATAAGCAGTCTATGCAGGACTGAGTCACAGATTTGTGCGGATCAAAAGCTGCTTCCCAAGTCAATGAAACACTATAATGAACTGCATAATTCCCATCCCGTAAGAAACTGCAGTCTCACTTCTGAGCACTGGTGACTTATGTCCTTGGAACCCTCTAGTCCAGTTTCTTGGAGGTAAACTCAAGGTTGCTTTTTCAGAGTTTCAGAAAAACTCCAGCAACTGTATAAGCAAACAAATGAAAAGCAATTTTGTACAGGCATTTTCCTGCCCACGAGGCCATTTCTTCTTCCTAACTTCAACCCATTTGTGCTGATTAATAGCTCAAAGGTCCTTTTTACTAAGCAAAAAATAATTCCTTCCGAGGGAGGCAGATCATATTCAGCCTCCCACAATGTCATATTCAATGGGGGACAGCTATAAGCTAGCAGAAGGTAATTATGTTACTCCCTTAAAAGTGGGAGTCTTTCTCTAAAAATGGAAACAATTGCTGTGCAGAGCAGAACATCTCTAGCTGACTGTGTATGTATATTGACCCATTCTCCTTTAAAAATACACCTTTATACAAAGAGCTGGTTCAGTTCCCTATGTATGAGTTTTTTGGTTCTTTTGGGGTTTTTTTTGCTTAGCCACAGCAGATCCCCTAACGTAAATAAAGTTCTGAGTAATGTTGCCTTTAAAGGCTTGCATTTAGGTGGGGAAATTGGGCTGGATTATAAGAACAAGATTATATCTATAAAGTAGAAGGCAGCAGCACTAGCATGGAACTAAATGGTGGAGCTGTATAAAATAAAGAATAAATACAGTTTTGCCACTCAGGCTGCTCAGTGGAAATGCTTTTGAAGTCCAAGTTGTAGGAACACAAGAGAGATTGAGTGTAGATGGCAGACTTCTGTGGTAAACTGGGAAGGAAACAAACACATGGGCAAATATCAGAGGCTATATTTTAGTCACAAGTGAAGATTCTGATTCCTACTGCCCAGGAGTTCTGTTGGTCCAGACACAACAGACAGAGAAATAGAAAAATTACTTGGAAAGAAAAAATCCATTGAAAGACAAAACCATGAATTCTTCCTTAAATTAAAAGAATATGCTTGTGTGTATGTATGGCTTAGAGTGCTTAAGGGGCAGAGTCACTCGACTTAAAAATAAGCATAGGACATGCCTGTAAGTTATTTCATGTTTTTGTCAGAGAGGTAAATGCAACTGCAAAAGAACAGAAAACAGTAGAATTTTTATCTGGTTTTTATTACAGATTTCAATAATTTAGGTATAAGGTTGCTGAGATGTTTTTATAATCCCCATTTAAAAGACAATGCTTGCCAGGTATCCACCAGGAAGATAGGGATATGGGAGGTTTTGAAGTTATAAAATATTCTTGTTAGAATTTCACCCACTTTATATCTGAGGTCTGTGATATTTTCCATTTAATTACAGGTAATAAATGGCAGAATTGTGAACCAACTACTTTCTAAATTGTTTGGGGTTTTTTGGTTGTTGTTTTGTTCTTTGTGGTTTTGTTTTTGTTTGTTTGTTTGTTTTGATTTAGTTGGGTTTTTTTTCAAGGAGAATAGTTAGTAATGTCAATCATGAACAATCATCTTTGTAAATGGTGTCTTCTAAACACATTCCCTTCTTGCATTATCTTAACTTATATAGGATTCAATTCATAGGAACACATCATGAAAGACGAGAATTTTGTCTTATAGAGAAGCAAGGAAATGGACTCTACAGGATATTCCAAAGTGATCTTAAAAAAATCACCATTGCGTGGAACTTTGGTGGAGAAACAAACATAAGAAAATTATTTGTTTTTCCTTGGACAGTGACCGTTATTATCAGAACAATTCAGGCCACAATGTCACTTAGGAAAAAACATATCATCTGTGGGAGAAAATCCCACCTGTTCAAAGCAGATCTAACATAAAGAAGAGCGGTAGGACCATGTGTTTAAGCAAACTGTACTTCAGGTAATACAACTACACAGAAGATCAGCTGCTACTACAGTAGTATGAAATCAAGTCACAAGCACTAAGCACTGGCAAAGCTTTGTAATTATGGATGCATTGCAGTAGAAACAATATATCATAATGCCGTTTGCTATTTTAAGACTGGGTATATTTAACTGATTCCTGTATTTAACATCTGAAGCCCAGCTGTGCACAGCAAGTCTTTATACCAGCAAATGAAAATATTTGGACAAGTTCTATCTTGCTAGCACCACAGAATGCACAGCATGATCACAGAATGATGCAACTTGACTTGTACTTGGTATTAGATTTGTTCTGACCTAGATAGCCCACAAAGCATTTGAAGGACACATGAAAACATGATTTAAAAATTATTACATTCCAGGTTGTTCCAATTCGTGAGGGATCAGAGGCTAATTCTGCCTTTAGCAGCTTAGAATACAACCAAGATTCAAATGTCAAATGTCTTCACAGAGTAGCTGTATATCTCACATTTGTGAAAATTCCAACTTGTATATTCTATTATTTAAGCCATACTTCTTTTAAGTGGCAATTCTTGATGACAAAAAAACCTGTGGTAAGACTTGCATGTACAAATGAATACCATTAATAAGGCAACTGTCTATCTAGCTTGACAAAATGAGGTATGTACTGTGCAAGTTCCGTTTCCTACACGGTAAGCTTTATCACATAGTGGCTTTAAGCAGTTGCATTATTTTCTATGTCACTAAAATTAAATAAAAATGTTAAGAAAAACTGGCAACTGTGAAAACAAATCCAAATAAAAAATTAAACACCCAAACATGATTTACTGTTTCATGTGGCAAAACATTATTAGAACAATGAGAAAGCAGTCTGTCTAATAATTTATTTTTTACTGTGAACATACATAGTGTAATTCATCAGCAAGAGCAACTTTTGCTTTTTGCATATCCTCCAAAAAAACCCCACCAGAAAAATGAACCATATAAACACTTAAGAGAACCTGAGAAATCAGAAAAATTGAACTTATTTTAAGACAGTTGCATTGTCATTGGTGTTTCCTATGTTGAGGATAGTAACTGGTATGTGCTCATTTCTAGCTAAAAAGTGCATCTTGCCTGTGGGAAAAAGTGCAATAAAGCAGGAGTTGAAATACATGGCTTAGATGGCACAGATTTATGAAATTTAGCACGTATATGAAATAGTAGAATATGCATACAAATACATTTTTTTTTGTCCATTATGTACTTACAGCAAGATTGCGGTCTTACCCAAATTATCACAAGCCAATGCAGTTTAACCTAAGCATAAGGAATAGATAATCTTTCAAATACATCGAAATCAGAGATGAAAGTCAAGTACATAAGCTTACTTTCACTTTTAATGTCATTGAGGTCCACCAACAATTGTATGTCACTCTACATACCGTATGTCACTCTGCTGAGTATTTTCATAAACTGAGTAATTGATTCATTCAAATCAACTATTACCACTGCTACTACTTTAGTCCTACTTTGCAATCCTTTTTTCCACTTTTTTTTTTTTTGGTGACAAATAAGTAGTTTTTTCATCAAGAAAATAATTTTGCTTCTTTTCTACCTTTGTCATGTTGAGATTCTGAATGTAAAGCAGAACTGAAAAGATTTGGCCACTGATTTTCAAACGCAGGACTTGTAGAGAAGAAATAATGCTTTCTCAACACACATCCCTCAGAAATGCCTACAAAGATACTATGATATTACCTAATGAAATGTATCCTCTACTGACCTAGGACACGAAGACATAGAATATATACCTTGGCATGTCTGAGACTGCCCATGCATGAGCATGAGCATTGAGAAGAGGTCACAGTTAGCTTCTAGAATAACTTCCATGCATAGCAGTAGCAGTCAGGAAGCAGTAGTCTTGTTCTTGAACAGGCAACAATTATCTGGCATGGACATAGGAAGGAAAATAATGAATGTGAGTTCTGCTAAATGAACACTACCAGCGCCTTCTAGTTTTTCTTTGCTTCCCTGTTTTTTGTTGGTTTTTTTTCTCCCTGCAGTCAGGAAGAGGCTGGATATTATTAAACTTTGCAATATGTGTCCATTCTGTCCTCTATGAAAAAAAAAGCAATAAAAAGATGCCTGTCTAACCTTTTCTATCTTGAGATGAATCTTTTCTTTACTACCTATGCTATGAGATCCAATAACAGCATAAATTCTTCAGGCACTGTTACTTTTTAATGATCAGAGCAGTTATCCAAAACTTTGTGTTTTGCACTTGGAAGGGGCAAATAGGATTCAGAGAAAAGTTCAGGAGCTACAGGTTAAACTAGTAGTTTTTTTCTTCTGTTGTCAACTACTTTCATAATTTGCATCTATGTGGAATGCATAATGCATCCATGAAGAAATGATGAAAGCAAAACTGCCAGAAGTAAAGAGGTTCATTACCCTAATAAGCAATTTGAGAAAAGAAGGGATTACTATGAAAACTGGTAGGCAGCTGTCTGATCCAGTGACTATGTGCAATCCTTTTCTTCTGTGAATTATAGCTGAAGTGATTAGATCTTCTCTAGAGGATAACTTCAAGGATGTAGATCACTCTTCCCGGTGAAGTGAAATAGAGAGTACCATGCAGCGTTTTTTGTCATCCTAGCTACCTGACATCCAGGCTTTTAAAATGCCTGATAAGACTTATTTTCCTTTCTAAATTTAACTTACTAACATTTTTAACATACCTAGTCAGTAAAGCATCAATAGTTTATTATCGATAGTATTTCAATCGCATGTTGAGGTTTGTTGGTTCTAATCTACCATGGGAATTCCAGCTTAAGATGTGAATAACTCTGACATGGTCTTTAGCTCTGTGTATATACAGTATATTTACAATGCCAAATATTTATATATGTTGCACTTTGTAGTCATGCAAAACATTCTGTGATTTGATGCCCTCCGTGTTTCCAGAAGAACATGTAATCAGGACCCAACCACACTGGTAAATGGGCTTCTAAAAGCCCTAAGTATCTGTAAAGATTGTTTTTAACACCATGGGCAACATAAATGCCAATCAAAATTTCTCTCATTAAAATTGTTCATTGCTCATTCACAATCCTTTTCTGGGAATAAACTTGTAGTAAAAAATAGGACATCTTCCTTATTTCTTCTCTTCTTTGGTGTAATTTTAAGCAACATTACACTGGATGACAGATTCTTCTGAAGAAATTTTCATCAACCTTCCACTCTATTACAGCAAGGCCAAAGTCAGCTTCAACTGTGTTATTATTCTTTAATGCGAATTCAGCTCTGTGATTACTTTGTAACAGTCAGCAAAGAAAGTTTTCCTCGATTATCTGACTGTGTAAGTAGGAAACAGCTATATGTATCAGCTATACATGATGGAAAAATTATAATTGTTAATTTCCCTATAATATTGATATCAAAATAAAATATTAACAGATTACTTGTTTTGAACAAATATTCATCACTTAAGCAGCTAGGATAAAGAGCTAGTTCTTCTGCTCTCTGAAGAAGAGATTTCTCTAGATAGGATTTTTTACCATGGAGTAAAACTACTAAGTAATTTGGCAGCTGAGTGTTTTCTTATATGCGTGACTTTTATTTATGATGCAAAATATGTTCTGAAGGAGTTAAAGTTTTCCTCACTGCTGGTGCTAAAGCCCTTATCTCACAAATTAGGTTTTGCATTTCTTTCTTTCCTATCCCAAATTGTATATAAGAGTATTCAAAACTAAACTTTGAGGTATTAAGTTTCATCTGATATCCTGGGTT
Organism: Alethe castanea; assembly: GCA_024734035.1. Lineage (NCBI taxonomy): Eukaryota > Metazoa > Chordata > Aves > Passeriformes > Muscicapidae > Alethe > Alethe castanea. The sequence goes on from JANRGV010000001.1 coordinate 73,842,420, forward strand.
TGCATGATGTGTTTCTTTTATGAGATGCTATATAAATTTTGTTATTATGTGGTGTACTTCTTGCCTTATCACTCTGAATTCATTAATTGCATTGCAGCTGTTCCTATACAAGAGAAAGTAATGTTGAGCATGACATAGTTTCCGAGCAGTCTTCATTTTGATTTCTAATCATGTAGTTAAAGACGATCTAAAAAAGGCCACTTATGTGATAGTGTCTGAGAAATCAGGCATCATATACCACACCATAATACTGGAAATTGCTACAGTTCACTTTCTAGTCTAGGGAAGAAAACCATGGCATTTTAAATAAGAAATTCTTAAATTAGCCCGTCTGTGTTTGTGTCTGTGTGTATGTACTTTCTCCTGTACTGCAAATTCATTGTATTTTGGTTGTAATTAAGTGGACATCACCAAAGCTTCTTCAGATAAGGGAAGAAATTATCTTATGTCTTTGCCAAAACAACCTCACTGTTCTGTTTTCTACATGAGAAAACTCCATATTTAAATTTAGCACCATTACTCTGTTTGGTGTATATTTGGAAATGTTTGGAAAATATTATTTTGAAAACACCCCAGTCTTAATCATGTCACAGTACATTGCATTAGTTGGAAATCTGAACAAAATACTTTTATATGTTGTTCAAAGATATATATTCAATTTAAACCACTTTCTGTTTCTTGAAATTAAAAAAATTGAAAATAATATCAACATTTTACACATATCAAATTAAGACAAACTTATTTAAACATAACTGCTTTATGTCTTCAGAAATCTTATATATAATTTTACTCACTGTTTAGACTTTTCCAATCTCTTTATCCATAAAAAAAAAAAAAAAAGGAAAAAGAAAGAAATTCGGTATTTAAAATATTAAATAATGTCTAACCACAATGGATTTCACAGGCATTTAATTCCCTGTACAGTCATTTACAGGAAATGTGCATTTGTGATACATTTTTTAAATTATGTTCTTTCCTGTGACAGTTAATGAAGACAATGCTATAGGCATGATTTACTTTCCCACTGAGTTAACTGATTCAGGAAAATGATTTAGAAATAATTTTTTTTCTAATTTCCTGAAAAATATTAAATGGTTCTTATGAAAGCAGAATACTGTGAAATACATTAAAAAAGATATAGACCTATTATTATCTAGCAACCTACTGCTTGCTCCATAGCATGATAAAAATCATAAAATATGTTTCTACTAAAACCTAGTTTTAAATGTCAAAATATTTAAAACTAATCTACATATCATAACAGACTACACTTCTGTGTCTGCATTTGAGTAATTAAATTTTACAGGTTTTTATTCAGTAGCATCTGCTTCATAATTCTGCACTGTAGTTAAGCTATCAATTTTTGGCACTATAATAACCCTGTTGAGTCAATAGCTACTGTTTGCTCTGACATTATTGACTCAGCAGCAAGTTCATTGTTTTGCTTATTTTTCCAGTACATGCAATTCATACACACGATCACTTTTAGTTGATGGAGCATGTTAATAAAAGATATACTTCACTGGATGTAGTAGGGAGCCCAGTGTCCCCACTGAGTGGAGACCCTAAGAAAAGCCTTTTATAGTACCATAACTGGAGATATCCTTAAAGCATATCAAGAGATACAGCACTGCTACCATTTCCTGGCCTTAAATACCTCTTTAAACTGACTCAGGTGCTATTTGTTCTTTTTCAAGGAAATTATCCTTTCAATTGTTCATTATCCACAACCTCTACACACTAAAGTGATCTAAAATCATAGAATCACAGGATGGTTTGGCTTGGAAAGAACCTTCAAAATTCATCTAGTTCCAAACCTGCTCCCATTGGCATGGATGCCATCCACCAGACCAGGATGCTTAAAGCCCCATCAAACTGTCCTTACACTGTCAAGGAGTGGGCATCCATAACGTCTCTGAGCATCCTCTTCCATTGTGTCATAACTCACATTGTAAATAATTTCTTTCCTCTATCAATCTAAATCTATCCTCCTTCAGTATAAAGGAAGATATTTGTCATTAAAATTATTTGGAGGGAAGAGAAGCTAAATCATATATTTTCTTTAATTTCTGTTCAGTAGTTTAAAGCAATAAATTGTGAAGTTCCTGCAGGTTAAATAAAGTAATATTACCCTCCTCTAGCAGTAAATTAAATTAATAGATCTTACCATTCAAGACTAAGTGAAATTATACTCCATATTTTAACAGAAATCCACCAAAATCTGAACTACCAACTGGACAAAAAAAATACATAAAAATCTTTGACACATATAAAAATTATTTTTACCTCTGAAGAAATGCTTAGAGTGACAGAGAGAGAGTCATACAGAGAACACGGAAGAAGGAAAATGTTGCTACTACGCTAAACTTTATGCATTTTGTATTTGGCAGGACTACTGAGCAGTTTCTGATCTGACTTAGGTAGAGAAGGAAAAAGGAAAGAAGAAAGAACAGGCGTAGAATATTTGCTCCTCTGCATTTCTAGGTCAAGTTCTTGCTGCCTAGGCTCCCAAGTGTTTTGAAAGATGTTATGGCACCATCAATTTCACTAATCACACCAAAGATAAATGGGTCAGCTACAGGTGGCCCAACTGCTCTGGCCAGCCATCCATGGCTAGTGCTGGGGTAACATGCTTCAGGTCTTGCTCAGTTTATACTTCCACAACACACAGGGGAAGGCATCCCATTCATCTTCCTTCCTTCCAGACACAGTGCCTCCAGGAGCAGCTAACAGGGCTTTGACTCCATCTTTCCTCAGCAGCAAAATTACAGAGTAAGAGTATGGTCAGATTGCTAGAACTGCAAAACAAATTAACACTGCTCAGAGTTACATTAACACATAAATGACTAGACTATTCTGCATACTGACATTTGAAACCTAGATATGAGAGAAAATAAGAATGCAGTCCACAGTGTTAAAGGACACATTTTATTTCTTACCTGAGGAAAGATTTTGGAGTTCAAGTCTTTTTCTTATTTGCGGTTATATTTGAACAGAAGTGCAGTACTGTGGATATTTTTTGATGGAAGTTCCTTCTGCAAATTGTATAATAAATTAACAAATAGTCGATGTACCCATTACATGTTTATGTTCTGAATGCTTCAAAATTATTTTCTTTTCTGAACAGTGTCTCTAATTCAGATAAGTATATTTTTAATAAGACAGGTGTCAGTGTAAAAGTTATTAATATAAAGAAATTATAGGCTTTTTTATACAACTAGAAAATAAATTCCCAACCTTCCCTACAGTTAGCAAACTAGTATGGCTATCCTACTTCCACTAAGCTTCAATTTTGCAAGAAGCTAGCACAAACCTAACTTTTTCAGGCAATCATCTCTATCAAACTTTGGAAAATTAATAAACTATTCTGAAATACTTGGAAAAGATAGAAGATACTGGCTAAGACTAAGTGGCAGACACACTGAGGAAGCCAGTTTAAGAAAAGTTAAATACAAGTATCAGAAATTGGCAGTAACTGCATTTTACATAAGCAGGTTATTGAACACAAAAGCACTCCTCAGGAGGGTTCTTTTATAAATAAACACTGATGCTGACTCTAACAAAGAGCTTAAAAGATTAAAAAATATATCCAGTTCTGTATTAAGGAGATTGCAATTTAAATGTAACTCTGTAGACTCCAGCTTGTTAGTACGGAATTAATACAGTTTTGCATTGAATAATCATGCTTTAATGCAAAGAGCAAAAAAGTGTTTGATATTAAATTATATTTAATGACAAGACTATGCCCTGTCAAATGCCGAAATTGGTGGCTAAAAAAAATGCATAATGTGTCAAGGAAAATTTGGGATTAACAATAATTAGGAGTGCTTTTTGATGCAAGAAGGAAAAATTAACATACCATTGGCTATATCGCCTTAGCATAGAATTAATTAGATAATCAGAATAAAGCTGCAACTTTCCTCTTTGGGTTTGTTAAGAAATGGAAAACTCATCATGATCCCAGGTTTCAGAGATTTTGGGAACCAGCAAAAGCATTTCTGTCATGACAAATTATTTGACATAAAAAAAAAATAGTTACTTGCACTTGAAATTAAAGGAGTATAAATTATACTGATCATATATTCATTAATAATGAAATAAGAAATGGCTTGCTAATAACAGAACTTAAATTTTATTTTAATTGCTACCTTTAAATCCCTATGTCCCACATGCATAGATTTTGAATGGGATAATCCATTTATGTGCAAAATACATCAATCAGCCATCTCGTCTATGTGTCTACTTTGAACTTGCATACAGGTGAAAAAATGTTTTGCAGTCAAGACAACTTCTATTTTGAACTCATTTCTTAATGTCTTTATATCAGATTTGTTCTACTAAAACACAAAGGGTGATTATTGCCCTACTCTTCGCATGAATGTTCTGCTTTAATTTAGTGTGATTGCCTTCAAACTTCTCTTCACTCATTTCCTACTTTTTCTTAACAAGTTCTTGCTTTTTATATTGGATTTTAAGATGAATGTTGCGAGTTTATGTGAAAAGGAAATACTACTTCTTATTCCTCTTAATGAAATCTCAAGAATAGAATTCAGACCTCTGATTCTTCTGCTGTATAGGTAAAACTTTAACCTGCCCTAAAGTAGAATAATGGTATCACCATTGCTGTCAGAACCATTTGACAGAATATTATAAAAATAATTATAAATATAATAATTATAATAATTTATAAATAATTATAAAATAATAATGTAAAAAAATTCTACTGCAACATCTAACTTGTTGCAAAAGAATCCGCAGACTTTTTAAAATGGTATACAATTGAAAATCATTTCCATTATTGACAAAGTACATTGCATACAGTTGTTTTATTTATTTTGCCTTGCATTCCTTTGTATTCTGGAGTGTTAGTCTGTTTTGCTACTAGATTTTTAAACATGATGCTAAGGGATTCTTCAGAAAATGCATTAAAACCCAATTGCGTACTCTGTTTCTTTGGTCTGTGAATCGAAACCTAAATATCTCTGTCTTGCTAGTGTTCAAGAGCAATATGTTTATTGCAGATCACATGTCTGCTACCAGCTTCCCTTTTGGTTTATTGGCTTATGCTTTTATTAGTTCATATGGTCAGTACTTATGGCTCCTGGATGTGTCATGATTAACAAGCTGTACTTTCTGATTTTATTACCATTTATAAATGAATTTGTGCAATTTATTCACCATAAGGTATTCTGCAAAATAAAACATGTTTACATTTATAATTCAAAAATGTTGACAGCACATGGAAATTCTGCTTCAAATCTAGACTATGATCGTTACTATCAATTCTACAGTTGATTGTAATATTTATATTTTTCTCAGACCATTTAAATTATTTCCTCATTTACTTTACATAATCCAAATAAATTAGGAAGCATTCCAAATAAACCAATTATGAAGTAATGGTTATAAAAGTAGATAACAAGATTGAACACAAGTATTTATTTAGGTCATAAATTTTAAAAAGAAAACACAGAATTTTCTTTTTTTTAAATAAAAATTTTAACGATATATATCAGCAGAACTTTGCTTTATATACAATGTTGTGTATGTAGTGGGAATAGCTGGCAGAAGTGAAACTTCATGCTATCATTCTGTCTTGCTTAACATCTGCAGGTAGTCAAATGTTCATGTTAAAACATAGAAAACATAGATTTATTTTCCAATTTGCAGTCACTTGAAAATTATATTTTTAAAATAATTTTTCATAATTTACAAATTAAGTAGCACACTTAATTCTTTAAGAATAATTATTTTAAATATTTTACATTTTTTATTCTTCACTTGTTTCCTTAATTTCTATTGGAGGCAGTGGTTTTGTACAATGTTCCCAACAGCAAGTAACCCAGCACCATCTATCTCATTATTGAGACAACCGCCTTTGCTGTCCTGATCTCTCTCAAGCTTCTTGAGTGCTGTATTCAGAGCACAATCTTTGTGCAACCTGCAGCCTTCTATGTCATATAGGCTCTGCAGCTTCCATGCTACAGCACCAAGACATAATTCCTAGTGAATGAATAGGGATGCAGAAGAAGGATAATTTAAAAGGTTTAAGACGGTATGTAGCATAGCTTTTTTTGTACCACCACTATTTGCACTAGATGTCAATAAAAACTTGGGAAGTGAGAGGCTGAGAAAAATTCAAACACTGGGATAATAAAATGAGAAAATGTGAAAAACCCTAAGGGATTAGTATTAGTTGAAAATGTGGGAATATCTTCTCAACAATTGGTACAAGATTCAAAATGTCTAGACTTTACTAAGCTGGACATTCTGTAAAAGGCCCAAATCTGGAAGATGATACCTGACCGTACAGACTAAAATTGCTATGGAATTCTCAGTGCACTCCTAAAATGTGCTTTTGCATATACTGGCAAAGACAAAACTCAACATCTGCTTTTGTGACGGATTACATCAAAATAGAATTAAACCAATTTCTTTTTTAAAAAAATCTGGGTTTAAAGTGATTAAATGTCAGTGGACTGGATATCTTCTTTGAAAAGCTACTTGATATTATCTCTATTTTTTTAGTTGAAAAAATAGTATTAACTTCCAGATAAATTATGTCTAAGAATTGAAATTCATTGATTTTCCCCTTCGATAATGATTTTTATTTTCTGTCACAGAAACTTAAACCAACATGCTTTATTTTTGCCAGTGCCTGATAAAAGCACTTACCACTATTTAGAGTAGAATATTCATATTAGAATAAAAGATTAAAACTGCAGTTTAATTTTCTGACTCAAGTGCCAAATTTGAAGGTATGTTTCAAATATCATTGAAATAAAACAAATGCACACTTTTTTTTCTCCTTATTTTAAGCCATCCTAGCAAGAGTTATGTAGAAAATTGTGTCCTATCTTTACACTTGGATTTGATACTAGCAAACGAACTTCAGACAACAAAATCTTCTCGTGGTAAATTCTCAGGGTGCATTAAATTTACTTCAAATATTCTGAAAATAATAATCTATTCCTCAGTAAATACCAATCAATATGTCAAGAACCTAAAGCATAATGTGGTACTGAGAACAAACTCTTTTGTGGTTGTTCTATTTTCTGTCCAGCACATGCCATTTGCATTACATCCAGTACCACAGAGATGGCATATTAACTTATGTTGACACAGTGGTGTTACCTTTACTTATCCTCAAAAAGCACTAAAAGTCTAAGCCCCTGTAGAATTTCGCCACCTGTACTGTGAGCTCTAAAACAGACCTGTTAACAACACTATTATGGTTTCTGAAAAACTGCAGAGGAAATCAGGAAGAAAATACACAGGGAAGGGCATAAAGGGCAATGTGATTTCTAATTTTGTAAGCTGCTTTCTTCCAGTTTTGTGCTAAAATAAGATGCCAGATAAAGTTATTAGCAGCAAAAATGACATGAGAAACCCAAATTGAAAAGTAATTTAAACCTGAAGTAAACTGTCCCAGTGGAATAAGCAGTGCTTTCGGTTAGACCTCAAAAACCCCTCAGCATCTAAAGGGCCTTCTCAGGCTCTTAACAGCAATAAGTGTCTTAGGTCACCTTTGTGTCAAGCTTGTTGCGACTTTCCTTGGCAAAATGTTTAGAGATATCTAGAGTGTCTAAAAGAAGAAATGTTGCAAAAATTTACTCTGTTGATATTCTTTATTTCTTTGGAAGAAATGTGTCAAGTGCTATGAACAAAATGACAATATTTAACTTATTAATAAAGGTACTATCAGTAGTTCTGGAGCATTTTTTTAATTCCTTGGCACTAAACTGGGTAATCAGTGTTAATAATTGCCCACTATGAAGTCTACCAAGGACACAAGGCAGTAGCAAGTTTTGAGATTCATCTGCAGCAGAAGATGTGTGAATCAGACCCAAGAAAAATGGAAAAATGTGGTATCCACTGAGATTTTTGAAATCAGAGAGATTTATGTGATTTCATTTCTATATTGGTTTAATTTATTCTCCTTTATCAACCTAATTAATCTTCCAGTGGTAGAGATAAAAAGTATGCCAAGCAAATTAGTTATAAACCATTGTATTAAATACACAAACCTGTTAAATATTAGTTATGTATGGAGAATGGTGGTCCTTGGAAGGAAGGAAGGAAGGAAGGAAGGAAGGAAGGAAGGAAGGAAGGAGAGCATCTACAGCACATTCTGACTCTGCTATCCAGAAGAAATCAGGCTGCTGTGCT
>JANRGV010000001.1:73866878-73893519 GCA_024734035.1 Alethe castanea
CCTCTCCTCTCCTCTCCTCTCCTCTCCTCTCTCTCCTCTCCTATAACTGTTATTAGGAAGAAAAGAGCCCAATGTATTAAACAATCTAACAAGAAAACATTTCTCTTATGGTTAAGGGTATCTGCAGAACCTCTCAATGGCCTCTCTGTATGAACAGCATGTGTATGCTGTCTTATGAAACTTATTATAATTAGACTCTTAAATCCATCATTCACTTTAATAAAAACAGACAATTGGGGAATATTAAATTAGGGGTAAAATAATGTGCTTTTCTAGGTGTATCAGAAACAAATTCATTACAACATAATCGAATACTATTTAAAACAAAGTTGAACTAACTGGTTACACTTTCTGGTGATTTATCTTCATTTTGATTGAAACATAATAGTCATGTCATTTTAAACAGAGTATCTCATGGTTAGCAGCAGCATTAACAGCATCATCACTAGTAAACAAAGTACAGCACAAGTCATAACAAGATAAATTACATTTCTTTTAGAGATTGTAGCAAACATAAACATATATTTCAGAAAAGTTCTGAAGCCACTTGAACTTAAGAAGACTCCTTATATATTTTAAAAATATGATGATGCTTTACTCCAGGCCCTATTAAAAGTACATCTTGCATTTGGAAAAACTGCCAAGAATGCATGCTTTCGAAATATGCTGTCAAGATACAGTTGGCATTAAAAAATAAAATGTAAGTGTAAGTTAGATGTATGGAACTGTTTGAATAACAGGAGCCCACTGTATTTGCATCCTACTCTCTCCTTTAAAGTGAGATGAACTGATGTCTCTGCTCTATATGTTTACAAGGGCAAAAAAGGGATATAACTTTCTTCCTGGAGATACTATATTATCTGCAGTCAGTGTTCATGTTCCAATCGCCATGAATTCACATCATGTGTTATTCATCTGATTTTCCTTTCAGCAGCAGCTAGGAAGGTGCAAAAAATGAGTTAGTGCTCATATTGCCATTGTTTGCCTGCTAAAAGAACTGTTTATTTGCCCTTCCAAACATATTTCTAAGACATTTGGCATGTTCCTGGTATCTTACCAATTATGTATTTTCACAGTCATTCTATCTCAAAGACCTCCTTTCAACTATTATACTCTTAGGAATAGTCAAGTTAATGCCTATTGATCCCTTGAGAAACAGTAAAACTAAGTAAAAATACAAGATCAAAGATTCTCAATATCAAAGCATGTTTTGGCAATTTTTACTGATCAGAGACATACAGGGACAGAGTAGATGGCTTAAGAAAGTAAATAAAATTAAATTTTGTGTTTTCTGTGCTGGGAAGGAGGCAGTAAGCAAATCCTATATTGCTTGTGTTTTTGATTGAATGTGATAGAAAGAAGCCATCAGCTTAGCTGTCCTGAGAAGATGTTTTTGAAAGAAACCATTTTCTGATATTTTTCATCATATGTAGTTCCTCTTCTATCTAAGATTTTAGTAGGGCTCCTAACTGTGAACAAAGCTGGTCCATTACTATCCTGAAACAGAATTTTTAAAAAATCTGATTTTTTCTAATATCAGCAAAAGGCATCAGGAAGTAACTGATACAGAGGAGGCAGATAATCTGCAGCTTCCCATCCATAAAGTGCACACACATACAAAGTCTGTAGTCTTCCTACTTGAACTTCATTGCCTCAGACAAATCTGTACAACTTACTCTTGGCCTACATTCCAGCCAAAATTGGGGAAAAAAAAGAAAAAAAATACAAACATTAATTGAGTGCACCCTGATTGTGCACCAAGTCTGCTACCTCATTGCATCATTCTGGAACCCATATTTGTGCTGTTGCCTTTTGCCCAACCTGGAAATGAAACTCAAGATAATTTTAGTAAGGAGATAATATAAAAGGGGATCTTTATTTGAAGGCCTTCAGAGGCAGTCATGGAGAGATGTCCATAAAAGCCCATCCCCTGGGGCGAATACATGTTTGTTGCTTTTAGGAAATCAGCATAATTGATAAAAGGCACCAATTTAGGAGTACAAGTGGTGATGCACTTCCCCCCTAGCTCAAGCCCCTTCTCTGGAGCCCCCTTGGCATTAGCTGTGCTTTGTCCATGAGAATGGATCTCCAAGAGTTATTCTCAGCCATGGTTCCCAGGAATAACCAATATAGCACTGGGGCCTTGTACCGCCTGGGGCTTGGAGCTCTGGAATTTGTTTTGTCTTTCTGCCTAGGGAAAGGCCATGGAAAATTACTGCGAAAACTAGCTACTAATACAATAGGCTACAGAGCTACAAGTATATATGTGATGAATACAGAGAACATACTAAAGGAAAAAAGGCAAAAACCAAATGGCATCAATTGCAGGATTAATTTACTTGGGGAAACCAAACACTTGGTCAATCGTGATGCTTTTATTTTAATATGGCAATGAAATGTTCCTGCTAAAATTATTAGTTATGAGTAATGGCAAAACTGGCTCATGATAAATTTTCATTACCATAATATTTAGCTGTATGCTATAAAAAATTGTACCTACTTTTATATCTAAAATCAATATTCATTTCAACTAGAAAGGAACAGCAATAAACACCTGCAACACTTGCTCAAGGACGAATGAGGCAAATCAAACTTATTTATTTTAAAATGTTTCAGACTCTAATTTGTATCAGAAAGCAGCATCAATCTATCTTGCTAGAAAACACATTCTCTGAACAAGTACAGCAGACCCTTCTTAAAAATTTGAGACGATTTAGAGTTTTTACAGTTCTTGGTCATAATCTCTCACACTGTTATTTAAAGACTTTCAGTAGCCAACAAATGCTCATGATGTAAGTTTAAAAATATATTTATGTATGTCTGCATCACCTGAATCCATGTATTTCCATGTACATGCAAATATTCAGGTTTTAGAAAATACCAAGAAGAATTGTGTCCTGAAAGATCATAGATTTAGCCTCCTTATTAACCAAACAACAAACAAAAAAACAAAACAAAACCAAACATCCACCCCGCAGTATCTAAACAACACAGTAATTTTATTTCTTTTTTCATTTAATAGGAAATTTAGTAAAAATTTTCTCTATGAAAAGCTCTCAAAGCAAAAAAAATAAGGAATTTCATGAATTAGACTATATAAAGAAGGGAAGGAATAGTTAAAATGTAATGAGGCTCAGTGTTATTTAAAAAGAAAAGCACTGTTCTCCAAGAACATTTTTCATTGTATAACTAAATTATTGTTTGCTAGACTGACTAAATAGTGACATATGACAGAGTAAGGTCTTTTCAAGCTGTTAGTTTATAGAAACAGAGCATTCATATTGATTCCTACGTGACACCCTCTTATTTACAGATGAGAGCCAAGAGATCGGTTTTCTCTTTCTCCCTATCCCTGTTTCTGCTTCTTTCTTGGTGGTATGATCACTATAAATTGCCATGCAAAAAAGAATGGAAATTCAGTTGATATAGTTACCAGAAAATTCTGCTTTGTACAAGTGCTCAGGGGCAGCAGCTACTTCCAATAAGCAGGTGAATAAACTACAATCCTATTTTTGCCAGGAGTGTAGTAATGAGAATCTGAGTGAACACTCCTTGCTCAGATAATGCTCATTTTAAGGGTGATGACAACAGGCCTTATAAGAAATTAGGTTAATAATATGAGTAGGCTTAAGTCCCTTGTGAATAAATTACTTATGTAATTCACCCATATAGTGAAGCTGAAGCCACCAAAACTGCTGAAGACTGTGGAAGATTAGAGAGTCCTTTCTACTGGAATGACTATGATCTTTCCTTTGATTTACCATGGAAGGAAAATAGTTTTGTGCCTGCGAATTGAGAAACAGAAACTAGCTGCCCTCCATATTTTGACATATAAAATAGTGTCTGCTGAATAAGGAATTACCAATTGCTCTAAAAGAAAATTGTTTTAAAAGAAAAAGAAAAGAATATATCTGAATTAAATTACCAATATATACCCCTGCTCAGTTCAAGGAAATTTCAAGTTTTCTCTATAATATGGCTCCATGGCCATAAAAATATGGCTTCATTTTACTTCCTTAGGTGCAAACCTTTACTTTATAGTTCTCACAAGTTCTTTGTGGCACCAAGAAGATTTGTCATTAATTAATTAAAGCATTAGATAGAACAACTCATTAGAATGGCATACAGAAGAAAACCCAACAAAACCAAAACATGAATAATATGCATTAATACAGTGTAATGATTCAAATGAAGAAAGGAAAAAACTTCATTTTGGCCATATGGGTTGAAGACCAAGTTCTTCAGTAAGGTCTCCTTTCTTTTGAAAGAAATGCGATTCTTAACACTGATTTCAGTGCTACAATCATACCAAAAGAGAATTCAGGGTTCACATTGTTTTGTATGTAATATGTTTTTCTATACCACAGAGGTAAAAAACAAATCAAATAAACACTTTTTCACATTGCTGTTATTGCCCTATCAAATACTTTCAAATAGAAAGTTTATTGATTGTTTATTAAGCTTTCATAGAATATTATTAACTGGAAAAAAGTCCTGTGACCTTTGGTGATCTAACCTTCATCACACAAAAGGGTATTTTCAGCACTCCTTTAGCATTATTATGTTACACTTAGTTAGAAAGTGTAGCTGAAAGATTACGGTTGTATTGTCTGAAGCATACATACACATGTGAAGTCCTGAAAGAAGTAAACAGAGAAGAGTTCACTCCTAAATGGGAATGCCTATATTGCTCATGTCACATGACACAAACCTTTTTAGGTAAATCAAAACTGCTTCTGATTGGATAAAAAGACTCAGTAAATTAAAATGACATTAAATATTATTGTTTACTAACTCACAGAGTAAAAAGCAACCTGAGTAATTCTACGCTGAATTTACATAAAATGCAAAGAGAAGGAACCTCTCTATTATTTTCCAAATTACCTCCCCCTGGTGTCTTGAAGAAGGGTCTGGTTACCCTTTTATTTTCCACAAAACAAAGGAGTTGATAAAGGAAAGCAGTTCATGCCCAGAGTCCCTTCTCTGCTTTTGAAGGCTCAGGATTAGAAGGAAACAAATGCAATTACTTTTTTTTTTTGTTCGTTAGTGCTATCTTTATAAGAATATATAATAAAACAGTGCATTTTTTATGAGAAATACCTTATATAAAAATCAAAACTGTATAGTTAAGTAGATTTTTGCAAATTATCATATAATGACACAAGATTTCATTTAAACTGCACAGAGAGTAATGTGAGGTTGTTTTTCCTTATTTGTTACCATGCTGGCTGTGACAATTATCTTAAGGAATTTTAGGTCAAGTTGTGGTTCTAACTGAATCTTTTAAAATTTTATGTTAACCTGCAACTTCCTTTGTAATTTATATATCTCTCTAATTGGTAAGGTTTCAATGACTACTCGTTATCTTACTTTGCAAATAATCAATTCACTTCTACATAGTCAGAAAAGTCTCTGTGTGTAGCAAACAGTCAAATCTATCAGCATAAAGTAATATAAGCAAAATAATTAGAACAGTAAGCTGTAACTATGAAAATTATTAGAAAATTAGATTAGGAAGATTGTCCCACAGTACTGATACTATCATCAGTTTAGAAACTTAAGCTGACTTCAGTGGGAAATACAATCATTGAGTTCCATGTACAATTAGACAGATTAATTTTAAATGCAGCATCAATTTTAATACTATTTATTTAAAAAATACTTCAGAAAACATGGGTTGCACTTTGACAGAGAAAAATGCTAACGCATCTCTGCAACAACTGCAGAGCCATCTGGAAGATCCTGTTCGTGCTGTAAGCATGCACATCTACTGCACTTCCATTGCCTGATCTTTCCTTATATAGAGCAGCAGCTGCTTCATAGCTGCTGAGGCAGCAGCTTCATCAGCACACACAAGGTCCCCAGAGGTCTTCACCTGGTCTAATCCATGTGGCATGTTTTATTTTGAAGCCTAGGGAGAATGCTGTTGGCACCAAACTATGTTACCCACACAGTGCTTTCAGACTGACTTGGCTTCCACTTTCCATTACGGTGATCAGAATGGGAAACCTCCTGGGCCTTTCTGCTACAAAACTGTAAAGAAGCCTTTTGATTGCTGGTGCCATAAGCTGCTGATAACAAGGCTTGCAACCTGCTAGCAATCCTCCTGAAATTGCACCATTTATTCTCCTCCCTGCATCAACATGAACTTTAAAATATGGGATATCTTGAGTGCCTATGCCGAACAGCAATTCTATCAAATGTACTGTGTGTGTTTCTAGTTCCAAAATAAAAAAGAAAAAGAAAGCAGAAGCCATTTATAGACATGCATACATATAGGGGATAGGTTTAAATGCATATGCTGGCTGCACTTCCTACATACTGTATCACACAAGGAAACACATCTGCATCTTCAGTTTATTCACTACATGGCTCTTATTTGCCCAAGAAGGCCATCTTTTATATATAGTGCTCCAAATAAACACTGTTAATGGGAGGTTCAGGTCTGGGACAGGAAGCCAAGTGAATTAAGTTGCACTGGAAACCTTCCCAAATGCCAGGATGCTCATATGTAAGCTATCATTTCCCAGTGTTAACTATTTCATTTTCATTCAGTTAAACAAAGAAAGTGGATGCATATACTACATTTAATAATTACCTTTTAATAAATACATATAAAGAATAGATATAAAGAATAGATATAAAGAATAAATATAAAAAAGCCACAAAATAATTCTCATTCTTTACAAAGGAAATACTGCAGCAGATAAGTCTTTATGATGACTGATTTCTTTCCAATATGTGAAACACTCATCCACCATACAGCACCCTTAAGACTTCTCTTCCCCCTCAAAACTACCTTTGTCATTTTTGCTTGGGATTGTTCAGAGAGCTCAGCTGAAAATCCATACTGTAGTTCTATAAAACTCTGCTGGAAAGAACCTATGTATTTACCATCTATGATCTCTACAAGTGTCACACCAATGTGACAGCAAAGTCTAAGTTTAGATGAGGTCCCTGTTTCTAAACGGAATAATAAAAGTTTTATGTCCAAACTCTGTAATTTCTTATTATGTAATGGGCTGTAAAGTCATTGCCTGTTCACTTCTCTTTCAAGTAACTTACAGTAAGGTACTCAACACCAATATCAGTGTTTGGATTAAAAAATAACTCTGGAATAAAATTGTTAAATTTTTAATTAGACATGAAAATAATAATAATCTCCTGAATGATGATGATGATGATGATTATTATTAATATTATTGTTGTTGTTGTTATTATTATACATTACTTATTGGTTTAGAAAACTACATTATATTTTTCCTTCTGCTTTTCTGCATTTTATTGCAGGGAGCACATAAAATAACACCTTTGTGTGACAGTTTTGGGATCTATTTTTATGAAAGGTACTACCTAGAGATCTGCAGTATCAGGAAAATACTTCATTACAATATATTTTATCACAAGAATTTGATCAGTTTAAGCTGATGTTAAACAGCATGACTGCTTTTCTTTTTCCTAGCTCAATCTGGATTTTAGAGTGCTGCCTATGGTGCTCTGCCATTTAAGCTGAAGTGATGGAAGTGTGTGTGATACACATGATAAATCAGATTGAGCATGTTTTAGACAAAATTTGTTCCAAAATTGATATGGCAATGTTTTCTCTAATCTCCCCATTAAGTGAAGGGAAAAAACAGTTTATCTTAACTCCAGCTAGTTAATTCCAATTTACTTCACTAAGCAGTAATGTGAATGAGTAGATTGGCTTACAAAACAAAGAAGAAAATAAGAAAAGAAGAAGCCGTCAGAAGAGATTAAAGAATAGGAATGTCTCATGGTGTCATCACTACTTTAAATACAGACTGGAATAATGGCATCACAACAACAGTTTAGACTTGATTATACAATAGGAAATTTCAAAGATTCAGAATGAGTTAAATTGCCATGTCAATGTCCCGATTTAATACCATAAAACCTGACTTAATTTAAAAATAGAAAAGTAAAACTTACAGGCCTTTGAAACTTCAGATGTTTAGGTAAAATATTAGTACAGAAAGAAGAATACTAAGCCCTGGCACAGATTAAAAGAGACAATTAGTGGTTATAAAAATTGATTTTAAGTTGAACATGTATAGGAGAAAACTTGAAGAAGACTGCATTTAGTTCATGAAATAAAATCATACATCTGGAATAAAAATAAGTGCAGACGTCTGTTGATAAAATAATTTGAAGTTAAGCACAATAAAGACTGCACTATATTGAAATGAAATCATCTCAAAAAAGTTTAAAAATTTGAAACTTGAGTACTGAAGTCCTAACTAATTATAAAATCTTCTTGTATGACACTGAAGTTTGATACTATACTAATAGCCACAGAGTGTTGAACAGCATCAGCCAACAACATGAAGTAAAACATTTCAAACACTTACTGGAGACCTTTCCAATTTTGCCAACATAACAAATCTGTTCAATCTCTGACCTGACAGACGGTTGATGAGTTATTACTAAAAAAAACAAGCCAAACCTAACAAAAAAAATCCAACCCAAACCTAAACACCTACAGAAAAGCAACACATAAGTGTCAGGAAAGAACACAGCACAACTTGCCTAATCAAATAAACCTACTTTCCTATTAAACTTGATACTTACAGAAGACTCATTCTAGTTACATCAGAGAAAATGCAGAGCTTATTCTTTCACAGAATCACAGAACTGACTAGGTTGGAAAAGACCTTTGAGATAATAGAATTCAACCCATGAAGTAACACCATGTTGTCAAATAGACCATGGCACTGGCCATATCCAGTCCTTTCTTAAACAGCTCCAGGGATAGTGATTCTACCACCTCCCTGAGCAGCCCATTCCAATGCCCAATCACCTTTACTTTGTAAGGAAAAACACACACACACAGAGCCCAGTTAATTTTGCATTGTCTTACACAATGAGACATCTTCCATATGAAGAAACAAAGACAACCAGAAATACTTCTGCAATTACAGATGGTATGTTGTACATTTCTAAATAAGAGACTACATTCCACAGTGATCCCTAGTGTTCCCAAATCAGAATATATTCCCCATCAACAAAACACAATATCACAGGATATCAACAATTCATCTTTCTAATCTATGACTTGTCAGCTACAACTAACTTGCGATTAAATTAATTATAAAGATAATGAGATATTATTTTGGAAACAAACTGCAGGTATATCCAGTGGACAGGTATTCTCTTAGGACAATATCAAATGAAACAAATCTCAGAGATGTACTGAAGACTCAATTCAGTGAGTTTGCAAAACCAAAAAGCAACTGTGTCAAGTAAATTTATGAACAGCTGAACTGAAAACAAGTTGTACCTCTTGTACCCAACCTCCCCATTTACCTGTATACTACCAGAAGGATTCTATAAGAGTGTCCTGCAGAAACCTAAAATCACCTGATTTTACAACACAACAAACAATAAAATCTGTGACAGCTGAAGAGTGCAAACATTCTTCTTTCTTTTTACTGTAGCATACTTTCCTGGTCTGCCTTTGAGCCAAGGAGACCTGTTGAGTCTCTTTGTGCGTGCCTCTCTTGTGCCTGCCTGAAAGACTATTGTCTTAACTGCTCCTGGAATTGAGTTGAGCTAAAGAGTTCATAAGCTGAAGTGTCAAGTTTGAAATATTGCAGGGCATTTTCATTGCAAAGACCTTAATAATGTTTCTTCTTGGAGGTATGAATTAGTCTAAATCACTATCTTTTTTCCAATTTTCTTTCTTTTATTCTGTAGCATGTAGATAAACCTGACATAATAATTCTTGTAGAGATTAGAAATAAGACATAAGGTACAAGAAAAGCACATTTAATTGCAGGCGTAGTGAACACAAAAAACTGAACCATCAGATTATATGCGGGAGCCAAAAAGAAGCATTATGTAAATCTCTGGATAAATAAGGGGCACCAAATAGAGTAGAAAATAACATACAGTTTATGAAAGCAGTTGGAACTCTAAAAGAAATAAGACAATAAACTTATTGGGAGGACAAGTTAGCTTAGAGACAATTCTCTCTTGCTGTGAACCATTTACAAGAAAGTTAAAACTAGGCAAGGTGAAGTAAAAGGCAGAACAAGATCAATTTCATTTCATTTCCACCAAGTGAAGCAACATTTCAAATTGTCATAAACCACTTGTTGTTAATTGCCATTATTGATCACTTTAGTTATGTGGCTGTGTTCCAGATAGTCTCTGCTACTCAGCTGTGCTGTAATATGAGACATGCTTTGATTCGTGCATTCTTAAACTGAAACTGAGTCCCACATTTTCAATGTCTATGTACTATACCTAGCCCACAGTTAAGGTCTTCTTAGCCCAGCTGTTTAGCTTCTCTTCACATATCCTGAACAAACGTTACCTTCTCTATTTAGAATAACCCACAGTGAAAACGCAAAAAGGCACATTCGGTTCTCCCTTTCTTGGGGGCATTCTGAAACACCCTAAAAATTGATGCCTACAGCAAAACAAGATGACAAGTCAGTAATAACATTCATTTAAGAGTGTTTTTCTTCATGGAAATTTACTTTGAATTTTTTGAATGATTTCACTTAGTAATATTAATATAATTCCAATGGTGGAACTGGAAGACTGCAACAATTTTTCTACTTGATTTCTAGAAGCAAAATAGACTTGGAGATATCAGAAGTGCTACACATTTTCACGGTCTTTCTGAATACATTTATGCAAAGCTAAGGCAATGCCTGACTTTCAAGATCTTTAGGAAAACATTCTGACCAAAGAGACCATACTGAGTTGAAATTTAGATATGAATTCAAAGCTTAAACATCCAACAAATATCCAGTAAAGCAAACAGAAGATACAGGGTTCTTATGATTAAAGTTCACACCAAGTATGTTATCATTATAGAGAACATGCTTGTGCAAACAGAGCACATCGCTGTGCTGGTTATGAAGGCATTTAAATACATGCTGAGATTCTTGGACAGAAATCCTGTCTTGGATTGAAGACTAAAAGCAGGGCAAAACCTATAAAAAGAGGCACTGACACATGAGTAAAGGAACAGCTGCTAGATGAGGTACACATCCACTACTAACCTACTGTGGTTATAAAGAAAATTCATTACATTCAGTTCTGATTCTGCAAAACAAGACAATGTCACTTGAGGAAGCACTCAACACAACATAAACGACTGAATATGTTTTTCCTATGTGAATGTTAAAAATGAGTGTAATTCTCAGTGGTAAGACTGAAACTACAAAGAAAACAGGAAAATATTTTCATATACTTCACTAAAAATACTGAGAATTAAGTTGCTCTCCAATTCTAGCATTCCAGAGTAGCTGAGGAGTAAAATACACATTTTTGGTTGAGGACTTATAACCATTTTTAACAGTGAAAAAAAATTCCTTTTCAAATATTTGTGTAAAAATTGTTTCATATTTCTCTAAAGTAAGAGAAAACAAGCACCTGTCACATAAATCTAAGTGTGTAAGATATTTTTATTTTGGGGTGGGTTGACTTCATGCCATAATCAGATATGTTTTGGTATAACTTTCCAGTGTAGTTAAAAACCTTACTAACCCTAACAATATCTCTCTTAAAAGTTTCTCACCAAGTCACATAGCTGTTGCAGGATAATAGATGAAGAAAGATTACAGATTAGCACTGGCATGCTGGTGTACAAGGACAGCTTCTACTCTGTGTCTCCACTGAATAGCAAACAGCTCACCAAACTAAACTAAGTTGAATATTTTGTACTAAAATCACCAAATTTGCTTTTGCTACTAGTTGCTGTACACACCTAAGAGCCCAATGTCTCATCTCCAGCCTAATCTGTAACATATCAGAAAAGGAGAAGTTCATCTCATGGTTCCAGAAATAACCAGAAATGCAAGACTCTATGAAGCATGAAGCCTGACACAATGGAAGGACAGCTCTTCAGTAGATTAGGATTTCATGCAGAGGGCTTCATCAGGACTAGATTAATTTACCCATTATCTGTTAAATTTTCCTATTTCCATACCTGGAAAGAATGCAGTTCAATAAAGGTTATTAATCTTCATCAGTTTTACCTCAGCATTCAAAAACCCTGAAAATCAAGTATGGGCTTTAAACTTTAAATGTAAATGAATAAATGTTGCTTACAAAGATGTGAGTCTCAAATAAATAATTCTAATCAAGTCATACATGAAGCATTTCTTTCTCGTCTTTATGTCTTTAACATCAAAGACAGTGTATGTGTACAGATTGTCTTCATCAGGAATCAAAATATACAGATATACCTTCTTCATCCACATTATTTGTTATTTAATAACTTGAACTCAGGCTGGCATTTCCTCTTCTACTTTCACTGTGTCAAACAGAAAGCTGTGTATGCAGTTCACTGGCACACAGTGAATCCAGCATCTTTAAATCCAATCTGCAATCCAGCAGCATTTTATTTTAATTCAGAAATATACTCTGTAGACTAAATTACTGCAGGTGTCTTCTCAACATCTTCACTTTTTTGATGTCTAATGCACAAATAATTTAATTTTTGTTAATAATCAGGACAAAATGTCATCGCTATGTTTGCTTTCCCAGAGTAAAGGAAAATGTTGCCATATGACCAGTATAAATAAGTACATATATTTTGAACTCTCAAATAGCTGCAGAGATAAGAGAACTCATTGCAATGCTGCTGTGAGGACACCATTCACATGCAAGGGAAAATGCAGTTTTCAAGTTAGTGTCAAACTGGTTTTTAAATTTAGTCATCTAAATGCAGTGCTCCTCTAGTCTATGGCTATATAAGAAATGTATCTTTTACCAGTAGCAGTGAATTTCAGAGCTTGTTTTGAAGGATTTGGGTTTTTTTAACACATAAAACCAACCAATTAAGAGGAAAATGAATTTTCATTCATTCTTCATGTATAAAAATTTATTTTTTAAATTTTTATTTTAATGGGACATATCAGTTGCCAGACATAGAGCTGTAATCCATGTACTGTACTGAGTTCTAGCTTTTCCAAGAATAAGAAATATAAATTTTTCCCTAGTTTCCTGATGTATTACAAGTTCTCTTAAGAGCTGTTCCATAAAAGGGAAGAACAAGGTTAAATTTCTCATTAAACATTAATTCAAGATTTAGCTCCTGAATAAAATAATTCTTGATTCTTTAGCAAATTTGCACAGTGCCCCTGAGGTATCACAGCCCACTTAAACTAGAACTAGCACTAATAGCTTTATGCGTATATCTGCATATCTATATTAATACTTTAAGGTCAAAATATAGTATCTCAAGTGCTGTTCGTAATTAACTGTAGTCCTGATCCAGCTCCTCTGAAGTAAATGCAAGTATTTGGTGATTTACACAGGAAGTTGAGTGAAATAAAAAGTTTCCGATAGATGTGCATCAAAAAAAATTTTAAAAATATATAAAAAATTAAACAAATATAAAAAAATTAAACAAAAGTTAAAATAATTGTGCTTGAATGGAGATAGAGATAGATTGGATATAGGGATAGATTGTCATTGTAGTTACTTTGTAGATACTGAATGAGTTTTCCTAAAGTGTATTATTATTCAAATACAAAAGGGTCTACTTTTTATTTTCAAATTAAGAACCAGAACTATCAAAGATACTATAAATCCCTATTTCATTTTATAGCTGTTTATTCAGCCTCAGCTGCAAAACACAGCATAAAACTACTCTTCATATATATCCTTGTTTAAACTGCCTTGTTCTCTGGGGACCGTTCAATTTATGTAACCCATATGGTGCATTGCAAAGCTATGTTCACATTGAGTTTAAAACACAAAGATGGGAATGGAGAGAAGTGGAAATATATGTATGTATGCATCTGTTTCCTGTCTACAGACATAACTGGTGATATTTATGTACACTTTTTTCAGTCAGGATGACTTAAATGTCCTGAAGTTTTGCTGTGCCCTCCCTATATGAACCTACAGGAAACAACATCATTTTGGTTTTATAAATACCCGCAGTTATAGACATACCATAAACTGACTCCACTAAGTGAGAATAAGGAGAAAACATTGTTAATGATGGGCTAAAGAAAATCAAAGGCTATATTGAAATGGTACAGGAAACACCTTGTTATGCACGTAAAAATAAATAAATTACAACAAATTTATATATATATTAAAAAAAAAGTTGCCCATCTTCCCAGCCATCTGGTTTTCCCTTTTATTCTTCAAACCCTGTAGAACAGATACAGTATCTCTTCAGACAGGAGTGAAAGAGAGTGACACACTTGTAATTCTCATGAGACAGCATAAAACTTTACTGTTTAACATGCATAACTTCAGGATGATTTCTCACCTATTACAACTTAAACAGGTCACAGTAAATTCCATCAACACATTTGCATAAATATCACCCATTGCCATTTTAGCAGTGGTATGTTCTAACCTCTAGCAAACTCTCTCACATGAATTTCATTATATTCACTCAGCCTGTGGGCATATTAAATGTGGTAGGTGTGTTGCAAATGCACTAATCACTGTCTAACTAAATCACAAATGATAGCAGACAAGTGTGAATGCAGTCAGGCACTAGTTCTGTTCTTGTATCAGCAATTTCTACCTTTCTTTGACACTGAAGATGATGGTGAGACAAAACAATGCCTGAAGCCATCATCCAGGAAGTTTGCAAAATTCCTGTTCTGGTTCACTTAAACCTTGTTTCACCATCCCTGGGAACACAATAACACAGCAGCACATGAAGTGGAAGATAATGTCAGTCAGCCTTATAGGCATCCCAGGAAAGGAACAGTTAGCACTCTTAGCCTGCTTTTCCAAGTACCAAACCAGGAGCATCCCAGGTCTTCAATGACTTGGAATGAATTCAACCTCAGTAATATTTACAAGACTGTGCATTGTATTTTCATTACTAACCACTCTGAGCAATAGTGCATTTCAGTACTTACACATTTACAGAGCTGCAAAGACTCAGGCCCTTAATATAGAAAGTATTCGAGCTCAATTACTAATTTTAGTATGTTTATCTTAAACACAGTTCATTCTGAAAGGTTTGGTGAAGATGGAGAATATCAGATTTATAGCCCCAAAATCTGTCCCAGAAGACCCTAAAGTTGTGGGCTTTTTGGTTAGGATTGGTTTTGGGGTTTGGTTTTGGTATCTTTTGAGATACAAGCCATTTTAAAAGAAAATTTTAAAATAAAGAGGAATAAAAAAGAAGAAATAGATATCGTATTCTACCCTCATACTGTATTTTGAAGTGTTTGTGGCTTGTGAGCACCTTTGCTTGTGTGTTATGAGAATTAAGAACCTCTTGAAGTGTACTGTATACATGTAAGGGCTTGTTAACCAAGACCTTGTGAGTCTATATCAATAGGCTGGCTGATGGGTTAAGGAGACTGTACCATAAGAGCCTGACACATGTCTGGTGTCTTTGTTCAGCCTGAGAAGAATTCATAGTGAACATCACATCCTCTAGCGGTGAATTATGACAAATACTATTAAATCAGATGGACTTCCTTATTTCCTTAAAGGGAACCAAATTTTCATCTCAGACTAGCATTCTCTAACCAATTTATTACAAGTAATTTCAGGATCGTCAGATTAAAAGATTTCATATGGAAACTCTTTTTGCTCTGCATTATATCTTTGTATATACCATAAGGGAAGAGTATAGAGGTATTTCTGTGTCTGCAGATGCATAAAACTTAAATACAGGCTGCAAGAAATACTGTACCATTTTTTTTTTTAGCTCAGATTGTGTGCAGTGTCCCGTGCAGAGAGACAGAGATGACCAAATGTTAGATTCTACAGACCAGTGGCAGTGAGGTGCAGGTCTGATTCCAACTCCTTTTCTTGGGCCTTCCTAGGGGACCAAGACAGAACAAGCTGTTACAGCATCTTAGTTTAGACATGGTGAGTTGAGGGTGGATTTAAAGTCCACTAGGGAGAAAAAATAAACTAATTTTCACCGCTTACTGGAATTCGAAATCTTTAAATAAAAAGCAACAAAAGGGGAAAAAAAGATCCCAACCAACCAAAACAACAAACCAAAACCCCTTCCTTCCCATTCTCACAGGCATTATACAAACATAACACTTTATCCTGTTTTCCTTCAATAAAACTCCTAAATTAGGAATGGAAAAAATTAAAAAATTAGTTCAGCTTGCTTACGCTTCAATTCAACAAACATGACAAACAAGAGTAACTGGATTGCACTGAGTTGAAACTTATTTAATCCTTAAAATAGACCTAGTTATTACTCATATTGAACAAAGAAGTATAATTAAGCTCATGTTAATACAGGAGGGTAAAATTAATTAATTATATGTTATGGAACAAATCTTTCTTTTTATCTGCTAGAAAACTGTCTATAGCCATAATTTTTGCTAGAGCCTTCTCTCTGCAATAATTTCTTAACTAAAACTCATTTGGAACACTAACTTTTTAATTTAAGGGGTTTTTGTCTGGATAGAAGTCCATACGGGAGGTCTGTCCTCTGAATGAATGATACTAACTCTGAGAATTGCAATCCCAGTGTAAATACTCCAAGTTCGAAATGAGAAAATAATTTGTGAGAAAACGTTGAATAATTTCTCTATATTCACTATGTTTAAAAACAATCCAAACAAAACAAAACCAAAAAATCAAAACAAACAAAAAAGCAAACCCAAAATATGTTAGTGTGCATGGCACATTTTAATTTTAGATCATGTGTCTGGAACATACACTGTGGCTTATTCTATTTCTTTAGTTTTTCCCATTGTCTACAGCTTTAGAATACCTTAGGAAAAAATTCAGTTGGATGAAAACACTCAATAATTTATTAAGGTACTTCAGCCCTACACTGTGAATGCTACAAATCCAAAGCAGTGCGAAAAAAAATCCAAAAAACAACCGCAAGACTCTTGGGAAAAATATTATTTTTCTTCCCATCAACTGCCTGAATAGAGACTATTTTTTGACATATTTTTCATCCATGCATTGCATGCTGCTCAAAAAATACAGTTCAAGTTCACACTGAACTTTGTGAACCACCCACATCTGTTTAGCTCATTAAAACTGCAGTTGAAATGATGCTACAAAATATCCTTTGCTAACAAACAGCTAACACATTGAATTGATCTAATAAGGAAAAAGGAGGTGAATATTGGTAGATAGGAACCATGAAAGAGGAAGGAATTAAAGTAGTTTTGTGGCAGGAACATATCCCTGCCCCGCAGCCAACATCTGATATAGATGGGAGCTTCCCCCATGTCTGGCAGGGCCAATTCCAGCCAGGCTGGGCTCATCAGTGACAGTGGTGATGAAAACGTATTTAAGAAGGGGAAGGAAGTCACTGGGCAAAAGCAGGTGCGGCCAGAGAAGAGAGGAGTGAGAACATGTGAGAGAAGCAACTCTGCTGACACCAGGGTCAGTGGAGAATGAGGGGAGGAGGTGCTCCAGGTGCTGGAGCAGACTCCTCTGAAGCTGGTGGTGAAGACTGTGGTGAGACCAGCCATGCTCCTGCAGCCCACAGAGGTCCAGAGTGGAGCAGACATCCACCTACAGACCCTGGAGGACCCCACAGTGGCCCAGACGGATGCCCAAAGGAGGCTGTGACCCTGTGAGCAGTGTTAGAGCAGGCTCCTGGCAGGACCTGCAGACCAATGGAAAGAGGACCCCATGCTGAAGCAGCTTTGCTGGCAAGACTTCTCCATGAGGTCCCACGTGGAAGCAGTCTCTTCCTGAAGGACTGTACCCTGTGGAAGAGACACATGCTGGAGCAGTTTGGGAAGAACTGCATCTTATGGAAAGGACCCATGTTGGAGAAGTAAATAGGGGACTGTCTTCTGTGGGAGGGACCCCTTGCTGGAGCTGTTGATCAATGAATTGTTGATGTCCTTGTCTTCTTCTTACCAGGAAAGAAAAAAACAAATCTGACACACTCATACTGTTGAACTTTCTCAGAACTGTTTTGATTGTCAGGTGTTCTCATGATAGTGCTACCTACACATTAAATTTTCAGATTCATTAGCTACTAACCAAACTCATATAAAATACATTTTCTACCTCAGGACAGTACTCATGAAAAATTGAAAGCATTGGCCTGAGGTAATACCAGCTAAACTATTCTTCATAATTAGAGTTAAAATTGATTTATGCTATGTAATGTAATACAGCAGAACATTTTCACCAACAAATTATTTGATCATGGAATCACAGTGAAAAAAAAGCTTACTTTCAATTTGTAAGTGTACATGTGTAAACAAATTGGAAATATTTCCATTTGATTTTTTTTAAAAATTGCTTACATACTAAATAAAGTGAGGTCTTTATACAGTCAAAGGTAGGCAGTCTACTGAAAACTATTAACACTGGAAGGAATAAACTACTGTTATGAATATAGGGTAGTTAAAATTCTGAGTTAAGCACCTCATAAATAACTGCAGTAGCGAAGGTGATCCCTCCATGGTAGCACCAGCTTTGACAGTGACATAGATTTAGACTGGCACAAAAAGCATTACATTACAGCATTCCTCATATAATTTTGGCACCAATGACTGAAAAAAATTAGCTGGCCTTAGGATATAGGAGATGAGTATGACCCTATCTGTTTCCAAGATGGACAGTTCTTTTTCCTCTGAAGGAAAATGTTGGTTTTAGGTCATTCTGTAATATACAAAACAGCTACAATAATTAAAGATAGTATGCAATTCTGGTAAAATACAGTTTAATTTTAAAATGTGTTTCTTTTGTTAAAAAATTTTAAAAACATTATTTCTTTGTTTGTAAATGTTTTGGTTCCTGGAGCTTGGAAAAAAATGACCCGGTAATGTTTGCTGAAAGGTTTTTAAAACATTTAAAGCAGGTATAAATTTGAAAGCAGTTTAGCTGAGACTTTTCAGTCAGATCAAGTAATCAGTATTGGAAAATGAGACTGGCACGAGGATGCTTTGGTAATCACTATCATATGTATGATATGATATGATGGTCAATAATGGCCAGTAATTTCCTTGTGCTAAGTTACAGGACAACGATACCATGTCATTTAATATCAGCACTTGTATATAAAAACTGGACACCTATTGTACATGTACTAATATTCTGCAAATTAATAGAAAATAGAGAACAAACTGGATAAAAGAACACTTGCATAAAGACTTGAAAACTTATTACCATTATCAGTGTTTCATGGGGAGATATCAGATTAGTGCTTTTAAGGAATGGAACCCAAAGGGGAATTTTATTTTACCCTTCTTAGTATACCTTTCATTGTGTTCAATTACATTTGTATGTAATGCCTTATTATTCATGATAATCATGGACACAGTGTAGCATAAAAAATTTACAATTAAATGGAATAATTTCAGATGTAATGAACTGACAGTGGTCAGGTAAAGGGAAAATACTGTAAAATGAACTTTGATAAGGATGAACAGTGGTGATGCCAAAAGGCTTCATTGCTGTGAATGTCCTATGAATGGGTTCCCAGACTTTTGGATGGAAAAGCCTTTCTAGAAAACATATATTCTGAAAAGGTAGTTGTCCAATGACTGATAAATTCTGCTAAGTAGCAGCTGAAGCACAGTGCTGCAGAAAGGGACTTGGGGCTGTGGGTCAGTGGCAAGTTGAACATGAGCCAGCAGTGCCCTGGCAACCAGAAGGGCCAGCCCTTTTCTGGGGTACATCAGACACAGCATCACCAGCCAGGCAAAGGAGGGGATTGTCCTGCTCTGCTCTGAGCTGGGGCAGCCTCACCTCCAGTGCTGGGGACAGTTTTGGGTGTTGCAATGTAAGAAAAAAAATTAAACTACCAGAGAATGTCCAAAGGAGGGCAATGAGTGAAGGGCCTTGAGGGAAAGGCGTATGGGGAGCGGGTGAGGTCGCTTGGTCTGTTAGCCTGGAGGAGACTGAGAGAAGACCTCATTGCAGTCAATAACTTCCTTGTGAGGGGAAGAGGATGGGCAGACATTGATCTCTTCTCTGTGTTGGCTGGTGACAGGAATGGCCTGAAGGTTTGTCAAATGAAGTTTAGGCTGGATATTAGGAAAATAGTCTTCATCCAGAGGGTGGTTGGGCACAGGAACAGGCTCCCCAGGGAAGTGGTCAGAGCACCAAACCTGATAGAGCTCAAGAAGCTTTTGGACAATGCTGTCACGCAGCAGGCATGACTCTTGGAGCCGTCCTGTGCAGGGAAAGGAGTTGGACTCAATGATCCTTGTGGGGTCCTCACAAGCCAGCATATTCTGTGAAACTGTAACTGTTGATTCTATATGTCACAATAATCTGGCACTGATAACCTGCTGAATCCCTAGAGGGCCACAGCACACCCTGTACCAACAATAGGCCGAGTACCTCAGACCACAATCAGGAGGGTAGTAGCTTCCATATGCATATAAGGATTGAGGGATTCTATATACTTCTGATGAAATAAGGACTCATTAAGGGCCATTTTGAATATCTACCCCAGAAGCCTGGTGGCTACTGGGTTCAAGCTAGCCTACTTCAGTCCAAGTTTTCTTTAGAGTATATAGCTGGGGTTTGTCTTCTAGGTGGAAAAGAACATAAACTAATGAGTGAGCAACCATTTTAGAGTGACTGCGGTGTGACTAGTGATGTTATCTATGACAGCTTTACTCCACTGATAGAAGAGGTTTGGCAAATATAAAATGTTCATATAACTATCAGTTGCAATCTCACCTTCGCCAACTACTACTCCCTACACCGTTAAGGAAATGTAGAAATAATGACAAAATATTATATATACACATATATATACATACATACATAAATATCTATCTATCTATATCTATATCTATATCTATATCTATATCTGTATCTAATCTATATATCTATCTGTATCTATATCTGTATCTGTATATGTATATATATGTATTTATATACCTTCTTATAAGTTCTGGAAAGAACTATCTGTGCCTGTCCTATCCCACAGCTCATTTCAACCACATGTGCAATGTTCAGAGCAAACAACCAGTCTTGATGTCACTGCTCATTTGGAACAGTGTTGCTCCCACTGGCTGCTGTTAGAATAGTTAAGTAGTTTTAGAGAATAGGAGATGTTGTTTTTAACTCCACTCTGGGACTGAACTATCTGCCACAATAATTAACAACACAAATCTATTTGAGCAGGAATAATGCATTGACTGTGGTTTGGGGAATAAAGTCTAGTTTAATCTCAGGAACACAGAATTGATAATCTCATTATTTTTACTCATGGCTTCAGGCGTTATCCTCTTCTTTAAATTTCAAGTATATTTTACTTTTATATTACTTAATAATAATCTGACATGCCAAGTTCCACATACAAACTATAACTGGATTATTTCAAACTTTTTATTGTCATGCATATGTGTAAAGAGAAAATTATTCCCCTTCAGACCAGTTTAAAACATCAGAAGACAGCACAGAATCACACAGAATCATAGAACAGGCTGAGTTGGAAGGGAATCACAAGGATCATTGAGTTAAACTCCTGGATCTGCATAGGACTACTCAAGAGTCCCACCATATACCTGAGAGCATTGTCCAAAATCTTCTTGAACTCTGTCAGGATTGGTGCTCTGACCACTTCCCTGGGGAGCCTGTTCCAGTTCCCAATCACCCTCTGGATGAAGAACCTTTTCCTTATATCCAGCCTTAACCTCCTCTGACACAACCTCAAGTCTTGTCGCCAGTCAGCACAGAGAAAAGATCAGTGCCTGCCCCTCCTCTTCCCCTCACAAGGAAGTTATTGACTGCAATGAGGTCTCCTCTCAGTCTCGTCTTCTCCAGGCTGAACAGACCAAGTCACCTCACCCATTCCTCATGTGGCTTCCCCTCAAGGCCTTTCACCTTTTCTGCCCTCCTTTGGATGCTTTCTAATAGTTTAATGTCTTTCTTGCATTGCAGCACCCAGAGCTGCCCCCAGCACTGGAGGTGAGGCTACCCCAGCTCAGAGCAGAGCAGGACAATCCCCTCCCTTGCCTGGCTGGTGATGCTGTGCCTGATGCACCCCAGGACAGGGTTGGCTCTCCTGGCTGCCAGGGCACTGCTGGCTCATGGTCAACTTGCCACTGACCCACAGCCCCAAGTCCCTTTCTGCAGCATTACTTTCCAGCCTCTCATTCCCCAGTCTGTACATATATCTCATTGGTTACCTCATTCTGGGTTCAGAATCCATCACTTTCCCTTGTTGAACTCTCTCACTGATGGCAAGAAGTGAGAGTTGGAGGACAGGATGAAGGGAGAGCAGGGAGAAGACAAAATTATTAGCTTTGCTAAATTTTCCAGTTAGCCACAGGCTAAATAAGATGAATTTATGTTAAGCAATATGTTAAGCAATATGTTCCAAAAAATAAGTTGAAGGAAGATACTCATTCCCTGTATTAAGGGATAAACTAGAGACTGAATGGGATCAAATCTCTTTGTTGTCAAGTTTATTTCTCCGCTTTAATCAGGATTATCCTCTTTTATGTATTTTAGCCATTTACATGACCTCATCTACTTTGGGACTTGAGAATCTCGTAGCAATAAATAAGCCTGTGCAAAAGTGATGCAAATGTGGCAGTACTAAAAACTGTATTTCACAATTTGAAAATTGTGGTTTATACAATTTCCTATAGACTCTATGCAAGCACAAGGGAGAACCGACCTCTAAATGCCACGTAACAGGCTGATAAGCAGGTCACTCATCCTCTGTATATTGTTAGAGACACACCTCTAAATGAATAAATATTTAAAGGCTAGTCTAAAGTGTCAGTGAACCGTAGTCACTATCAATCTGATCCTGTGCTTCTCATGCACTTGAAAGGGCCTTAACGCAGTCACAGCCCCCTGAGAAAACCCAAATCTTGATTCCCTTCATTCCTGCTTGCATACAGGTCAGACACATCTTACTAGACACACTTTTACCAAACATACACAGAGCAAGCCTTCAAGCATGGACAATGCGTGGACAATACACAATGTCATGTGTTTTTCACCTACAGCCAATTTAATTATATTACCTTCATTTAAACAGCTTCTAAACAGAAGTAAAGAAAATTGCATCAAGAATGAAAACATCCACAACATTTCATTAGATCTGAAAGTGTTGCTAACCTCTATCAAGCATATCAGAGATACTTTCCATTTATCTTTTATGCAAAATGACTTGCAGGTAATTACATTCTCTTCAACTAATATAAAAGTATTTTCACTAGAACTACCAATGGTGACAAGGGCATCATGCTGAAAAATTATTTTTGACAGCAATTCAACATCACTTCGAGAAAGCAAACTTAAAATAATCCAGAGGCACTGGTAGAAAGACAGAGTTAGAAATACCTTATATGAAGCAGTCTAACATTCAACTATGAAGTATATGCTCAGGAAAGATAATCATGAACAGACACACATTTATTGTTTAAAGCTAGTGATAATTTCTTATTGACTTCAGTGAAAGAAAAGCCAGATCAAAACCAAGATCTTCAGTAGAAATTTGTTTGTACAGCACAAAAACCAGTCCCACAAATCAGAAGCTCATACAGAACCAAAAAGAAAGCAACTTTTCAAGCACTGTTGAGAAAGAGGTGATAAAACATTCTGATCATAAACCGATAGATTCTGATACACAAATTCACCCTACTCGAGGGTACCTCCAGTAGGACCCTGGACACAAGAGATTACTTGAGAATTAGTGTTGAAACCTGTCTTGGCTTCATTTTTCAGAAGGTAGATATTTTGTCAGCACAGCTTATCAGTAAATTTCAACACTGGCCAAACGTGTTTAACAAATATTTAACAAATTCATCATGTAATTTTTAAGATCAGTGAAACTATGCCTAGTTTGAAATCCTCTCCAGATACTGGGGAACAGTGTAAAAGATAAGGGAGATAACTTCCACAGACCTATTCTGTGTTAGTTCTGCCCCTATTACATTGTTGCAAATTCTCAGTTTACCTACCCACATTCTCAAGTTTTTTCTGGCCCCTGTTTTCCTACTAAAGCTTCTTGGCTTTATAACCCTCAGTCTCAACTTCATACAAGAGGATGGAAATGATGCAATGTTTTTTTTTCTGTTGTCTTAGAAATATCTGCACCACATAGTGGAAATTAAAAAAAGGTTCATATGGATTGGGAGAGACAGAATAGGCAAACATTCCTTGCTTTTTAAAAGCGGGACCAGTGCTAGATTTCACAAAAATTAAATTACAGCTTTTATTAGATATTTAATAAACTACTAGGTTAGGGTCACTCTTGCAAGAAGACTAAATTTTAAAATACCTAATTAGCCCATTAAGTTACAGTGAAATCCAGCTAAGGTCAATAGAAATACTCTATATAGATTCCAGTGTCCTTTGGATCAGATTCACAGCATTTTTCTACTTTCTGAACTATATGCTATTATTTGGTTAAAATGATTAATTAAATAAATCTTAGTGAAAAGTGGTACATTTTTCCTCTTTTTATGGAAAGTTTCTTTCTCAATTTTGGTTTCACTGTTAACACATAAAAAGCCTGATTCATGCAAAAACAATACTGTTACTGTCACCTTAGAAGAAGCCACATAGTACAACTACTTACCATGTAATTGCGTGGTTCCAGACTAACAATTCACATGCAAAGATACATTGCAAAGCAAATTAAATGGTGAAGCAAAATATATCATTATACTAGGAAAATACTTTTTCAATTCAACTAAATAACCACTGAATACTTTTAAAATCTTTTCCCTGTTTCACCTGAAGACTCCCTGTTTCTTTTTAAGTCAAGATACTGTGGCATTATGTAAAAAACAGTCACCTCATTAAAGTGCAGTGGGAGTAGAAGTGCTTGCCTTTTACTCTTCTCAACTGATCCCTCGACTGACTTCTATTCCACTTATTTCAAATCTAACACCAACACTTTAGAGGTAAACTTTGAATCAGAATATTCTGCTTTTTGAATCCTATGTGCTCAACTATTTCATATTCTTATTACACATGGCTCTTTCTACTCTGGTCAGATTAGATAGGTTTTTGGGATTTTTTGGCTGGTTTTTCACTTAGCTGGTGTGGTAGGATTTGTTGAGTCTGGTCCATGGCAAGGCAACTACAATTTTGCTCTTCTTAAAATAGTGCAATAATCATATTTTTTTGAAAAATCCCTCTCTTACATGTTTCTAAGATGCAAGCCTATTCTTCATCTTTTCATGTAGTTTATGAGAGTGAAAAGAGACAATATCTTGTTAATATTTTCCTGTAAATAGAAAAAAATGACAGAAGTTGACACTTGTCTAAGCATTTAGGAGATTTTTTTAGATAAATGTAAGTTTCATTCTTGTTGTATGCATTTTCCTCTTTATTCCACTCTAGAATCAAAAACTTTTTGTTGCATTTTATCTACCCCTAAAGCATGTGATGTTATTCAGAGTGAAGAAATGAAGGTATAACGAAGACTACAGTACATATCAGTGTGCCCTCATTTTATACTGTACAGAAATTTCTCAGTAGGCATATTCCTGTCTTATTAGAAGAAATACTAGATTCGTTTAACCGGACCTACTAGCACTACTTAATTTCATGAAGCAAATATTGCCCTGGGGGAAAAAATCTGTGAGGCTCTTAGGAACAACCATACAATATCTTGTACATCCATAATAAATCTGGGTTTCAGGAGAGTTAAATTTAAGCCTTTTGATGCTCTTCTTGGAAGAATCCCATGGGAACAGGCCCTGCAGGGAAAAGGGACCCAAGAAAGTTGGTTGATATTCAAGGATCCTTTCCTCCAGACTCAAGAATGATGTATCCCAAAGAACTCAATACAAGAGAGACATAGAGCTCCTGTAACGGGTCCAGTGCAGGGCGACAAAGACGTTTAAGAGATTGTAACACCTCTTGTACCAGGAAAGGCTGAGGCAGCTGGGCCTGTTCAGCCCTGAGGAGAGACAACAGAGAGGAGCCTATCAATGATTACAGGAATCTGAAGGGACAGTGTCCAGAGGATGGAGTCAGCCTCTTCTTGGTGCAGCTAAGCAATAGCATGAGAATCAACAGGCAGAAACTGACACAGAGGAGATTCCACAGGAATAAGAAAAACAATTTTACTGTGCAGGTACCTGTGCACTGGAGCAGATTGCCCAGAGATGTGTGGAGTCTCCCTCGCTGGAGATGTTCAAGAACCATCAGGACAAAATCCTGTGCCATGTGCTCTAGGATGACCTTGCTTGAGCTGGGAAGTTGGACAAGATGACTCAGTGGGGTCCCTTCCAATCTTACCCAGTCTCATCAGAATCTTTTTCCTGAAGAGGGTTTTTGCATACACATGGAAAGATACTTCTTTGACAAACTTTGCATTCTGAATCTAGCTGTGCACTATGATCATTCATTTAGAAAATACAAAAATAAAAACTAAATTATCACGTGTCGAGGGTTGGGTTTTTGTTCCTTTACTGTGTGAGTTTAAGGAATTTTTCCCATTATCATGCTAACGAAGCCTGCCAGCTACACCCAGGATCCTTCTGACGACCCTAGGAGAGGGGGTTAAGTAGGAGCGGGATTCCGGGAGGGGCTACTCGTGTTTCTGGTGAGCTCAGTGGAGGGGGACCCCGGTCTGCTGCACACGTGGCCAGGATGCAGGAGAGCTGGACACCCTGTGATGAACTGCCCTGCATCTGCGCTGCTCAGTTTCCTACCTCTGAGAGCACAGCTGGTCACCTGGACGCAACAGTGAGCGAGGAGCCTGCTCCCAGCCTGCTCCCACCTGAGACACAGCACA
>JANRGV010000001.1:73893619-73913593 GCA_024734035.1 Alethe castanea
CATGAGAATGGATCTCCAAGAGTTATTCTCAGCCATGGTTCCCAGGAATAACCAATATAGCACTGGGGCCTTGTACCCCCTGGGGCTTGGAGCTCTGGAATTTGTTTTCTCTTTCTGCCTAGGAAAAGGCCATGAAAAATTACTGGGAAAACTGTGAAAATCCAGACTCACTGAGTGGTGCCAGACTTGAAATTATTAAAAATCCAACAAAGAGGAGAATCTGCAGACAAGTCTTGTCACTCGCGCTTCACTCTAGAGGGTTAAATTAAAATATTCAATGTTTTAGTGGTGCAGGAGCAATTAAAACCACACTGCATCTATTAGGGACTGCCAAAGAAATGTTACTTGGTGTAGTAAGTCTCTGCTTACAGCTTTTGAAGTTGAGAACAAGTAGACTCAATTGAACCACACAGAAACTTGCCACTTGTTTTATGAAGAATTTGTCATAGAGACTGATTTAGTGCTCTATGAAGAAGAAAATTATTATAAGATATCTTTAATAAGATTGGGCTTACACAGAGGATATCTAGGACAGCAGTGTGTACAATAGACACTAGAACACTAGCAGCTATTCTGGACTATTTAATATAGAGGTGGATGTATAGCAGAAGAGCAATCAGTCTACAGAAAGGCTGCAGTGATACAAGCTCAGTTTTCAAGCTATTTGGCAGCTAGCCTTGAGCTGTGATTACTTTTAAGGTTTCCAGTAAAAGTGGGTAAATTAAGTGCAGAAAAATGACTCAAAAATCAATGAGAAAATTATCCCAGCCAATGGTGTTTGCTGCAGACTTTCTTACCACATTCAGCAACTTTTTCACCAGTAAGTCCTACAAAAAATTATTTTCTATGCTGACCTTCATCAGAACATATGTAAGGGCTGTTCTTTCACCAAGAAAGTCTACAGCTTTTGAAAAATAATTGTGAATATAAGTAACAAAAAAATTTAATATAAAAATGAGTATTAAAGCAGAAAATGGTCAAGGCATGTTGGTGTCTCATGTTTACCAGTTTCAAAAGCAGTTTAGTATGTACATAGAAGAGTTTGTACAGGTACCTTCCAGCTCAGAGTAAATGGGAAGCTGATCACTTAATGAAACTACTTTGAAAACCTGATCCCTACATTACTTTAGGTAGCAAAATCAACCTGTAAAATAGATATATGGTGGATTTTACCCTTGGAAAACCTGGTATCAAAGTTATATGTAAAGAAATCTCTTGCAGCATGAAAGAAATCAAGCATCTTCGCTGCTTGAGAGTTATGCTTCTGTCAGTACCTGAACCACCCTGTTTAGACAATCATCTTGAAATTTACCTTACAACCTCTAATATCAAAACCATAGCAGATAGATGAGGTCTCAGTCTTACAACACCATGAACTAAATGGTGCATTTTATAGGTCTGCTTACTCCTGTTCTGAGATATTATGTTGGAAATTCTCGCCTATGAGCAAATTGATTAATCAATAAACCATCTAGCTGAAAACAGAGGCAAAAATAACTAAATTACATAGATTTTACTGATAACCACTTCTCCATTCATGCATAAAACAAGTATTATGCACTTTAAAATGACAGTAATATATTTTATATTTGCTTGAAGAACTGATAACATTTTTAGTTAAATGCTGATCTACTGTCATTATATAATGCAAAAATTCACAGCGCCATGCCTATGCACATTGAACAGAAAAATTCAAAGGAATAGTGTTTTGTTACCAACCACTGTCTGTCATACAAGTATCACATAATGAAATGTAATCCTCGTTACTTTTGTATGAAATCGCTGTTCCTAAACAAAGCCATGAGATTTTGTATGTACATCTGCTTTATTCATTCACAGAAACACAAACATAAATAGCAGTTATTGTATATCTGACTTGTGCCTAAAACTAGCAGTGTACTATGACCACAGGGCTTTAATAATGGATACTATCTCTTCTCATCAAAAACAGCACAACGTGGTGCTATCTTACTACAGCATGGTAGAAAGCCCAACAGGTGCATAAAGATGGAAGAAGGAACTTGATGTTCTTTTATGTTACTGGTATAATAAGCAAGAGCTGTTTTGAATAAAAAGTGTGTTGGATATTAAAAAGCCTTTTCTTTTCTTTTTTTTTTTTCTTTTTTTTTTTTGCAGGCCAGATTCTGCTTTATAAGAAAGGATATATGATATGTATTGATAGTGGTGGTATAATATTTGCTGCCATAAACAAAGTGCACTACAGAATCATCCCTTGGGAAGGTTTGCACAGCAGCCTGAGCTAATCCCTCAGTTACAGGCTGTCTTCCTTCCTCTACTCTGAAAATAGTTTACTAAAGCATCTGCCTGATACCACAGTGGAAGTGACATTACATATAATTGAACTAAAAGCTTTTGACTGCTTAAGTGGTGAGGAATTTCAGGGTCTACACCATCAGTTGATTGAGCCCTGCAATTACAGCCACTCGAATTGTCATGTTTGATCTCAAAATACATGCTCCATCTTTTAAGTGTTAAGCCTGGGCTCTCAGATGTGAGTATTTGCCTTCACACATGTGTGGAGTTACCCTTCAGCCATCTCACAGAGCAACATTAATGTGACTGCAAGTAACATGACTCCTTGGATACTCTCACTTTCTCACCAGGCCTAAATACATTTATTTCTTACTCTAGGGGCCCCTAAGCAGGAGTTATGTTAAGGCCACTCCAGATGGAGGCTGCAGAGTTTGGATACATTCTTATTCTTGGCTCTTCCCACACCTATTAGTTAATAAATGCCTACCCTGTCCTTGATGTCAAGGACAAAGATTAGCCTTTGCAGCCTTAAGAATAGAGAAAGCTCGGTCTCTCTATATACCAGGATCATCACTAGACTAGCAGAACAACACCTCTTTTCCATTTTAGATTTTCTTGCGAAGTTTTCTATTTTTATTATTTTTCGATAACACACTGAGATTTTATTGCATGTCCTGCTTGCAATTCATATCTTAATTGGCTTTCAAATTGCCTGTTGTCAGAGGAATCTTCTGCTTTGCCAGAACTGTTGATTTGAGTTCAGTCTAAGGCCAGCACTTCTCTGTGCTGTGTTTATGAGATCATTTTCTATAACCTATTTCCCCCAATTTCCTTGCAAAGCCCTCAGATTTGCAGATGCATTTACTCCTTCAGATATTTTGATAGTTCTAAGTAGTGTATATCTTTGACATTATGCAATTGTCTTCAATTATCAGTTTCAGTTTTAGAAGTTTTTAAATTGCCTCTATGAAAGTGCATTGTCAACAGAGAGTAGCAATAAAGGTAATTCTGAGAATAGCAGACCCCAAAATAATGGTCACGAGGTTTGTTAATTACTGAAGTGGAATTAGAGTGTATAATTAAGATTAAATTATCCAGTTCATAGACTGAGAATGTAAGAATATGGCCCTTCAAATACATCACTCCTCTATTCTGTAATTCCTTTCCTCTAAGTTTATTAGTTGTCTCAGTAAATATAACCAATGAGTTGAAATACTTTTTACCTGAATAAATGATTTATATAAATGAAAGTGGTTTCTGTTACAGTAGTTAGATTCCCTAGAAATCGTCTGGAAATTGGGTGCTAATGCTGAGAACACTTGAAAGGTTTCAGGCTTTTAAAGCCATTAGCAATACTTCCTTATTAAATTCCTTACCTCACACAGGTGTGAATGAACTATGTCATACATCAGCTTTGAATTATTGTATATTTTAAAACTTTGTTCAATACTGGAGAGGAAAAAGGGTTTTTCAAATTACATAGTATTACAACATTTATCTTGTGATTTTTTTCTGATAGCCCAGATTATGAGAATGAGCCATCATACTTTGTTTAGCATGCAAAAATAT
Source organism: Alethe castanea (assembly GCA_024734035.1). NCBI lineage: Eukaryota > Metazoa > Chordata > Aves > Passeriformes > Muscicapidae > Alethe > Alethe castanea. Next base: position 73,897,463 of record JANRGV010000001.1, read on the forward strand.
TGCTGCCCTCTACCACTGGCAGCCAAAGTTGTTAACGTGGTGGGATGACCTTGGCCATCTGCAAGACCCCAACCAGCTTCTCTCTCAGTCCCGCTCCACTAGGGAGGATCAGGAAAATGGAAACGCTTGTTGATCAAGATGAGGACAGGGACATCACTGGCCAGTTATTTTGATGGGGCAAAGCAGACTCATCTTGCTGAAAAGTAATTCAATATACTGGTGATCAAAATAGGGTTGGATGTTTCACAATAATTTCACAACTATCCTTTGCTGTAAAAGGAGAAAGGCTAGGATGTGAAGTATAGAACTACAAGAGTAATTTGATTCATGTGCATGAGGTGTCCTATTCATATTGGATATTAGGTCACTCCAAAGTCGTCTCTTTTACCAGTCAAAAAATTACAGTTTTCTCATCTTTCTTCATAGGAAACAAGCTCCATCTATTTAATCACCTTGGTGGGCCCTCATCTAGACTTGCTCCAACAGGTTGATGCTTCTCCTGTGCTGGGGCCCCCAGAGTTGGATGCAGCAGAATCCTCTCCCTCACCCTGCTGGCCATGCTGCTTTTGGTGCAGTCCAGGACACATTTGTCTTTCTGGCCTGTGAGTGCACACGGCTGGGTCATATCCAGCTTTTCACCCACCAGCACCCCCAAGACTTCAGCAGAGCTGGTCTCAAACTCTTCATCCCCCAGCCTGTGTTGATTCCATCAGCGGATAGGGTACAATTTGGTCGGCCTTTCTTTTCTGACCCATGTGCTTATAGCATCCCTTCTTGTTATTCTTCACATCCATTGCCAAGTTCCATTCCATCTGTGTCTTGGCTTCCGTGATCCCATTCCTACACGTCCAAGCTGTATTTTTGTACTTCCCACAAGTAACCTGTCCCTGCTTCCACTGACGTATCTTTGTTTCTTACTTCTCAGTTTGAGCAGCAGCCACTGCTCAGCCATTTCAGTTTCTTGCCTGCCTTGTTAGATTTCTTACACACAGGGATGGACAGCTTTTGCACTCTAAGCATCCTTAATTTTAGTTAAGTGTCCTTATTTATAATAAAAGTTATGTAACGTGAAATATTTTTTGCATATTAATAATTTTCCTTTTCACTGTTTATCTGTACATCATTTTCCCCTTTGCATATTGGCAGGTAAAACTAAGCTCACCACAGGTTACATATGAATTTCATTATATGTGTTTGAACAGCCTTACTGATTTCAGTGAAACAGCTTATCTTTGCAAAATATGCTATATGTATAAACTTTTATGTCCAAATATTTATATTTGGATTCCACATAGGAAGAAAATTAACCAGAGGAAAATCAATTATTTCTTTAACATTTCTCACAATTTGATGGAAAACGTTTTTTTTTTTGCAATGCACACTCTGAAATCATGACAGTAGTTCCTCAAGCACATAAACCCTCATGTCTCCTTAAACTTGCACTGTGTAATTGTCTAAATTTAAAATAAACCTGGGCAATGATTTCTGTATATAATCAACAAATTGAACCACAATACTGTGATTTATCAATTTATCATATGATTGATGCCTTAGGAGAGATGTTTGCAAGTGGAAATATAAACAACACTAGGATACATAAAATTAGTCTGTATGACCAGTTCTCTCATTTTCTTTTTTTTTTTTTTTGTGTGTGTGTATCAGATCGTAGAAAAGATTGCAGCTACATTCCTTAGAAACATAGTCTTTAACATTTCTGCCTGAAAATGAAAAATAAAACTTTACAGAGGCCTCAACTGAGTTTTAAAAAACTCAGTGAATGATTATACACTTCGGGATTGTATCTTTCCTGATGGATTACAAACACAATTAATCAACCTAAGAAATGCTTCAAGTATCTGTAGTAATTTTCATCAGTTGAAGGATTCAGAGGTACTTCATGGATAAACTTGTTTCTCTTCTGTATTTTAATTGTGCCCTAATAATGTGTTAGTTTATAATCTAGGGATAATTTCCATAATTGATTTTTTAGAGTTGCATCAATTCCACATCCAAAACAGCAGATGCTTTTAGGAAAAAAAAAATCCAATTACAAAAAAAATCTTCTGCACCATGCTTGATTTTTCTTAAACAAGCAAATGATAATCAGATAATGTTTAAGGTTTATTGAGTGATTTTCCCCCCAGTAATCTTTCAGTGCTCATCAAAAATAAGTTATGGAGAAAATGCTATTTGGATTGATAGTGGTTTATTTTGTAAGCCAAATTACTTATTTTACCTTTTTGCACTAAGCAATATACTTGAAAATGCAGAAATGTCCATCATTTACAAAGTTAATGGCTTTCTCCACTCCACATGATTTTCTCAGGATATAGCAGACTTTAAGTATGAAATCTGATGATGCCAGCTTAACTTGCAGATAGCCTCCTTTCAAACCTGAATTTTTGAAGATCCATTACATCCCTTTTTTGAATTCATCCTGCACAACATGACTAACCCTATGGAAAACTGTGTAAGGAAAATAATATCCTGTTTAAGTATCTGCCTGTTTTTACACACATGAATCCTGTGACAGATAATAAAAGGAAAAGGTGTCCTTCTTTACACTAGCTTGGTGGGTTTTTGTTCACAGGAGATGGAACTGGGAAGTGATGACTACCTAAAAGGTAAAGCATTTTCTACAACACTGTCTAGATGTTGCAAAAGACATGGAGCCAAAACATAGGCTTTCTGGAAGAAAAGTGTGAGAAGAGATTCTGTGAAGAGAGAGGGAAAACAGATAAACAAAACCATAAAAAAATTTGTTTTAAATGCAAAGTTTTCAATACAACTGCCCAAAGACTAAGCAAATTGAATGGCAATTACTCATTTCAGCTTGGCTGGAATACACCACTCTTAAAGATTACCTAAACAACTATTTAACTGTCATATTCAGTCAGCTGTAGACACAGAATTGCTGGCAGCAGTATTCCAACACTACTCCAAATAGAAGTTTTGAGAGGAGGGGGTTTTATTTTTGACCTGGACTTTAAGTCATTGTTAAATATTAATTTCAAAGGAAAGCAGTTTCAGAAATATAGTTTGTAAGAGATGTTAACCTTTCTACTTTAGATATATAACAATGTAGGAATGTGACAATATATGTCTATTTCAATAATATATGTAAGTACATCAATCTAGCCAAATGAATATCTAGGTATTGTGTCTCACAAGAAGAACATTAACTTTTGTCTCCCCGTGTCTTACTGGAAGAAAAGTAAATATTGACCCCTCAGTTAATGCCTGTAAACCAGTAAATGCTCCATAGAACACTGTCAATGCCACCAGACAGCTAAACTAGCAGAACAGAATCTTGGACAAACATCTGTGTCACCAGTTTCAAACATCTATTTCATATTGAGTAATGTATTTTTGTGTATATGAAAGTCCTTAGTCAATATTTCATCTGCCTGTTTGAGAAGTGCATTTAAGTGGCAAAATTTCTGAAAATTAGTGCTTTTTAAAAGGTACATGTGCTACAGAATTAAACTTTCCTAACTTCTGAGCTGTTTCCAAATGCAGTTTCAATTAAATTCTCTGGTTTAGGTAGATAATACTTCTAAAATCACAGAAGAAATCTATCATCATAATCTTTGTTTGTAACTATTGAATATAAACAAGGAAACAAACAAACTAGTCTGAAAATGGTGATCAGGACTTGAACTCTAGGGAAGTTAAACAATAACAGATGTCCTTGCATTTGGAAGTAAGTATGGATTTAGAGTAAATTATCTCAAAAGTTCACACCTGCAAAAGAGACTCCAGCCAAAATCCTAACCTATTTTTTGTGAAGCCTAAGCTAATAAATGACTGCATCTTCAAATTCAAGAGACAAGACACACTTCTAGCTTCTCCCAAGTCTAAAAGGTTTATATAACTGAATCCTGGTCTGCACCTCTCTGAAGTTCTATAATCTCTAAAAAGTATATTTTTTGCATCCTCACTGTTCTAACATTTTTACTTCTGAGAAAGACAGTATGTGAACTTTGAAATATGATTTCTGCAACTGGATTTTTGCTACTTCAAGTTTGATTGAGATATGTTTCTTCAAACTGGTAGAATACGAAATAACTGATTTCCGTACAGCAGTGCCCTGGCTGGATTACCTCAATGTGAATCCTGCTTTTCTTTGACATGTTTTTATGGTAGTTGGTTTTGGCTAGTAATCCACTTCTAAACTGCTTTCCAGAAACACTGCTCTTAAAATAAAGTTCAGTTTTTCAAATCTCCGTAGTGCATGGCTTTATTTCCTAAAGAAATTATTATTAAAGATTTTTTTAAGCCTTGATTTCGTAAGTACTATGAAAATTTTTGTCATTTTTTCCTGTATTTTATAGTGCCCGTATTTGACTTCCCTACTAAATCAGCCCTACCTTGCTGTTTCCCTGTCATTACTTGAGCCGTGCAACTTACTGTTGTCCTCCAGAATCATGTGGCATCTCAGGATAAATGAACAATTCTGTTGGGGTCTTACAGACTGCACATGGTTGGGGGTTTATAAATTGAACACCCGGGATTGTGAAGTGTATTCTTTAAGCATGGCTTCTGAAAGACTACTCAAGAGTTCAGTATCATTTTATTATAATTGAATAGAAATCTTTGCCAGTGAGCTGAGTGTTGTAGCCAACATCATTGACACAGGGCTATGCATATTATAAATTGCAACTGACAGCAATTGTTCCTTGCTGTTAAGTGTTGGAAAATGGGTACTAGATTTCCTCATGAAATAGAATGATAAAATGAAGAAGATGAAATAGTTAGAAGTAACATTTCTAAGGATGAAAGGTTCCTTTGAGGACAGTCACTTGTCAAAAAAACAGCAGTAGTGTGGCTATTACATTATACAGCTCTAGGGTTTTGGTGGTTCTTTTCTTTTAATGGGCAGGGTAGAGTTTTTGTTAATTACCTGGGCTGGATTCTGCCTTCAGTGTTGTACCATAAGAAATTTTTTGGATGGAGTTAATCAGCATAAAGATGAAAAAATAAAATCTACGGGCATTATTTTTCCTTCTGGTTCACCTATTCACCTAATTAGGCAAATCATATGTTTTCATTCCACATATGTCACTTTGAAGTTAGAGTTACTGACTCACTTCAGAGGAAGAGACTGGTCTATATTGAAAACTGCATTATTTTGGAAAAATTGGGGCTTTTTTTGAATATAACAAACAATGTAGGTGAAGTTTGGCAAGAAAATACATAAAACAGAAACTTGTCAATGAGTAATATATGTATTTCTTGCATAGACTTAAAAAAAGGCAATTTTTAAAAAAAACCTTATGTTAACTGCAAGAGAAGTCTTAATCATAAAAGAGAGTTCTTATCCAGACTGAATTTTTTTTATATGACACACTGAAGTTCTGAGTAATTTTTTAGGCAAGTTAAAGTCCTTTGAAAATATTTTTACAGCTGAAGTGGTGACATAATCTTAGCTACAGCAGTGTGATCATACACTAATAAAAATTTTTAAAAATCAAATAATTGATCTCAACAAAACAAAAATAAGTAAAAAACATAAATCTGTACTTGCATTTCCTGAAGGGATATCAAAGTTTTGGCTGCTGCCAAAGTGCACTATTTTCCTTGAGATTAACTCTGCATAAAGGAAACGGAAGAATTTTTTTTTGTTTTCAGTTATGGTTCTCAGTTTCTACTAAGAGAATTGCATATTAGCCTGTCACGAAAAAACATCACCTAGCAGCACCAGGTATCTTTCTAACTTTCTTTTATGAGCTTCTACCAATGTATATATGTCATTAAAACAGATCATTCTGATGCAGTCATGTCTGTCTGTATGTCTGCCTGTGGACTGCACAATTATGTTGCCGAGTGTATACCAGACTTCTGATTTCATGCGTAGCATAGAAATTTACACATAAAGTGACTTCTTTCCTGCTCACCTTGGTGATAAATGTTACATTTTTAACACACAGCAGTTTGTTTAAAATTTAGTTCCAGTTCTCAGGATACATTTTCCTGCAAGGTATCTTAGTTTTTCAGATGAAGAACGATAAGACGTTATGTGTGCTGAGTATTTTAGAACTACTTTTCCTAAGTCATTGATTTTGTTTACCATTATATCCTTCCCTATTTCTTCTTGGAGCTGAAAGAGTTCTCCCTTATATTCTGACATAAGGATGTATCATTTTGAAGTAGGATAACCAGATCTCAGGCAAGAACCATGAAGCTGCAAACACAGGGGCATCTAACAGCACAGTGGTTTGAACCATGCAGAATTATACTTTACTGTAGATAATCACAGTGGAAGGATTAAACTGAAATCTACTGTTTTCTTGGGATGTTTGAGGTGTAATGCATTGCTGTAGTTTAACCGCAGCCAGCAACCAAGACCCACTCACTCCCCCATCAGTAGGATTGAAAAGAAATTAGAAGGGTAAAGCTGGAGAACTCAAGGGTTGAGATAAAGACAGTTTAAGACTGAAAGCAAAAGTCGTGCACACAAGCAAAGCAAAACAAGGAATTAATTCACTGATTCCCAAGGGCCGGCAGGTGTTCAACCTTCTCCAGGAGAGCAGGGCCCCATCAAGTGTAATTGACTTGGGAAGACAAAACCATTACTCCAAATGTACCCCCATTCCTCCTACTCTCCCCCCACTTTATACACTGAGAATGAGTTCATATGGTCTGGAACAACCCTTTGGTCAGTTTGGGTCACCTGTTCTGGCTGTGTCTCCTCCCACCTCCTAAGCACCCAAAAATTCCTCACCAGCAATGCAGTGCAAAAAGCAGAAAAGGCCTTGGCTCTGTGCAAGTCCTGCCTAGCAATACTCTGTATTATCAACCCTGTGTTCAGCACAAAACACAGCCCCACACCAGCCACTGTGTAGCCAGTTAACTCTACCCCACCCAAAACCAACACATGCATGTGCATCCATGTGCTACCTCTAATAATCACAGGTTCTCCATCTTCTGCTGATTCTCTGCACTCTGACATCTGGCTCCTTGTTCATTTGTTCATACTTGTGGAGAATGCGGCAGAATAGATAGTACTGAATAGGTACTTAGTAAATATTCCTGTACAATGAGACACAAAAGATTGCTAGGAAAAAAAGAAAATAAGGAAATACATAGGAAGAACCATTAATCCGTAGGGTATTACCGGCTAATTAGAATGGGAAAGAATTACCAATGCAGTGGAAATCAGCATCATGAAATGTTTGTATTTTAAATTTTTGAGCCTGCCTGGTATAAATTAGGGTCTACTATAATCCCGAAGACAGCCTGAGCTGAGTGTTCAAACTGTTAATTAATCATCATGTCTTCTTTCTAATGTCTGGGGTTTGAATCTCTAATAAATAGTAGTAGAAGCAAAATTTCTATCAAATCAACAATAAAAAGTTATTGCCTTAATGAATAAAAGCTTTCCAGATGAACAATTTGAAATTGCTGAGAAAAGCTAATAGAATAACTAGAAATGGGTTCTGTGTGGTGACATTTGTCCGCACACTGACAGTATTATAGGTGTTTAATGCTTTCATGTGGAAGAAAAGGGAAATAAGGGAACTAGTGTGTTCATTATACTCTATGCTGAAGCAAAACATCAATGATTCATTTATTCATTGTACATGTATGCATGTATAGCTCCTTTTCGCATAGTCTGCTTGGGGAGTGAGACGTATATGTAACAGTTCAAATTTTCACAACTGAAGTATAATCTCCAAAACTTATATATGAAAAAGGTCTTCTAGGCTGATAACAATTTAAGGCCACATTTAAGCAGCAGCTTATATATATAGTAGGAAAATTATGTTAAGATAAATTCTGGAACAGTTTTCTGGAAAATAGAAACAAAATGCAGAGGAAAATTTTTAGGTCATGTTTTTGGAGACATTGTCCATCAGCTGATGAAGGTTCTCAGAAAATAATTGCTGAAATAGATATAGAAGTGGTTTCATTTGCTGAAAATGGCATTTTAATTAGAACATACTGATTTCATTTTGTCCACATTCCTAATAGTTGGGAGTTTCTATTGGGCGGTTCCTTTATGCAGTAAACTTCTAATATCTTAGGCAAACTTCTGATAACTTTGGCAATCATATAGTGTGAGAAGCCCTGCTCAGGTATATAATTTTGTGAAAATTAAAATTACTGTATACTTGGAATAAACTTTCTATAAGCTGATATTCTGAGAAACTACAATGTGGTCAGTTCAGATCTCAGTGGGAACGATGAAAAGGCTGTCTTTGAGGTGTAACTAATTCAGGTCTCTGAAGAGATGGAGGAAGAGAACAGACCTCTTCCTTTGGCTTATTTTTCACCACAAAGCATCATCTGATGGAACCAACACCATTCAATAAGAGCAAGCAAATGGCTGGCATCGTAATTAGCCCTGTGTTACTACTGCTGTAAAATGTCACTCCACATTTAGTATTGATGTATGTCAGAGAATGGTACAGTGATCTAGTACCTCCCTCAAAAATATGTATTCTAAGGAAAAAAAAAAAAAAAAAGAGTATCTGTAACTTCAATCTTAAAATTTAGAATTCTTTTTTCTCTTCAGTGTTTTGATTAACAGAATTCCCATTTTCTGAAATATAAATTTCACTCTAACTAGAACAGAAATTCAAAACAGAGAATAGATTTTAGAAATATATCATCAGAGCTAAAAATAGAAACTAATGCTACCTTTTTTCACTCTTACACTCACAGGATAAGAATTTAATAGCTGAACTATATTAGCACCTTCCTGCCCAGTCATGCCATGTCCTGCATCTTTCCCTGTAAGTACTGATAATTCTGAAAAAGCTTTTGTACTTCTTGAAACCAATATCCTTCTACTTTACAGGGCAGAAAAGGCTTTTACTGTTCAAGTGGGAAGTATATTACATTGCTTTCTAAAAGTTTAAAACACCTACATTTTTAATATAACTGTTATTTCTGGGTAAAAGCTTGAAGAACAGAACTCAAAATTAAGTTTATTTCCAAAGAATTTCAGCCAAAGCCTATCTTGAAGCCTTATGTAGCTAAGGAACACTAGCAGAGAACTATGCCACTTTTTTCTGCACAGTTGTCTAGAAAATGTATTGGAGGAATGTAAGAAATGCAAAGAAAATGACCATGACACACTGTGATCTGTAGAAGAAACAGCTAATGACTGTCATCTACAAAAATAACTCTAAAGTAATAAGTAAAGGAATCATATCAGAAAAAAATGTATTAGGAATCATATCAGAAAAAATGTATTAATAACAAGATCTTCACTACCAGGTTTCATGGTTTGTTTTTTTCCCAAATATCACAGTTCAAAACCTAACTTGAATTATCCTTCTTGACATTTAAAACCACATTTAAAACCACTTCATCATTATGTAACATGTCCTAGGCAGAACCCTTGCCATGTTCAATATATGGAAATAATCTGGTTTACTCTCTGTTTGATATTTACTTTGTGTGTCACCTAATTTTCAGAGAGAAATGTGACAAAGAAACAAGATGAAGGGACTGAAATATCTAGCCATACATGATGTCTCTGGCATACTACTCAACAGCAGATTTGTCAAAGGACCATTGTCATTTTCACACAGAAATACAAACCAATTCATAGTAAGCCATTTTAGTCACAAATTAGTAGTGTAAGTTAAAGAGAGCTAGAATCAAACAAATCAAATAAAATAACCATTCTAGCAAGTAATGCAGATTCTGCATGCAGTGAGTCTTCAGATAGTCATTTATCATCATATGCCAAGACACATAAAAAGGCAGAAAGAGAAATTAAAGCATGGTGGGAGACTCCACTTTCTCCCCTTCCCTCTTCTGCTATGTACATGTGGCAAAAATAATGCCAGGGTGTGATACAGTGGAAAATGTTTTTAATTTGCTGATTATTTGTTTCATATAACAGCTGTATAGAGAGCCTGCACGAGGAGGTGCGATCTGTGATTTGGTGCCAAGCGGTGTGCAAAGATTTTATGGATGAGGAGTTAACTGTTTAACAATGATTGTCATCATATCGAGCATCCTCACAAGACCTACAAAAGCCAGTAGGTCCATTGAAAAGTAGCCTGTGAAAAAATAAAGACACTTTTAAGGAAGAAAGTGAAGAGAAAAGTTAAGGGGATTAAATCCCCTTTTGTGGTCATTATTGAAGGATACCTTCCAAAAAGTGCAGCACTAATGAATACAAAACAAAGGTGTTTTAGCCAAAAGATAAGAAAAATCACTAGACATAAGAAAATGTCCTCTATTTCTAAAAAGCTGGAGAGAGCTTTTTTTAAGAAAGAAAATAGAAAATATGAGGAACCTGGGCAAAAAAAAAATAAATTAAATTAATCCAAAAATTTTTGAAAAAGAATTGACATAGGAATCAACATAAACAGCAATACCTTTTTCAGACAGGAAAATAAAAAAAACATTTAGCAAGTTTGCTCATTTAGTTGCAGATCAGGTTGTTAAAGAGCGCTTGGAGAAGGCAAGACCTGCACAGAAAAGCTAAAATTGTTCAATAAGTTACACTATGAAAGAATTACAGCAATTCACATGCTAGAACTCATCATAGCAGATGGCTCAGCAGAGGATAAGTCTGAAATTGAGGAGGATATGGAACAAGTTGATAGCATGAACACTCACAAGTCAGCAGGACTGGAATGGTGTTTACTTTCTAACAGAACTTAGGGGTAGAGCAGATAAATTTACTAATAGTATTTTTAAGCAAGAGTTTATCAGCTTCCTTGCTACCAATCTAGGGCAGAAAATGTAGCACTGACAGTATGAAAAAAGTTCTAGAAAGAGACATAGTAAAGTAGTGATCTATCACCCTGACATCAGTATTAAACTAGTTAAATAAAAAAACATATTAATTAGTCTGCATCTGAATCTGTATAGCTTAAGAATGGATTTAGCAAAAATAGATAGAATTGACTCCCATCTTTTAAAAGTTTTATACAACGTCTCCCAAAGGTATTTTAGCCACTTCTGGTTTATAACACCATTGTTTTGAAAATAAATTCTAAATAGTGAAAGCTAAAATAAGGATAGCTTCAAAATGAGTTCAAAAAATGTAGCAAGGATATTTAAATCTAGAGAAAATAAACTAAGTGGAATATTCAGCTCTTTCATCCTTTCAGAATGCATTTCAAAGATTTACGATAATGACCTCCAAATTTTCAGACATAAAGAATGTTAGAACTTAAACCTATTTCTCCTCTGGATTCCATGTTAAGTTTGGTTCTGGTTTTTTTCCCCAATGTAATTTGTGCTTCTGCTTATTTCTTAAATGGAAACACTAAGTTCTGTTTGGACTTATTGTTATACAAAAAGAGTAATATCTGAGAAAAGTCTACTTCCTTCTGACACGGAAATCCTTATGAGAAGCAAAACTCCAGTATGGCAACTGTAAGTATACAGACAATTATTGCAATCTTGATAGGTGATATCATTACAGAATGCATACTCAAAATGAGGAGCTTGAGTATCCTTAAGAAGTCTATTGTTTGTGTTGAAAATGGCTTTTCAGAAATACATCCTGTCTTTTATATGTTCAATTGCAATAACTCCATGGAAAAACACAAATGTTAAATTGTGTGCTTACTATATTGTTGTTTGCTGGGTTTTTTGTTGTTTTGTTTTTTTTTCGGGGGGGGGAGAGAGGTTTCTTTGTTTTGGTTTTTTGTTTTTATTTTGTTTTTTTGTTTTTTTTGTGGTTTTTTTGTTTTGTTTTTTTTTCCCTGCACTCTAAATTGAATTTGCAGTGCAGGAACATTTAGGTCACTTCAACAGGAGAAGGCAAGTGGCTGGAGCCAAGAACAGAATTTAATCAGACTGTACACACTGTTGACAGATTATGTTTAACTGCATTTTTCTGATGAAGAAAAATCTTTGGATAGATTTTTGAAACATACTTTAGTGAAGATTAAAGTGCCTCATTATATTAAGATAATTAGAGATTCCAGCTGTTAGTAAATCAAGAGTGAATCTCAGCAATTATCAGTGCAAGAGTTGGTATTTTCTTTGGCTTTGTTTCCAGTTAAAGAATGTTCATTACTACATACAGATGTTCAGCCTTCACAACTTTTTTTTCTGATAAAATAAGCTTATTAGTTTATTCCACTTCAGCTTAGAGAATACTATTAGTGATAGGTTTTGTCAAAATATTCGCCATGGGCATTGTAATACGGAGCCTAGCTATATTTTCTTGTTTTCTTACTGTATGGTGTTGATTATATCAGCTCATAACTCCTACAGTCTATCATATTTTATGCTATGAGGATATTAAGAAAACATTTAAATTTGCTCTCTTCAGACTACCAATCCTTTTGTTCTACGTGTTATCAAAGCCCACAGCAGTGCTTTAAAGTCATGTCTGCAAAGTTACTGTGCTATGGAAATTGTAGATACGAGACACTGGCATCAGAGGCATCAGCTACTACAACAATTTTAAGGTGCCCTGCTGCTTCTCAGATATCAATTAAGCCTGGCTGGATGAGGATTTGAAGTGACATGTACAATATGCTTCTGTTATGAGCTCTGTATTGAGAAAGCGTGCTGTAAGAGAATGAATCATGTAAGAGTCATCAACTTCTGTCAGTGCTGGTACAATTTTATAAATTTTAAGTGTCAGAATTTTATAACTGTCTTCTCCTTCTGTTTAAAAATAAGCAAGGATGAATACAGGTGTATTGGTTTTGCCTGGCCTGGTGTTGGTAGTGGTGGAGGGAGGTATAGGGATGGCTTCTGTGAGAAGCTGCTAGAAGCTTTCTCCATGTCCTGCAGAAACAATCCCTGATGGCTCCAAAGATGGATGTGCATCTAGCCAACGCTGGGCCAATTAGGAGTGGTGGCAACATCTCTGTGGTAACACATTTAAGAAGAAATCAAAGCAAAAAGTTGTTGTACAGTTTCAATTGTGGCCAGCAAAGAGCTGAGTGAGAACATGTAAAGAGAACAATATGGCAACCCCAAGTCACTGGAGAAGGAGGGGAGGAGGTGCCCCAGGCACGAGAGCTGGGATTTCCCTGCAGCCAGTGGTGTAGCCCATGGTGAAACAGCTGTGCCCCTGCAGGCCACGGAGGGCCATGGGGATCCAGAGATCCACCTGCAGCCCGTGGAGAAGCTCCACACCTGAGCAGGTGGATGCCTGAGAGGAGGCTGTGAGCCCATGGGAAATCCGTGGAGAGAGGGCCACTGCTTCTAGGCTGAAGCAGCCTGTCCTTGGAGGACTGCACCCTGCGGAACAGTGACCCATACCGCAGCAGTTTTGGGAGGACTGTCTGCCTGTGGGAGGGACTCATGTTGTAGCAGTTTGCAGGGAGCTGCTGCTTGTGAGATGGAGCCATGGATAAGTTCACAGAGAACTGTCCCCTGTTGGAGGGACCCCATGGTCGGTCTCACAGTGGAAGGAAACCTCATTCTCTGTCTCCTTGCTCTGCTGGGGTATGAGATAGGACTGGGAAAGGCGGGAGTGGGGAAAAGGTGTTGTTGAGGGCTTATTTTACTTCACATTAACCTGCTCTGATTTTGTTGGTGCAATAAATTAAAAAAATTGTGTAATTTGCACATATTGTGAACATGGATACATCCTTCAGTGGAGACGGGCATATAACTCTTTGATATAATTTTGTGAGAGGTTTGTACAGAGAAGATTGCAATAAAAAGAGCTTTTATACCTGTCCTTGTTTCAGCTATGCACACACATGCAGCTTTAACTTGTGAGGTAGCTTTAAGATGAGAGGCGCACTGGATCAAATGTCACTTCTGAACTATGCAGCTAAACTTTATAATCTGTGAAAAGAAAGAGAAGCTCAAAGTGCACAATTGATCTTAATCTAAAGAAAATGCTTGAAAGAGGTTATAAGATTCATGGCCTAAAATTGCAAATTTCATTTTATTGACTGAAAAACTGAAAAAGCTCTCTCAGATAGATATTCATACAGAACAGATACTGAAATACTGAGGAGATGAATTCCCAATACCAAACAATCAGTTTTCTTACATTCTGTTTTGAGCACAGTACTTCAACTGCAGATCTTGTGAATGAACTATTTCAAAATGTTGAGCCAAGTTAACCTCCAGCTGTTCTGTATTTGGACATTAAATACACTTCTCAGATAGAAGAAAACAAAGAACTTGCCCCTTGTCATGTGATAAAATGTTCCTATAGTAAAACAGTCAATGAGAATTATGTATGCTTAATGAAACATTTAAATATTTATATGGACTCTCTAATTCCATTTTTTTAGTCTTACGAATGCCAGTAACTACTAGGGCTTTTTGAAAATGAGAGCTGTTATGTAAATAGTAACTTACACATTGGGATTCTTGCTAACTGTTGCACAATACATTTACAAGGGTACTAATGAAATAGAAAGCAATTAATTAAGAACCCCTAAATATTTAATTTCTTTATAAATACTAATTATTTTCTGGCACTCATTGCTACAAGCTATGACTAACACAAAGTCTGCAGCATTAAAGGATTAATTCTTTATATTACTGAGGGTACACCTCAGATAAGATAAATCCCCTTAGGAAGAGAAGACAAGATCTTCATGTTCTCAAGCAAAAGAAAGAGATTTCCTGTGTGGTGGATTACATTTCCAGGCAGGTTTGCCTGCCACTTAGCTAACATGATGATAAAGACTGCTTCCTATCTTTGCTGACACCTAAATTTTGATTGATGTCATATTAGGGAATTTTTAGTGTAACTTTAGTCACAACCTAATTTTATATTCTTATTTACCAAGCACAGGGACGTTTTTTGTCTTTCTTTGAATCAGTTATGAGCACTTGGTGTTGAACAAAATCTTCAACATATGAGCCATCAGATCTGGCATGGATATTACCAAATTTTCAGCAAACTGACTCAAACTGTGCTGAAAACTGTAAGACATGCACTCTTTAGAACAAAACATGCTTGGATTCACTTCCGACTGAAGCTACTTCGTGATCTTTATTAAATTAATTAACTTGAATTTAAGATACTGTACTTTGGCCCTTTAAGATAATCCAAACACTTCTTAGCTTTTTGCAGGCTGGTATCTTATCTGTCTCAAAAATGATATTTAAAGGTCAGGGGGAATTCTGCTGAAAAGTAGGAGTTATTGTTTAATCAAAGTTTTAATAGTATTTTATTAGTATCATGTAATTATTTTTAAAAGTATAAAACAAAAATGAAAGAAGACATGTCTGTGCATACCAACATCCTCTTAATAAGATCAGAATTTGCCAGTCAAATCCAATACTGAGCTCAGAATGCCCTAGCCAGGCCTTCAGGTTTGGCTACACTGAAAATTCCTCACAGTATTATTTCTTACCTTTTGGCTTTTTACATGTCACATGTAGTTGATGACATTAAGCTCCTGCTAATTCTCTGAGCCGTCATGTTCTTCCTTTGGAAATAAACAATACACCTGACAGCAAGCATCACATAGTTGAATGATCAAAGATGATAGTTGTGGATAAGCAAAACCAAGAAGGATTTAAGAAAGCTGAAAGCATGCTAGAGTGTAATTTTATTTTTAAATCAATACAAATATATGCAAACATTACACATGTGAACATTACAATGGCTCTTAAGCCTGAAATAACTTGTAAGCTTGACACAGTCTGATCTAAAATTTGTACCCTTAAATCTAAGATACGTAACAGTTACTGTCTTCATTCAGAATTAATAGTTTGGGACTTTTTTACTTGTATTTCTTTCTTGGTACATTTACTTTGCAAAGTATGACATACATGAATCTCATTATCTTGAATAGATGCATATCTGCATGGTCTTTCTTATAGCAAGAGGATGACTACAACTTTTGTGGCAATTACTTCCGGCAATTCCACAGGAGTATAGAAACAATTAGGAATATACTAATTGAAGATATGAGCTTCTCTGAAATGAATGTCCTTTCAGTGAATTTGTTGTATTTGTTGTTCCTGTAGATAGCAAACATAAGATGAAAGGATAGCCAAAAGTCAAAAATGCTGTAAGGCAAAGACTTTTTTTTATTTAAACCATGATAATAGACTTTTTGTGAGAATAATACCTGCAATCAGTTTTCTTGCTTAGATGTTAACATGAAAGTTAGCATCTCTGTGACATTTAAGTATGTTATCAGTACACTGCTGAAAATCCTAATGGAGGTGATAAATCTAATTAATTTTTTAACATGTTCATAGCCTTAAAAA
>JANRGV010000001.1:73913626-73927019 GCA_024734035.1 Alethe castanea
ATTGATTATTTTGAGTTTGGGTTGAGTTTTTTCCTGGGTTTCTTTTTGGTTTGGTTTTTTGGTTTTTTTGGGGGGGTTTTTTTGGGTTTTTTGGTTGGTTTTTTTTTGGTTTTTTTTTTTTGGGTTTTTTTTGGTTTTTTTTTTTTGCTTCATATTATAGTTCCTATTTGCTGACTTGATTATCAGAGCATTGGAGAGACCTGGATACCCTGACAATGCTTGATGTAATTGCTCAGTGGCTGAGAGATTGGTCAATCTGTTTAAACACAGAGAACTTCTTTCATTAAACTATAAAAAGACTTTTCACAACTGTTACATAAATTACGCTAGATTCCTATAGAATTGCAGAGTCAAGAAAAATGAAGCATTGTTCAGTGTTTTTTTTTAAGCTGTTGTTCGGTTAAGTCTTACTAAGATCCATTTGACTTGTCAGTACTTACCTATTTTCACACATCAGGTTTGATAAAGTCAGTTATCTCTTAACTGGTTCCTGTAATATTTGTTCACCTCTTCATATATATGAAATATATTTTTTGTATAATATTAAAGTATTATTATTATATGATTCTTCTCCCATGAAGTATTCAAACAACATTCAAAATGCAATGTATTTTTGAAAAAGACTGCCAAAATTTGAAAAAAACCCTGGAGATTAGGAACAAGATGGGATGTGTTTCAAATTCTGTCATGTGCAAAAACATCAGACTATGACTTAGTAGTAGCTTATATTATGACAGCAGCTTAACAAAGTTTTGATTTCTATTTAGTTCATTATGGGATAAACAGTAAGATATCGAAGTTTGCAGGTGATAGTAAAGACAGTTTTTAAGCCAGAAAGAAAATATAAGGAAGCTGAGAGAGTAAATTAAACCAATGTATACTATGATACTGAAAGAAATTAAGTGTTTATGAAGGCAATGCAGTTGTAGGAGGGGATGACGCCCTGTAACTACACAGCCACTACCGATTTCAAAATTAAATGCACCCACTCTGGAAAGCAACCTGGTTACTAAAGCGGAAAACTCGCTATAGGTTGATCAATGAGCAATTTCAATTCAAAAGTAAAAACAAAATGCTTAATAAGGACATTAAGTCTGTAACTGTGTTATTTATATGAGAAGCAATATAGGATATCTCATCTCAGATGTCTCTCAAATTGCTCTGAAAGACTCACTATGAATATGATGAGCAGCGGGTGAGGTAGTGTTTATATTTTTTATTCCAGGGAAGGAGATGTATAAGAAGCAGCATGATAAGAATGTAAAATCAGAAACAGTTTAGAGAAGTTAAACTGGATGGAGGATAGAAGAGCAATGGGGTGGCAATCTTGCAGGCTATTTCCTTTATTTATCTAAAATTACATCTTTAAATTCAGGATGCTTGTGCATTTATAGCAATTCTAAATTTTGTAGGTGTTACAACATAAACTTAATTGATCTGTAAAGCGGCATAGGGACAGAATTTGAGAGAGTTACGGAGGTATTTAAGGTGTGAACTACACAAGCATGAATTCAAACTTAAACTGCTGGAAGTAAAAGGCACAAGTAGATTTTAGTTGGATCAGGGTGTCAGTACTTCTATTAGCATACATATGGGTTTGGCCACCAGGCCTCTCAATTTATAGATGTCATATAGGTCTAAGCTCTTAACCAGGCACATTTTTAGACATTTTACTTCATGGTATGCATTGGAGCCAACAATCACATTCCAGGCAAGCAGGCTGTAGCAGAATTCAGCACAAAGACTGAGCAGACTGACTGAGAGATACACATACTCCAATCAAGAGTTCTTTTAAGATATCTGTCCAATACACAAGGAAACCATTTCAAATCTGCATTAATGGACAACTTTGAAATTACCTGATCACTTGCCTGTGTTTTGTGTACCGTGTCACTCTATAGATTAGCTGACTGTAAAAAAAAAACTTCTCTCGAATAAAGTTCAACATGCCTTAGAATGACATTTGAGTTTAATGTGAAAATCAGTTGATTAGTAGATTAGTAGTCTGGAGAAAACAGTACATTTATGTTCCATTAATTCCACAAGCTCTTTATCGGCTTTCCACAAAAAACTGATTTTTCATCGCAGAACTAAAATTTTGTGCTGTAAGTAAATAAGAATAATCAAAATCCATGGCTGAATTTAAAACTTATATTTCCCTTAACCCCTTTCCAGTCATAAATAAATTAAACAGAATACTCTTCTGCCTTTATAAACATGCTTTAAAATTTAATTTATCACAGATCATTGATACTGTGTGCCAGCCACAAACACTGGGCCATTATTTTCTTCTTGCTATGCACCATTGGTTTATATGCTTTCTAAAATGCAAAGCCAAATTAAGAATTGTTGAAACATCACATGAAAAAGAAAGATTTTATGAACTGAATGGAATGGAATCAAGGAAGTGATCATGCATCCTAGAATTTTAGCATTCTAGTCAATTCAGGCTGTGATAAAAATAATCTTTAATGCCTAGAAACACTTGTAACAGCGTCTCTTGTTCATGTATTAGTAACAAAATGAAATTTTGCTTTAGAAGATAAGATCTAGATGTGATTGAAATGTGGAAAGAAACCAGCCTGAGTTAAAGCAAAGCTGTTCTGTGGGCTGTGTATTTCCCCATCACCAAAAAAAAAAAATCAAAATAAATGTTTAAAAGCAGTAGAAATAAGAAAAATATTTGACTTGATGATAGACAGGATCATCAGTTTGTTTGTGTTGTAAGATACTTTCAGACAGGTAATTTCACTTTTCAAAACAACATTTTACTATTTGGATATGAGACAGTTGCTAATCTCAGCTGTATTTTTTTTTTCAGTTGACTCTTCAGTGTAGCTTTCAAGGAGTACAGCAAAAAAGATTATATACACCTAACATTTTTATCTTAGCTTCCTCTCTTTTCACTGGGTTCTGACATTTATATGCATTTGTTTTTTTTCTACATAGAAACTTCATTTCTGTTCTCTTTATGACCTGAAAGATAACATATGATCTAAGTCAAGTTTTGACATATAATCCATTTTACATCTCATTATGACTTCAAAGTTTTAAAAATCAAAAAAAGCTTCAGATGAATCAAACTTTTGTAGTTAAAAGATTAAGTATGTTTTTATTTAAAGAGCAAAGTCTGAGTCATCTTACTGGAACTGAGAATTTCATTTTACAGATGTTATAAATTAGTTGTGTGCCAACATCTGTGCCATTGTGTCCTTACTATTAACTTCATTTCTCCTCTTTTAACATTCAGATTTCAGTGAAAACACATAACAGAAACACGGGGACTAGTTAAAAGAACAATGAAATTGATATCAATATTGTCTTTTAAACAGCTGACACATCAAAGTTTCACATCACTCCTCTGAAACTTGTCTTCAATACCTAGAAAAAGCTGCTGAAGATTGCCTACTATTCAACACTTAGAAAATGTACTTCAATTATTATTTTTTGCTGAAACAGACATTTTCGTGTAATGCACATTCACTAATATCTTCTGAATTTTAACAAAGATTTGATCCTTCTTTTTTCCTTGATGCAGGGATTATTGTGTCCTAGGAGTATTAACTTATTCATAGACTATTAAGAAGAGACTTCATTTTCTTCATCTGGGTGTCAAAATAAGGGCAAATGATATCATTCTACAAGGTGATGCTGAGCATTAACCAGTTTTTCAGAGAAAGCCTTCCTGTGAACAGCCTGGCCAATATCTTTAGGTTATAAGCTAGCCTTGAGCATGAAAGCGGATAAATGACAGTAAAAAAACCTTCTATTTCCCTTCAGAGCTACTGAACTAAGACTTTTTTTTATTAGAGAGCCTTTAAAAATCAAAAGCAGCTATCCATAAGAGGCAAATAAATTATTTTTTAATCTTTCAGAGCAACAAACTTGGTGGTGTAGATTTGTCAAATAATTTTGAATTTATTCAAGATACAGTTGAAAAGGTACCAGCATAAAACTTTCCCTACTTGAAACAGCAGAAAAGATGTGAGGGGCAAAAATAACTGTTAACATATTTCTTCAATCCAGATACTAATTTGTACAGTCTTCTGACAAAACCTAGTGAAGAGAATTTGGCTTTTGTCGCACTATCAGAAATAATTTTAATTTTTTTCAGTTCAGGAAAAAGCTTTAAAGAATTAAGTACATCTTACATATTGCATGCTTCTTCCATATGGCATAAAAAGTTCAATTGCGCATTTTTAGATTGCTTTTAAATTATTTCTCCATTACTATAAAGACCGAGGAAACATCTTTGGTATTAAATTATGAACAAGATGGTTGCTTCCTGGGCTTGGGTTGGTTTTGTTTGTTTTTAACGGGTGTAAGGAGAGACTATATATTTTGTGTACCACTGAACTCAACAAAGTATTTTCAGGAATTGCAACCTTTTGCAGTTTACTCAGCCTTAAATTTACAGTAAGATGCTTCTGAACCACCTAAGACTGAAAACTCCATTGCTAGGAAAAAAGTGAGGAAGCTACTTTCAGAAATCAGTGATTCATTAGCTTTCAGCTGCCTTTGGCATTGAGACAAGTTGCATAAACACATGGAAAGAGATTTAAAACACTATGAGACTTTTCATGTTTAAGAAAAATGTCATCATACATGTTGCTTCAGATTATATTATAAAACTTGTACTTATTTAGCCCAGTATTTTGAATTTGAACTTTGAATTAGTATTCAAATGTGTGATTTGAGGTTTATAACTGTGCTGTATCAGGTAAGACATGTATAGAGATCCTTCAGAAATGTCCTAATGTTAGTTTTCTTTTTATATCTCAAAGAGATGCAAGGTCAGATGTTAATTCTAAGAGAGCTACAGGCCAGTTGGTATCATCACTTCATATAGTTGGTGATTGCCCAGCTCTATAGCTTGTCCACATGTTTCTGCAGGGCCTCCCTGCCTTCAAGGGAATCAACAGCTCCTGTGTCCAAGTCATTTATGAAGATATTGAAGAGCACAGGGCTGAGAATGGAGCCCTGCATAACCCCACTAGTGACAGATCTGATGTCACCCCATTCACTACAACCCTTTGTGCCCAACCACTGAGCCATTTGCTCACCTGTAATATGATGTGTTTATCCAGTTGTGTACTGGACATTTGGTCCAGAAGGATACTCTGAGAGACAAATGGAAGGTTTTACTTAAATCCATCAGCTGAGACTTCCTAATCTCTAAAAAGGAAAGACAAGGATTTGATGGGCTGGACCACTCAGTGGATAAGGAATCGGCTGGATGATTACACCTAAAAAGTTGCAGTTAGCCGCTTGATGCCTGGGTGGAGACCAGTGACAACTGGTGTTCCCTCAGGGACATGGACAGTGCTATTGAGGAAGAAATTCTTGACTGTGAGCATGGTGAGACACTGGAAGGGGGTACCCAGAGAAGTTGTGGATGTCTCATCCCTAGAAGTGTTCAAGGACAGGTTGAGTGAGGCTTTGAGGTTTGTAAGGTCCCTTCCAAACCCTTCCAAGCACTTCATAATTCTATGATTCATGGTTCATGAATGTATTATTTGCAGAAACAGGAAGACTACTGCATAGGAGTCAGAAGTAGTATATAATGAGCTTTAGCTGAGAGATTTAGGGGAATGGAGAAGATAGTTGATAATTAAGTCACTGTATTAAATTATTATAGTTACCTTCTTAATGTAGCAAGTTAGTGCTAGGAAAAAAGCTTCTTATTTATGACTTCAGTCTCTTTTGGAGAGTGGTTGAGTAAGAACTGGACAGACACAGTCTTGTGCTTAGATTTCCAACAGATACGCTGATGAACTTAAATAGTAATACCTTTCAAAAATGGAAGCCAGATAGCTGACCTAGGTGGAATAACAAAATCACATCTAAAGGAAATTGGTATGATCCACAGAAAAGTGACAGGAAAATTCAACATATTTAGTTCCTATTATAGGGAGGGACAATTTCATCATCATCTTTATAGCCTATGTAGGCTCTTTTTGCCTTGCACAGTTCAGCATTGCTTCACTACACAGATGTTTGTTTTATGCAACAAGTTTTGTGGCAGTCAGTCAGGATTAGCAATAAACAAGACGCACTAACACAGAAAAATGTTTTTTCACTGAGAAGTCACTTGAAAACATCCAACTACTCTATATCTGAAGGTTTGCAAATAGCACAGTTGTGTGCAGCTGGGCCAGAAGCACACAAGTACAGATTCGCCTATGTAATGATACAATCTTCATATCCAGTGGTTTTACTGTGCTTAATTTGCAAATGCTTTTGATATATACTTGTACTGTTCCCAGCAGTACTACAAATATAACAATCAAACCCTCCTGCGTGCTGTTATAAATAAGACAGCTCTTACTTAAAGACCTTGCAAAGAATAAGACTTGTTCTCGGGGCTTCAGGCCCTTGTATAATTCTCTGAGGACATTCTGCTGAGCATCCACTAACTGGATCTGACTGGTCTAGCCATCCTAGCCTTGGGAAAAATCAGTATGTGCTCAGGGCTGTAAGCAAGGGTGGGGAGCTGACCTTGGGTGCTTATATTCCCACCCAGATCATCTTGCAAGCAAACGTTTTAATGAAGAATTCACACTAACCAAAGTTCTATAAAATTACGCAAGGTAGGCTGTGGCCAGATGCCAGATCCCTATCCAGCTGCTCTCTTACTTTCATTCTTACACAATATGGGGGGGAACAAGATGGTAGTTTGTGGGGCAAGGTAAAGACAATTACCATCATGGACAAAGCAGAATCAACTTTGAGAAGACTGATTTAATTTGATTCTAGTTAAAAACAGAGCAGGACAGTGAGAAAGAGTGAAAAATATCTCTACCTCCCCTTCTTCCCAGGCTTACCTTCACTCTTCCATTTCCCACTGCCCGGGTTGTGCAACGGGGTGGGGAATGGAGGGACTGCGGTCAGCCTACGCACCTTTTCCCTGCTCCATCCCGGAACATTCCCGGTGCCCGCAGGGAAAGCCGTGTCCCGCCGGCTCTCTCGGTGCCCCAGGGCCATCCCTGCCGGGTCTCTCCTGCCCCGTCCCTGCTCCCGCTGTCCCCTCGGGGCTCGCAGGGCTGTTTCTCGCTCGGTTCCCCTGGCTCAGCCCTGGCTGCCGGGCAGCGTTTGCCCTCCCTTGCCCAGGCTTTCCCCGGGGCTGAGGGGCTCAGCCGTGCCCGGGGCTGGGGCCGCTGCAGCCGCTGGCACCGCCTGGGGCCGGGCCGGGCAGAGCCGGTACTGACCCGGTACTGCCCGGTACTGACCCGGTACTGCCCTGGTACTGACCCGGTACTGCCCCGGTACTGCCCCGGTACTGACCCGGTACTGCCCTGGTACTGCCCCGGTACTGACCCGGTACTGCCCCGGTACTGACCCGGTACAGCCCCGGTACTGCCCTGGTACTGCCCCGGTACTGCCTCGGTACTGCCCTGGTACTGACCCGGTACAGCCCTGGTACTGACCCGGTACTGACCCGGTACTGCCCCGATACTGACCCGGTTCTGCCGCCACCACCGGGACACTGGTGCTGGGTGCAGATGTTTGTGAATCAAGGTGGTTGCTGCAGATCAGAAGCCACAGTTTTAGAAAGCCATGGCATTTAAAATATGACATTTTAAAATATTTCAATAGCTTGAGCTCTTAAAATTTCATTCAATATGGTCCATTTACCTGCTATTAAAACCCACTCAGTATGTTTACACCTTATTAAAAACCCAGCATTGGGAAAATGTTCAGGGCATTCTGGAGGTCAACACAAAGCAGTGAGGCCAACCAGCTTGCAACGTATATTTTAAAATAATCTGTCTTTCTTACACAGGAGAACCTAGCATCAGTCTAAGATGCATTACCTCCTTTTTCTCTCTGGGAAAATTCACTCTGATTAGTTACTAGCTTTGGCACAAAAGACAGAAAGTTACTTTCATGGGCATTTTATTTTATAAGCACAGAGACCAGAATGTCCTCATCTTGAACTCAGACAATACAAATTCATTGCCTAGAATACAGCAATGCAGTGCATCTTTTATTTCTGATGTATGCCTTTGGTAGTTTAATTTTTCCTTGAACTTAATTTGGCTGGATGCTTCAAAATATTTTCCGTCTCGTGTTCTGAGCTGCCAGTTCTTTTTAATGATGAAAAGATGGAGGGGCAGAATGAACACATAAAATTTGTACTAGGTGTCTAAGGTTTGGGGGTAGATATTGAAATGTTAGGTGTGGGACATTTTAGTAGAACTGGAGTTTACCTAGTTGGAGAAGAATTTTGTCTAGCAGAATTGCTTGTCTTCACTCTTTTCCTTACCTTCCTGTAACATTGTTAAAGTACAATTGGGTGATATGGTTATAAATATGCTTATTGGCACCCACAAAAAGTATGGATTTTCTTCTGTAGTGAAGTTGTAGGTCTCAGAGAAGAACCCTTCCCTTGCAACTACAGCCTGAAGCACTTCACTGGAAAATCTGGAATATACTGAGTATTCTTTTCTTCTAGCAAGAGCTAGGCAATATTTCCTATTCTAAACAATCAAGACACTAAGAAAATGTGATTATTTTTCCTTCTCCTAGCATCTTCTATAAAACCAGAATTAGTTTAAATGTCATTTATGTAAGCACAGCATTCTCTTATAGCAGATTGCAACTGAATAACTCACACAGAGTGTCCTCAGCTGTCTGAAATAAGTTTAATATCCAGTTCTTCTTGGCTGCTTCCACCAAACAAGAGCTAAGTGTAGATTTATGTGAATGTAACAAATCATTTTTGCTTTCTTCTTAGCCATCACTAATTTTTACTTTATGGGATAGTCGGTTCATGTACTTTCTTAATCTCATTATCTTGTGTTTATTTTACTGCCCATGACAGAAATTCTTATATTCATTTTTAAAATACTTAAAGGTATTTTACATTCACCATGTAAGACTTCCCTCACATCTTAGTTACAGAGATTTAACAGCATTTTTCTTTCAGCCATGCGTAAGTTGAAATCACAAGATATCTTCATCTAGTTTTTAACTTGATCCCCTCACTGAAGCTATGTTTCCTTGTCTTTAACAGATGCATTTATCTACCTTTTATCTCTAGTCTGAAACACACATTTGTATTTCTGTGTTTCAGGCACTGATTTTGCATCAGTGAGAAGCTGAATTTGTAAGTGGTTCATGCCATAGATGGGGACTAAAATTGTGCCAGGAAGTGGGAGGAAAACATGCACATGGAACGTCCCTAATCCAGTGGAAACTTATTCCAGCAAACCCTGGCACCAGTGCTGGAGATTCCTTGCTAGGTGTTGCAGACTCCTACCCAGGCAGAGAAGGGGACATGCATTTCTCAGGGAGGAGCTGGAGCTCCTCAGAGAGCTGCTGGCCAGTGGGCATGTTCTCAGTGGAAGGTTTTTTGGAGAAGGGGGATAGAGGGAACTGTAGTGCTGGGGACATCAGTAGCAGGTATGTGTGCCACCCTGCACACCCACAATGACAGTCACCTGCTGGGGAGAATTTCGAAACCATTGCCTGATGTGAAAATAAGGGAAATTCAGACTGAGGAGAGGAGAGTATAAGTTTTTTTCTCTAATTTTTGTACTTTACTTGCCACTGAACAACAATAAGCACAATTTTCAGTGTTCAAATGGAAATGTTCTATGTGGAAGTGACAATATAGCAGCTATGGGCAATGAATGTGAATTGTTCAAAGGCATGTGTAAATATTAGTGGAAATGCAAAGGCTAGATTCTAAGTTGCAATTTTACAACTAAAAAAGGTATTTTCCAATGGCTTTGGAGCATGCACAGAGCACTCAAGAAAACTCCTTTCTAACCTTCTTCTAAGAATTTCTGGGCCATATTGAAATACAACTGTTTTTGATGGGATTCCTTCCCTTAATTTTGCTCAGCTTCAAATTACATTTGCCTAGGTTTGCCTTACATTTATGCTGATCATGCCATCCTTCAAAAGTTGTAGCAAGAGACACAAGCAAGATCTCTGTTAGAAACTTGGAAATACCTTTGCTAGTTTTACTTATGCTATGTATATGTTTGTTTTGGTTTTTTTTTCCCTAGAGTCTGCACAGTCTGACAATAGTAGTGTTCTATAGAGACTAGTTTTGTACTTTACTTTTTTTTTTTTCCATATAAGTAACATATACATGTGGTCAGTTTTTGTTTGGTTTTTTGTTTGTTTGGTTGGTTTTTGTGTGTGTTTTTTTTGTTTTTTTGTTTTTTTGTTTTTTGTTGGTTTTTTTTTTTTTATTGACAAGGTCTTCTTTTCTTTCCCCCCCCCAACATGAGGTCAATGAGGTTACTGAATAATTAGTACAGTTCGGTAAAGTGTTAATAATAATCAATCTGTTATGAAATAAATCTGTTATGCATTCCAAATTGCCTGATCTGGTAGTGGCATAACCAATGTGAGGCTACCATGACACCGTAACAAAAAAACATGGCAAAGAAGTAGATTGAGTTTGCTTGGCGAGGTTTCAGTAGCAGGGGAGCTGCAGAAGTGGATTCTGTGAGAAGTTGTCAGAAGCTTCTCCTATTTCCAGTGGAGACAATACCAAGGAGAAAAAAATGTGATGAAATGACTGCAAGCTCCATTCCTCTGCCACCTTGCCATTGGGGGAGAGGAAATACTGAATCAAGATTAAAGTTAAGCCCAAGAAGCAAGGAGTGTTCTAACATTTATTTCTCATTTTCCTACTCTGTTTTGATTAGTAATTAATTAACATAATTTCTTCAAGTTGAGTCTGTTTGTCCGGTGGCAGTAATCATTGAATGATCTTTCCCTGATCTTATCTTGATCCATGAACCTTTCATTATACTTTCTTGCCCTCTCCAGCTGAGAAAGGGAGTGAAAGTGTCTTTGATGGGCACCAGTGTCCAGCCAAGGTGAAACAACCTCAGGAACTCAGAGAGAGTGTTCTTCCAAATAAATTTCAGCGACTTATTAGTCAGCCTGTGCTTCTTTTCAACATCTTTGCCTTGTCAATTTTTTGCCTCTTAGAAATCCCCAAATTCATTTGACATAAGCTTTTAAAGTCAATGTTTACTTTGTGGGAACAGAGCAATACTTTGGGAAAAAAAAAACAAAAAACAAAAAACAAAAAACAAAAAAACTGATTAAATTTAAATTGGGGGTAAAAAAACCTGCTCAATGTCCCGTCATCTATTTACTGAGAGACTGAAAGTTCTGTGGACCAATTATACCAATTCTGTTGCAAGTCTATGTAGTCCAATATACTTCCAGTGGACTTTCACTGGTAGGTGAGACTTTGACACAGTGAAAAAAATTCAAAGGTTTCAGGGATACACAAGCTCTTAAATTCCTCAGAAATTTGAAAGAGCAATATGAATAATTCTAGCCAATTCATATATATTTTGTGTTTTTCTATGTTCTGCCATGCTCTATCAAAATGTATGCCCTCCTTTTTCGGAACTTCTGCTGACCAAAGAATATTCAGATAAAAGCCAATTCCTATAAAAATTCTCTTCTCCTAAATTGTATTTATCAATCATAGGAAAGAAATATCTTTGTAGTGTATATTCTTTTATAGTTCCTGTGTATCCAACAAGCATATATTAAAAATAACACCAGTATTGGGTAAAGTATATTTTAACTGGTGCTTTACAGATATTTCCTAAATCATGGAAATTAGGTAAACAGCCCATGGAGAAGTCAGTGATAGTTTTTTTCTCCCTGTGAAAGCAAGAAATATACTCACAGTACAAACATAAACTTACCAAACAAAATGTTTTTTTCCCTGAATCCTGATACATAATTGAAGTTTCTGGTATAAAGTAGGCTATCAGAACACTGTCTGAGAACGTAGAACTTCCTTACCAATTCTTTTGTTTTAAAATAGCCCAAATAAGTGGCTTGATGGCAATATGCTTTCCATTAATAATTATGGAGAATTTCATAAAGTGTGTTTTTTTATGTTCAGACTAAACAGCACATTTAGGTGGGAATGAAAATTGCTGCAAGAAACCCAGAAATTTATCAGATTATGTCTTTTTGGAATTAGAAGTAAGATATATAGAATGCTGAACAGATAAAAAAAAATATAAGTATCCAGGTTTTTAATAACCTAAATGAGAAACTAGGACTTTAACTATCCAGTGGGAATCAGGGCTAAAGGAGGCTATGATCATTAACAAAAATATTCATGGATAAATATCTTGTATTTCAATTTAATTATACAATGATATCATTAGCAAATAATAATAAAAAACTTACAAAATGAAGAGAATTTATAGCCATCCACAGGAGAAGCAAAGGCAATATATGTTAATTTGAATAAAATTTGCTACTTAAAAATATACAGTTACTAGCATGTAACAGCATAATTCTAATTCTAGGTGTTAGAGGTCAATGATATTTTCCCAAACATTAGTTAATTAAGACATTGTCATAGCGTTTAGAGATTCTCATCTAGAAGGAGGTAATACATGTGAAAAATGCTAATACAGAAACAAAAGCAAACAATTAATTTAGTGCTTTTTTTTTTTTTAATTCAGTTATAGAGCATCATTTGCCTGAAATTTCTGTATAATGGTAATGGGAAACATTTCAAACCTAACTTGTCTTCATTCCTATGCCTAGCAATCTTCTCCCTCTCTTCTGTTTCCTCTTCCTCTCCTCAATATACTTTGTCTTCCATTTAAAGCAGCCATCTGCTAAAATTAGTGATTATATTACTTAATTATGCAGCATTTTACTATACTTCTATCATTACACTGTCTTCCATTAAGTGTTATGTTTGTGGCTAATGACGTCTTTGTCTTATGTGTTGACAGCTCATTTTGTCAGATTTATTGTGCAATAACTCAGTATCTTACTAATAATGTATCTACTACTAAGATTAATAATTCTTATACAAAACTGTTCACAGAAACAGAAAAATGTCAGTGTCTGTAATAGCAAATTTGTAGTTACAGAATCATCCTAATTGTACTTAGTTTCATTAAACTAGCTGTGCATAAATTACAAATTCAGGATGCATCTGAGTTAAAATACAGCATGAAATTGATCTTATATTTTATCATTATATGCTCAGTTTTTACAAAAGTCATACACCCAACTCTTCCCCTGAAAGCAGTAGCAGGAAGATGCAAATATTTTTGTGGGAGTTCTCCTGCAAATTTGTTCACCTGCAACATAAGTAATTTGATAAAAATTCCTTTCTTTCACTAAATAAATAATACCTATGTCTCATGTGCAGTTATTTGCCTCTTCGCTGTACATATTCAAGAATTTCTATAATTTTTGAATGCATTTAAAAAGATGGCACATCTGTGTAGTGAGGTACAGGTGTGGTGTGGGAGCTCATTGTTTTTTCTTTTCTTTCTTTTTCTTTTCCTTTTCTTTCCTTTCCTTTTCTTTTCTTTTCTTTTCTTTTCTTTTCTTTTCTTTTCTTTTCTTTTCTTTTCTTTTCTTTTCT
>JANRGV010000001.1:73927119-73945986 GCA_024734035.1 Alethe castanea
CCCCGGTACTGCCCTGGTACAGCCCCGGTACTGCCCCGGTACTGCCCCGGTACTGCCCTGGTACAGCCCCGGTACTGCCCCGGTACTGCCCCGGTACTGCCCTGGTACAGCCCCGGTACTGCCCCGGTACTGCCCCGGTACTGCCCTGGTACAGCCCCGGTACTGACCCGGTACTGCCCCGGTACTGACCCGGTACTGCCCCGGTACTGACCCGGTACTGACCCGGCATAGCCCCGGCGATGCCACCGACACCGGGACACCTCGGCTCGTAAAATATGTAGCAAATTGCTTTTGTTTGCATTCTTAAAAATAAATATTTAAAAGTATATAAATATTTTGCCTGTTGCATGTGTGTGCCTTTCACTGTGGAATATTTGTCTAAAAGGAATGAGCTGAGGACCAGCTGAACTCCGTATCACTGTGCCACCACAAATGTTCAAAGCACAGTTAAATAATTAGCTCTATAATATACAGGTAGTGAATATGTGTTCTTTAAAATTTATTTCTTTCTGGATTTTTCTTGGGAATGACTCTGTAACAAAAGGCATGGTCTCCAACTTGAGGTCTTTGTGACTGTCACAGTCCTCTGGATTAAAGCTGTGTGGGGCAGTGTGTGCCTATGTTGACTCTAAAAAAAATAACTGGTGTAGATAGCTGTGCTTGTCTGCATCAGATTTTTTTTTTCCAAAGGAATAATCTCTATGAAAAGCTGTAGTTTATATAATCAGAAACCCACCAAGGTCCTTGTCAGTTTCCCATCATAAAGAACTTTTAGCTCCTGTATAGTTTAGGGCTAATAGGAAGAGTATGTAGCTGGATGAGTTCTCCTGCAATACCAGATGAATCTTTTGTGGATCCATTCCCTGTCTTCTGGTGCCTTTGGCTCTGTGTACCTACTGACTGCTTAATGCCTACTAAACGTCAGATGTAGAAAACTGTGCCAGGGTCTACTGGTATTTCAGAAAATTGTGAGATATTTGTGGGATGGAGGACAAATATTTCATTTGTGTCAGATGGGAAACAGTTCTCAGGGGCCTTTTCCAGATTTTAAAGCACACATTGCCTTTTGTTATGATAAAAATGGAAGTTACCTGGCTATTATTTTTTTTTTCCTACCTTTCAGGATTTTTCTTTGTGTGTGTATCAAGTGCACAATGTGTATGGGGGTAGGGAGAAAATAATATTTTCACTTCTTGACTGCACAAATACTTGGATTGGCATAAGTAAAGAGGCAGTGTAAAATGTAGATTTAGGGTATTGTACTGGTTTTGGCTGAGATAGAGTTAAATTTGTTCATGGTAACTTGTATTGGGCTGTGTCTTGCTGAAAAGGCGTTGATAATTCAGGGGCTGATAACTCACGGGTTTTGTTACTGCTGAGCAGAGCTTACACAGCAGCAAAGCCTTTCCTGCTCTTCCAGCAGGTTGGCTGGGGGTGCAGGGAAGCTGGGAGGGGACACATTTGGGACAGCTGACCCCAACTGACCAAAATGTCATGTTCAGCTTATAAAATTGTGAGGAAAGTTGCAGGGTGGGTACTGCCCAGGAATTAGCTGGGCATTCGTCTGTTGGTGATAAGACATTATTTTAATTTCCATCACTTTCTTGGGTTTTATTTTCTTCTCTTTGATATTTTTTCCTGCTTTCCTGTTTTATGTTTGGTTTTTCTTTTAAATATTATTATTATATTGATTTTTAATTATTAAACTGTTTTTATGTTAACTCAATTTTCTTACTCTCAGCCTTCTAATTCTCCCCCCCATCTCACTTGGGTGTGAAGAGGACAGTGAGTGAGGGGCTTTGTGGTTCTTAGTTGCAATCTCTAGCAAAACTATGACAGGTGATTTTAAAAATATATGAAACTTTGGCTCTGTTGTTGCCAGATGCATTTTCAGGGATGATTTAGTCTTCTTAGATTCCAAAGCCTTTTGAGATTAAAATTCAATCTCAAAAATACACTGCAGCCGTGATCAGATTTGTTTGGGGTTTTAAGTCGGTACTGCTCATATCAACTCTGTTGTGTCAGTTTTAGTTTGCCACAAGAAAAAACATGACTGAGCACAATATGTGCTTTGGTTGCTGGTCTAGTCCCAAACAAGCAAAAGAGCTAACCCAAGTGAGGATATTTTGCTCTTTCATATGTGGATATTTAACTTCTGTTAATTCAAGATGTTGCTCAGATTTGCTGAGCTGCTAAGTTTATTGCCTGGACAGTGTCAGGCATATTCATAATTAAAATGTATACAGCACAGTGCTGTTGAAAGTTAAATACTTTAACATAAGAAATGAAAATTAATAAAGAGTTGGAGGATTGTGCTGGGTTTTTCTTGAGACATATGTAAGTGCAAAAAAACTATCGCTGTGTCCTGAAAATAGAACCCCAAACAAACCAACCCCCTGAAAAATCTACTTTGGGGAAATTTTATCATATTTTAAAACACAGATATATAGAAAACCACTGGTATTTTGGAAAGATTCCTGTCTGCCTCAGTGACAAAATAGATTTGACTGTATACAGAGGAGACTGGATTTTATTAATGGCTGGTATTTGAAACAAAATATGTGATCATATACATGATCTTTAATTATATGTCTCTCATATCATTAATTTAACATCTACCTCATTAAAATAATAGCTACCATTCCTTGGTGAGCAGATTATTAACAAAATTTAGAGAGAAGCTGAGCCTGATCAGAGTTTTAGGAATTTTAATTTGGAGTGGCTTTGACCATCATTCTGAGTCTTTTGAAACTAGAGAAGTTTCAGGTGCTTTCATTTACTGTGTTAGATATGTGAGTTATCAACATGAATAACAAATATTCCATGGTCTTCTAACTAGAGCATGAAATACTCCAGTATAGATGATCTGCTAACTTTTCATTTCCTCTTGTAGCTTGATGAATTCAAACAGGTTCACTGCTGTCCTCTAAGCCTTGCAAGACCTGGGCCTTTTGTTTCTGCAATGAATTTTTCAGTTACAGATCACTACAAATATCAAGTGTCTTATCAACTCCATGATACCGAAAATAATTGAAAAAGAGAAAGCAGGCATAATAAATAAATGTTAAAGGTAACAATATCCTTCTGTAAATGCCGTCTTTAAATTCTCCAGTTTTGTTTTCACTGTAATATCTGTGATCAAGTATTGCTTTATTTGATTTAGATTTTTTTTATTCTATGTTGAATGTTAGACATTTTAGTGAAGTCCTTGTATTTTCTGTCACCCAAATTGTCTGAAATTTAATGTATTGATACAAATTAGTTGCATGATATTGAAAGTTAATCCACATATACAATATAGAAACTTAATACCTCTGAAAAGAAAATACCTCTCAAGACTACTGACTCGGGCAAAGGCTGGAGTTGATGATACCAGAAACAGAACTGTCCTCACACATTTAAACCATTGCCCACCTGATGCCTTATCCATACCTGAAATGGTTGGTAGGACTTTTTCTGCCATGCTGATATCAAAATACTCACTTTGCCCAAGTTAAAAAGGTAAATGGAGGCCATATACAATATAGTCAAACTTGGGCTGAAGTGGAATTCTGCTGCAGAGAGTTGGTAGCACCAGTTAACAGCAAATAGATTTCTGCCAATAAAACTCCAACATTAAATGGATTGTGCAAAGCCTGGAAATTGAACTGCCCAAGATTTGCACTGATTTTTCCTCATATATGTTGGCCTGCAAGAAACAGACCTTAACTTATTATATGAATGAACCTGAAAATTTCATAACAAAATTGAGTATATTTATAGTTGGGTTGTTCCTCTGTCAATTTAAAATATGGGGTATTCCAGTCACCTTGTAAAGAAGTATTAATCAGATGCTACTTCAGTTGATAAAGTGACAGAATTCAGCAATTGCAAAACTTGGAAGACTGCTCCAACACATTGAAGAAATTCATTTTTGTTTTGTGTATTTGTCTTTTGTGTTTGCTTTATATGAACACCAAGTCTTTTACTTGCATAAATGTTCTCAGAAAAAGCATTTTACCCAAATTCTCTGAATGCAAAGCACATATTAATAGAATCCATCAATAAAATTGTGACTAAAATGAAATGTTAGTAAGTAATTGAGTTTGAGTTATCCTTGGTTATTCAGCTATATGTTGTTTCTTGAGGAACATTTAAAGTATTTGGAGTATTTTTCAAAGCATCTTGCTGCTTGAAGAATGACAAGTAATCAAACCTTCTATTGGAATGGGTCAAAGGATGTTCTGTCATTGTAAATGCATTTTTCATTTTTAAGGCTGAAAATAATAGAATAAAATGCATGTTTGTTAGTTTTTCCATAATAAGTTTCGAACATTTTTAAAAAATTGATTTCTGAGAAGGACTGTGTATTCCTAAGCCTAGTCTGGTAAAAGTAATAGCTCTCTAAATAGTCTGAACTCCTGAAAGAATGCAGAGCAGCAAACCCAAAAATACAGAAGGTTTGGATGCTCATACTCAGAAACAGATCAATATTTAATGCGACTTTCAGAACATTCACAGTATTCAAAAGAAAAAAAAATTGTTAGACATAACACATGTATTATGTTTTAGTACAGAATGTCCTAGACCTGCTACAATTACTGTAAGTTTTAAATTAGATTCTGCCATTGTCCTGTATAATATCTGCTTGAAAAATAGTCCCATTGTCAGCATGGGTGAAATCCTGACTGTCCAATTTAACACAGCTCTATATGAGTCTGAATTAGAAGCCTCATTAGAGTGTACTTGTAACTCAGGCTTGTGCCTTTGTCACACAGGCTGTGTGCCTAAGGTTAGGCAGCAATGTGAGTATTTATGGAGTGCAATGGGAAAGTCTACTGAATTACTATTATGGACTCAGATCTGCAAAAAATTGGAAATGGGAATTTTGATAGGTTGAAAGAAAATCACTGTCACTAGAAACAGTATTTTTACAGTTGTCATAAAAGTTATGCACATGGAAACTTTTGATCCAACTGTGGGTTAGGATATCAAACACCTCTGAAGTCCATTTGTATTTAGATCTAGAAATACTTAACTTGTCTCTTGCTCTTAAAAGTTTCTCTGTAGATGTTTTATGTCTTTAAATCTGATACATATTTCACTGTCCATTTTCATGATTTTCACTAACAGCTTTTTGCTATTATAATAAAAATGATTATGTTAGATCTTACATTCTACTCTAAGTAAAACATTTAATAGTTTCTCAGAAGGAATCTGATCTGTGATACCTAAAGAATGTCAGCAGACAACATGGAATGGTAACAGAAGAGTGGAAAGGAACTGATACACAATGTTGAACACAAATTGTCTTTTTCTGGTTTCATATCTTAATTTGACCTTGTTTTAAAGAATTTGGCTGGAGATGGGTCAGCTCTGTAAAAAAAATAAAAAGTAGGATATGAGAAAAATCATTTGGGAACTGAGAGATGATGCAGTTTATACATTCAAGGAAGCTGTTTCATTTGGGAAGTGACATGTTTGTCAAGGAAGCAAATACCTAGAAAATAAAAATCTGTCAGAGGCAAATCTCAGTTGTTAGGATTTAGAAGTTATTTAGGCTCTGAAAAAAAATCATATTTGTGGTTGATGTAGGAATAAAAGGAAAAGCAAAAGAGAACTCAGAAATAAAATAGAAGGGAAAATTTCTTTATTAGGGAAACAAATTATCTGCATACCTGTAATACAGTTACTGTAGCATTTTGTCATGGTGTTGGTACTCTTGGCAAGATTGGTGTTATGTTTTTGTTGGTTTTTTTAAGTAAAGGGTTTACTTTAAAAAGGCTCTTCCAGATTGTTTGGGATTGACTTTATTAGGGCACACGTGCCAGCCTCTACACAGAGTGATGAAGAATGATAGAATGCTTTCAAGTGGAACTGAGTGTATCAGGCTTTGAGACACAGCTTCTACATAAAAGTGAGTTATTTGATTAGAGAGTCACTAAATCAAACCTGAAACCACAGTCTATGGAGACATATGTCTTGAGCTACCTAGTTTCTATAAAATCAGACACAGACATTTTAAATGCTGTTTCAGTTTAGGAAATAAATCAACTTATGGTAATCATTTCCAGATGACTTACATAGTACTTAATGGTGTATAAATAGCACTGTTGAAGATGCACTTAGTAAATGTGCGGAGTTTTTATATTCCAGAAACTTGTATTTCAGATAATCACAGCTTACAGGGATCCATTAAAATGTCTGCTCAGGCCAGTTTCACTGACTTTTGGTAACTATTTTACTATTTGAATTCCAAAACTGCTAGTTATTTCTTATTCAAGTAAAGGGAAAAAAAAAAAAAAAAGAAGGGCTAAAATTCAGCAGATGCATTTTTTTTACTTCTAATGGAATAAGGATGTTCCTAGAAGTATTCAGAAAAGTTGTCTTTATGTGTAATATTCTTTGTTCTTTCTGCAGTTCCTATTCTGTCAGTGATCCAGTTTAGAGGGACTTTTTAGTTGATAGGTTCAATGAACATATATTTTAACATGAGTGTAACTATAGATGTGTCAGCATTTATTATCTTCCATGACTAAGTATTAATCCTAGCTAATCCACCAAAATGAACACTTAATATTCTCTCCTGATGTACAGTTTTTGTCTAACAATACCAGTAAAGCTTTTATCTTCTTACTACTGGACTTTAAAGATAACAGTTTAAATCAGAAGATAATTATTTTTGGGGTAAATCCATCATTCCAGTTGATTATCCTAGACTGTGATGGATGCAAATATATTGATTTTAAAAGAATATATCTCTGTAAGAATTAAAAACTTACCACATAGAGTGACTGGAAAAAACTCAAACTTGCTTCATTTATTTTTTTCAAATGAATATGTAACTCCTCCCATTTACTTTGCAAAAACAGTTGCCCTTGAAACACCTGACTATTTTATTCAATCTTCTGTATTGTTCAATTTGTTTCAGTCAGACAAATAGAGCATATAGTCAAGATTTAATTTCTTTATTCACTGAATCTGTATGAGTGTAATACTTCTATTGAATATCTGTGTAAGGGAATGTGAAGTGAGAGTAAGGCTTTCACTCAGGTGCACATTTGAATGCACAACATGTACAGAATGTGGCACATAGCACTGGTTAAATAAAAAGGCTTGACATATATTACATGATTGGAACATTATTTCACTGCCAATATATTTAACTTTCTCAAAGGATTCAATATGACAGACTAGTTTGGCTTGAGAAAAAACAGGTACATTTGATTAGAGAAAATACTCTGGTATATGTCAACTGAGCTGTTAGTGACGTTTATCTCTTTCAAATGATACATTAATCTGTCACCTACCTCAAAAGCCCTTAATTATTGCTTGTTCTAACTTTTGATTTTGCTTAATTTTTAAATGAATATTATTATGTACACCACACTGAAGTGCTGAAAGAGCAGAAGAAATTATGGCCAGTTTCTCATACTTTGCACTTTATCCAAGCTGTGGTTTCATCAGTTTCAATGGAATTACTCATGGAATAAAGCACTAATATAATCTGAGTAAGAATGTGAGCCTCCTGTAATAAATTTAATGGTGATTTGCCAACAGCGATCTGTGTCGTTGTTGTGCCCTACGGTATAGCAAAACAAATTACCATCTGTTACTGAAGAAAAGGGGTATATAACACACAAGTCTGCTACTGGAATAGGATATGTCCCTCCTAACCCTGCTTCTTGGTATCAGTAAGTAGTAGTGGGTGGAGTGTGCAGAACAGATAAAATATCAAGTATTTGATGATTATGATATTAATATATTCAGAAACATGGTAAAATCTGAAAAGCTATTAAATAGTGGCTTATTTTTCTTAACAACATGACTTGCTCCAATTGGAATTGCAATGTAATTTCCATACTTTCTGAAAAACTCGTCTTTAAAATGATGAAACAGTCATGAATTAGCAGATGGATGTAACAGGATCTCCTCTGATCAGGCCCCAGGTACTCAGCCTGACCAAGCTTTATCAGAACCTTTGTGGAATCTCAATCCACAGGCATCCCTTTTCTTCTGCTGCTTCTCTAAAGTTTGTCCTTGGCAAACCAGATAGGCTTTAACCCATAAGCTTATTATGGCATTCAGCATTAGGAAAATAATCATTGTAGTATCAATTAATGAAATAAGAAGGAAGCCAGTTCTAATTTAGTCAGCTTAGAAAACAAAATATGTTGATCGAACACAATTACTTAAAGGTGCCTCAGAGAAGAAAACTGTGCCATTTTTTTCATTATGAAGTATAAACAAGGTCAGGAGGTTTGCTATAAGTCCTTAAATAAATGTTGCTTATATTCACATTGAATATTAAAAATACAAATAAATCTCTTTCTTGAAACATTTTGAAGGCAAATTAATTAATACCTTTGAGTAGTGGGCAGTATTTTTTAATGTCAAGCATCATGTAAAAAAGAGTAAAAATGTTCTCATGTCACTGACATGAGTCACACAAAGGCATGAGTATTGGGCAGTTATTACCTGATAATTTTGAAGACAAACTCAACTTATCTGTAACATTGGTTGTAGAATATTTTTAGGCAGAACCTGGCAATCATATTGATCATGGCAACAAGACTGACAGTGAACAGCTTTACAAAAACTATACATAACAGGTCTGAAGTTCTCCAAAAATTGAAGCGAGACTTCAAATTTCTTGTTTGGTCATACTGCTGAAGACAATAATTCAGTTAGCAAGGACAAGTTAAAAAACCCAGAGGTATGGGTGAGTTGCCTTCTAGTGTTTGCAGCCAGCCTGGAAACTGGTCCATAAAAGGTCTAATAATTTACATGCTTATTTCTCAGCTAACCTGAAAGCATTTCCAATTGATTTTAGTGTGTTGAAATCTATGTCCTCATTATTCTCTGTGCTATCAACATCTATAGTATTTCAGGACTAGGAGCAATAATGGTACCATTGCCATATTTTATGAGGCAATAATAATGACCCTAGTGAAGTTAAAAGGAAGAAATGTAATAAAAGGAAGGATATATGCCCAGGAGTGTGATCATGACCATTTTTTTCCTTATCCTGACTGAAGGAATATCTTTCTGTGAGCAGACAGATTTAGAAACAGTTCCTATGAAAGAGGAAGGTAAAGAAAAGGGCACTGTGTGATAACAACTACTCTCTAGCTCTAAAGGGAACATTCTCAGCTGGATGGAAAAGGCGAAGATTACCATGTCATAAATTCTTAAAGACTCTCATTTTCTCCAGTGTTATCACGAAACTCTTTCTGTTTGTTGAATAAGGAAATTACAACTTTAAGTCGCTGGAAGCTGTCACTGCCAGCAAGGATGCCAGTTACATTTTTGGAGCCGTCTCTTACTGCACCATCTGGATGCCTTTAGTACAAAGTCCAAACATGAAATCACATGGGACCACATTTGTAACAGACATGCTTATTTGAGAATAGGAAACATTTTTCAATATTTATGTAGTGGGTTTTTTTCCCCCTCCATACAGAAATACTTGACTAAATCCTTATCAATATACAAATAAACTGGATTTCTCATCTTTTCCTAATTCAGTTCTTCATCTGATCTTTCTTAGAGATTTTTAATAGTACATGGGATATAGATGACAGCATGTCACATTGTAGTTTTAACATTGTGAGGCATGCAGAGAATAACCAGGGATCATTTCCTTATTTTTTCCGGTGTGACAGCTGTACTCTATACATGGCAGTCTTACGTTCATATTTGCGTAAATGTTAAATATTTTACTGTCTGGTAGTAAATTTTTTGCTTACATTTTCACAATACAGCCTTTTCTCCCTCTAGAGGTATACAATGGAAATACATGTTCAAATAAAATATTACTTTAATTTTAAATTTTTGCTCATATCTTTCCAATTCTTTTCAAAGTGTCAGCTATTGCTAATGAAAAGTTGGAATTTGTGGCTTTGCAGTATTGAAGACTTCAGCCTTCAAAGTAGTTAAACACTTGATGACTAAGGCTCATATCGGTGACATCCACATGTCACAACAGCAGATTTTGCAATAGCATATCGCTTGTGCAACTTCCATGCTCAGCATCTGTTTTGAGGTTAGTCTAAATAGGTGTGAATATTAATTCACTATGATGAGGTATTACTGCTGAATTTTCAGTTATGCACACAGGATCACAGTTTTTCTTAATTCTACCTCTTACCTATAGTCTTTCCAAATGCAAAGCCAGGAAGAATAAAACATAAAGTTCCAGTTAAAGAGTATTTAACTTTATCTTCATTATAAATTCCAAATTGACTCTCACTTAGGTAAATAGCTCTATTATGAAGTCAGCATAAAACTTTGATGAGACTTCTGATTTTTCTATATGTTTGTATGGCATATAAAATATTTTGTGGTTAATACAAATTGCTACAATTAGACCTTTAAGCAGAAATCACTTCTATTTCCTAGATATTTATATTGCTGTAACTATAATCAAAGTATTGTTTATGTTTGTATTTTTTTCTTGGGGAAATCCAATCTTAAAAATATATGAGGCTTCTTGGTGAGATATAGTTCATTAATAAGTCCTGGAAATAAAATCACATACAGGCTATCTTAAACCAGAAGACATTAAGCTTTCTGGATGACATATTAGCTTTGGATGGTTTTCAGATTATTTCAGTTTTTCTAGTTTCAAGCAATTGGAAGTCAGTGCACAACATGGTGTGTATTTTTTTGTACAGACTTAAATGTTACCCTCAAATGTGGTCCAAACCTGTGTGTAGACAGACAGTATGTTCTTTTGCTAAGTCTTCAGTTCACAAAAATTAATACTTCAATCTGTGCATTACCATAGCTGTAGTTCCTTTGAAATTGATGTACTTGATCCATGTAGACAATAAGACAAAAGGAGAAATTGCATAGCTGCTTGCAATGTGACAGGATGCTTTATGAAGCAATAGGATACAGCAATATGTTACTCAAATAAAGATATTTCTGTGGCTAATTCTGACAAAACCAGGAGAAATGAGATTTGAAGGTTTATGCTTTAACAGCAGTGTAATTTTGTTTCAGAATCGCAATCTTGAATTGCCAGTGCAAACTACTGTGCCGGTAGAATTTTCAGTTTTACTGAAATTGCACTTTAGAAAAAAGAAAAGTAGGAGCCCAGAAAATTATCTTTGCATTCAGGGAACATTACTTATCTATGGACAAAAAGGATCAGAATATTTTTTTATATATTTGCTACATGGATGTTGAACTTAAATTATTAAAAAAAAAAACGAAGATTTTGTGTAAGGAATGGAAAATAAATTCTTGGCTTTCATCTTCTCTAGCTTCTCCCTTTGTTCTTCTTTTGCATTAGATTGCATTAACATTTCAGTTCATGAGAACAATGGAGAAGTGGATCTCTGCCTCATTTATTAACTTTGTTATGATGACTAAGCACTAGTGGAGTATCTGGAAATATCAGTTATATAACAAGATTATGTGATAAAGGTGTTTAAAAGAAATGCAGCGTATTTTGAGAATAAGAACCATTTATTCTCTGAGCAGAGAAGAAAATGTGTGCTTCCAAATAAAGGGGGGAAAAGAAAAAAAAGGATAAAAAGAGAAAAAAGAAAGAGAAAGTCTTAATTATGCTTTTATGTTTTACTTCCTTTTTCTGACTGTCAGCAGCTATTAGCTACAAGCTGGACATCAACAGATAAGTTCTTTGTTACTTTCAATGCTTTCCAACCTCATATTTTGGCAAAGTAAACTTTAAAAATGTGTAAAAAAAATATCTCAACTCAGGAAGTTTCTTCAAAATAACATTTTCAATGTTACAGGCAAGCAAATAATACCTGTGGTTTGCAATGCCAAAATGAACGGCTAGAACAAGCAGATGCTAAGCGCCTCTGAAAAATCAGTCTATCAACCTCAGTGTCCATTGTCTTCCAGAAATGTAAAACAGGAATAACAGAAATGCCCTACAAGTTGGTGGATTTATGCATAACTCACTGAAATTTCTAAGATGCTCAGACTGTGGAAACGAATACTTACAGCTACAATGGTGAATAGTAGAAGTAAGTAAATTTAATTATTAATTTATGTGATGTTATTTCTCTTTTCACTTGTCTCTGCTGAAAACAACTAAAAATTAGATGTGTTTGAACAGCAAAATAACTGGTATTTTTCTTCTTGAAAAATGCCGTACAGAGAATTCAAGAGCTGAATCTAAAGTATTTGTGACAATGTCAAAAACTAATTTTGTCTTCCTTAATTTGTAGACAAGTTCAGTTAATAGTACTGATAGCTGTGAATTTCAGGTATTAGTAATGCATTAACAAAATAAACGTACACATCATTAATTTTTAATTTTAATTTTGTCTCCTACTTTATGTTGCACAAAAGGCAGAAGCTGGAGAAATTTACTTCTGCTTTAGTCTCTGCTTAGATGTTATGTGCAGTATCAAATTCAAATCTTCTTTTGTTTTCTTATCTGGGAGAAATCCATAATGTTATTTGGAAGACATTCTCTCAGTGGTTTCACTTTTTATGCCACTTCTTCATATTTGCTTCTACAGTGAAAACGGCTTTAGAAGAATTGTAGCATAGAAGAGTAGAGTTCTCATCCCCACCAAAAAAAGGCTTTGAAGTACTATGCCATCACTGAATAGCACCAGGGTGGACTTGGAAATAAGGCATGACACTTGAATGAGAGATGTGGACCAGACACACACAGAAAGATTATGTCCTTCTTCACCTCTTCTACATCAAATGGCACTTTCACATTTTGTAGTAGTCACAAAAACATGCTTCTTGCTTCCAGCCCTTCTTTTTCTTGCTGTCTTAAGTGTCTGTCACCCTCCCTCTCAGACACTACATAGACATTCTGTTTCACAGCCTCAGATAAGTTTAGTCATCTTACCTGTAACAACTTAGATAATTTGCACTAGTTAAATGAAATTAATCAGATTGCTAGGGCAGTATTTGTTGACTTTCGCACTTTTCAGTTTCTTCTTTCCTCTCATGGTATGACTGGCCATTAATCATCTTTTCTCTGAGCTAAGTTGAATGAAAAGTGCGGAATTCTCTGGCTGAATAGTCTGGCAACAGCTTCATTGTTTCAGTGCAAAAGGTTAGATACTCTTGATTTTGGAGTGTGGTGTATTGCTGTTTATCTTTGGCCACAGCTATAGCTGGCTTCCTTTTTCAATTGTAGCAGATAATATCTAATTTGTAGCACTTTAATTGTCTGTAACTTTGTTATCACTAATTATGTAAATTATGTGAGAACATTTTGTCTATTCACAATGAAGGAACAAAGATGTCAGCAAATATGCTCTTTAGAATAGTAGCCATCATTCTATAGGGGTTGTTTGCAAGCCTACAACATTTTAGAGCAACTATAATAGGTTGAAAGACATTAGATTTTACTTGTGGAAAGCATGCAAATGTCTCTACTCATTCTGAACATCTAGACTTCAGTTTTGGCTGTTTCTATGTGAATGGCATTTCCCTTGTGAGTCTGCTTCTATCCATATTTCAGTTACAGTGATGGGCCACTCAGCCATCAGTTTGGTGGGTTGTCCTCATCTAATGGAACTGACTCCTTTCAGCTGTGTGTCACAGAGAAAAAAAGGCAAGTGATAAGATTCATGGATTGGGAAAAAACAGTCTACTTGATGGGACAAGAGGTACATGTGAAAGGAGAGAAAAAAAAGGAAATATTTCCTTCTTCCCATGAGCAGACAGAGGTCTAACCACTTAATGGAAAGCAGATTTTCAGATTGCATAAGTTACTTGGAAAGAAAATGCTTTAACCGTCTTATAAATATATAAACATTATTTGATATATTTTTTTAATTAAAAATTAAAAATCTTTTCTTAAAAATATATTTTTTTAAATTTTTATTTCCTTAAGTTTTTATTGCTGAACACAACAGCATATGGTACAGAATATTGCTTGATCACTTGTTGCAGTTTGTCCTCCCAGCCTTTCTTGCTCACCTCCAGCATACTCACTGGAGAAGCAGAGTGGGAGCAAGAGAAAGCCTTGACTCTGCACGAGTACTGTTGAACCATAGCCAAAACAGTGCTGTGTTATCAACACTCTTTAGTCACGGGTCAAAGCACAGCACCATACTGGCTGCTGAGAGGAAAGTTGCTTCCATCCCAGCCAGGCCTGGTCCCAGCCAGTCCCTATTGGTGGGGACCAGCAGGAGACTAGAAGGGTCGCTGGTTCCTTCTCTTTCCCTATGAGAGACCTGGGTTGATACTTGCTGCAATAAAAGGCAGATAGGACATGAATTTTCAGAACAATTTTCTTTTTCAGGCCCTGCTGTTAAAATAATTTTATTTCACCTTGAAGTCTGCAGTATTGGGAATGGCAAGGGAGATATTTAAAAGATAGTATCTTCAGTAAGTACTCTGTGCTCTCTGGAATAGTTTTCAAGGACTGTTGCTCTAGCATAGTGCCACAGAATGTAAGCAATTACCATATATGTAGCATTTCATTTGACATTTTCAGTTCTACGTGTATCTTTAAATGTAGTACAAACTAATAACATTCATTAAAGAACAGTGGCACTTCCCCTTCCAGTACAGAGCCAGGGCTCCATTTAAGAATCATTTTAATGATGGGTAAGGGAGATCGCCAGCCAGGATGGGGACTCTCAAACTAAAGAGGAGTCAGATGGGGTACTTTATCATAACAAGGTGTGTTCCACTTGTCTATTATATAGAGAGTGTGGATTGACTACAGCATGAAGTAAAATATCAGAGATTTTAAATTCACAATGGCTTCAGCAAATCTAAATTATGTTAAAAATCAAAAAGTGAAAGACCGCATACCTAGGTGAAAACTAAAACTATAATTGTTGTAAACATTTTGGATGGATCTTCACTGGATACTGTATCACATTTATACGGTTAGGTTCTGGTAGTGGGGGGACTACAGGGGTGACATCAGTGAGACATATCCAGAAGTTTCTGCCATGTCTGACAGAGCCAGTGCCAGCTCCAGGACAAACCTGCTTCTGGCCAAGGCCAAGCCAATGGTGATAGCACCTCTGGGATTACATATCTAAGAAGTAAAAAGAAGAAAAGCTATTGAGCAATT
Source organism: Alethe castanea (assembly GCA_024734035.1). Lineage (NCBI taxonomy): Eukaryota > Metazoa > Chordata > Aves > Passeriformes > Muscicapidae > Alethe > Alethe castanea. The sequence goes on from JANRGV010000001.1 coordinate 73,942,139, forward strand.
TTAACTGTGGCCAGAGAGGAGTGGGGTAAGAACACGTGAGAGGAACAGCTCTCCACACATCAAGGTCAGTGCAGGAGGGGAGGAGGTGCTAAAGGCACTGTGGCAGGGATTCCCCAGCATGGGTGCCGATTGTGGTGAGGCAGCTGTGCCCCTGCAGCCATGGGGATGCAGAGATCCACCTGCAGCCTGTGGAGAAGACCCACATTAGAGCAGATGGATTCCTGAGAGGAAGCTGTGACCCTGTGGGGGACCTGCAGACCCTTGGGGAGAGGATCCCATGCTGGAGATGTTTTCCTGGCAGGATTTGTGATTTTGTGGGTTACCCACACAGGTGCTGTCTGTGCCTGAAGTACTGCATCCTGTGGAAAAATGACCCACGTTGGAGCAGTCCGTGAAGAATTGTTGCCCATAGGATGGAGTCATGTTGGAGAAGTTTGTGGAGAACTGTCTCCTGTGCAAGGACCCCATGCTGAAGCAGGGGAAGACTCCTCTCCCTGAGCAGTGGTAGAAAAAAATGTGTGATCATAACTCCCATTCTCTGTCTCCCTGCACTACTGGTGGGGAGGAGACAGATCTAGAAAGGAGGGAGGAGTCAGGGGCAATATTTTTAGGATGTATTTTCTTCTCTTTGTCCTGCTCTGATTTTGTTGGCAATAAATTCAATTAATCCCCCCAAGTTCAGCTTGTTCTGTGACTGTAATCGATGAGTAATCTCTCCCTGTCCTTATTTCCACTCACGACCCTTTAACTGTATTTTCTGTCCCTTGCCCAGTTGCAAAAGGAGGTGGTAGAGTGGCTTTCATGGGTACCTGGCATCTAGCCAGGGTCAACACACCATAGTCTTTGGTGCTGAAAACTAGGAATGAAACAGGGATCTTTAGGGACCTTGGAATTTTTAGTCTTATCTAGATATTCTAATAACAAATAAAATATTCATAATTTATATTGTTGTATTATCCACGAGATAAAGTTCATTGACACCATTTGTAAAGTTTAATGTTAGATTGGTCTCTAAACATACCATTGTTAAACATTTTCTTTTTGTGTCTGTCTTCTTCTGTTTGTCTATCTCCCAAATCCATACCTTATTTTACTTCTTCCAAAAGAATTAACTGCTAACAAGAGCTCTTAGGTTTGTCAGCTAAACTTCACAGACAGTTTAACAAGCTACTTATTACAAATCTTCTTAGAGAAAATCTTGTTTAAAATTACACAGTTTGCATTTGAATTTATAATGCTGAAGCAATGTTACTTTACAGGTCTACAGGATAAGAATAATAACAAAAAATAAATGTAAGCTGTGCAATGAACATCCCTTCATTTTCATGAAGAAAAAGCTGCAGTTTAAAGATCAACAGTTGACAGAAACGTGGTTTCTGATCAAACAGCTGGAGGAAATCCTGAATTAAAAGATGTCTTTCGTTAAGCATCTTACAAGAAATAGCCATGCACTTGCATAGCTAATCCAAGTTACTGATCTTCAAAAAGACGTGTCAACATAACACATTGGCTGTAACTTGTTAAAATGCCCATAAATCATTATGACATGAATAATAAACTTAGCTAAATGCATGGTTGTCAGTTCCATAGGATTAAAAAGTGCATTTGAAGGGTTTAATTGAAAGGGTTCATATAAATATCCCTAAGGCCTTGCATTAATGCATGAGTTATTTTGTAAATTTGCTTTTTAAATTGCCAGTGACAGCAAAAAGAGATTTTTTTTCCTTTGGATAAAAGCTTTACACAAATGCCATAAAGACTTCATGCCATGCTGACTAAGACTATATCTAATGAAGAAATGAAGTACCTACAACTTAGGTCCTACAATGTTTTAATGGTTAGCCCCTCCTCATTAACAGAAGTCCAGAAAGAGGTACTGAGTTTGCTCCAAATAAATAGGGCATTCAGATTCCACACAGTTTGTTTGAAAATCTAGATGTTCATCAGGGAATTTTGGTTGGTTTTCATTCACTCTGAATCAAAAGGATGATAGGATGCTAGGAAAATTGCTCAGACAAAGTTGTTCAGGGCTTTATCATGAAAATCTTGAACATTGAAAATCTTCAAGGATGGAGACAACACAGCCTCTCTGGACGGCCTCTTCAACTGCTTGGCTGTCTTCAGAGTGAAACAGAGTTTCCTTACAAAATTCTGTTTTTCTCTGTGCTTGCTGTCTCTCATTTCCCCACTGTGCACAACAGCAAAGGTGACTCCATCTTTATAGTCAATAAACTATACAGAGGTACAGCAGGCTGCATTTATTTCTGCCCAAGGCCATTTCTCCTCCAGGCTGAACAAGCCTGGTCCCTCAGATTCTCCTCGGAGGAAAGGTGTCACACCCTCAGCCAACTTGAGGGCCCTCCCTCCTTCCTGTGCTGGAGGGATCCTATAGCTTGGAGTACACAGATGGGAACTTTGGAGTGCTGAGCAGAGAGGGATTGTCCTTCCCCTCGGTGTCCTGGCTCTGTCCCTGTGAATAACTCCCAGGGTGCTGCTGGCCATCTCTGCACCTGGACACACTGTTGGATCATCCTAAGCTGGTGTTTTCCAAGGCCTCCAGGTTCTTTCCATCCACCTGTGCCCATGCTCCTTTGCCAAAGGAAGCACTGTCTTTGTTGTAAAGTTCAGTATTACGAACTGAGTGAAATAATATACCTAGAATTACTTCTCAAAAGACTGAGAATGAACATAAGATCATTAAAACCCCAGATGAACCAGGAATCCATTGCTGCCAGATGTTCTAGCTAGCAGAGTGTTGAACCTCATTCCATTTTAGATTAATATCTTTTACTAAAAGATTATTGATATCTTCTAAGCATATGGTCTTATAGAAGAACATTGTCTAGACCCTGTTATGTTCAAACCTATTCCATCACTACACTGTTCTTAGTTTAAATCAAGTCTTCAAGGATGTTTCCTTTGTTGCTGCTTTACGGTTGTGTTTGTCTGACAGCGTTGGTTTTCCTCAGACAGTTTCCTGGCAAGGCATATCACTATGGTCCACCTCAGCTATCAATAAATGAGGATGAAGCATTTCTGCATCCACTCTAAAAGCAAAGTACACTGCTGGGATTTAGCCTTCCACAGGAAATTTATTTCTGGAGTTACCCAGAAATGAACAGATAAATATACTGCCACTGTCCAAAGAAATGAAAAAAGCAGAAAATGTATTAATTTTCATAACCAGTTTTAAATATGGGGAACAAGATCGCCTTTCAAAAGGAATCTAAAGTCCTTTTCTGCTCAAATTAAAACCATCTGTCTGTCACTGTGTTCAAATAGTGTACAATGTAAATTAAAATAAAATTCTCTAAATCCATAGAAATCTGGCAGTAAAATTATGTATATCTCTTCTAATGGCTAATAGAACATTGAACTGTGGCCTTAGTATGAATTTTAGTAATGTTTGCTCTAAGTTGTCCATAGAGTCTGAGCATTTTTTTTCTTTTTTTTTACTTACAAATTAATTTGGGAGCTGTAACAACATTTGAGTAAGTTTGGGGATTTTTGTAGGTTTTGTTGGTTTGTTTTGTTGGTTTTTTTTTAAGATGAAGGTAATTGTCTGAGAGGACTTTACAAAGAATTACAACTTTACATATTTTCTCCCAGTCTTCATCTCACTCATGAGCCCTTCGTTAACTTTTTTTTTCCTTTTCCCTCCTTTGCCCAGTTGTGGCAGGGGAGGATGAGTGACTCTTCTGGGTGCCTGGCATTGGGCCAGGGTCAAACCACAACACTGGTTTACCAAATTCTTTGACAAGCATTCTAATTAGAAATACATAATCTTTGTAGTAGAATTATTTATCATAAGAACCTGAAAGAATTATTTCAAACTGAAAAAGATCAAC
>JANRGV010000001.1:73946086-73971928 GCA_024734035.1 Alethe castanea
TTTTTAAGAAATGGGCAACAATAACAAAACAAGCAAACAATAACAAAAAAATTAAACCTGGAGGTCATTTAATAAGAAATAAAAGCAACATCATGACTAGGAACTAGTTATAAAATGGTAAGGCAAATGTCCAATCTATTAAACACCAAGTCTGGTATCACAAACAAACTTTTAGAAATATTTAAAAGTTGCTTTTGCTCCATTGTGCTAAAGCAATCTTTCAATGCTGTACCAGTTATTAGACAAAAAAAGAAAAGTAATTTTAATTTAGTCTTTAATTGCTTATACAGGTTAGAATCCTCCACAAATGCAAAAAATACTTTGATGTGTCTGATGTTACTATATTTCTGCCAAGAAAGAAAAAGAAGTGCTGCCAAGAAAAATTATTCCTGTTGAAGGTATACTGTGATGTTTTTGATGTGGCATTCTGCCTTTTTTTTTTTGACCTTGGAAACACTGGTGTTGAATTGAATATATTATGGCTGAACAGGCAGTCAACAGATTAGCAACAGGACTGTGAGTAGCAAGAGCATGAGAGTGTAAGACTGTCTATTCAAAGTAAGTGCAATACATGCTACTCTTTTTATAGTCAAATTGAAGCTGAAAAAAATTATTCTTTTCAGTGACTTCATTGGATTCATATATCATCAGCTGTTACTTTTCATTGACTCAACAGTTCTGTGGATAGCTGTTGCTTCTACTTAAGGTCATGAACTTGAAATTTGCTGCTATATATGAAATTAGTTGTATTTGTTCTTAAATTTTATAATCACCCCTTCTTTATCATGGGAACCTGTCATGACGCCTTTAAAAAGCATTTAATTCTTCCTTTCATCTGGTATAGTCTCTGAGATATCTGATTATCTTCACTGAATTTCAATAAGTATTTAAATTTAGTTTCAAATTACTCCAAAGCCTATATTTTGCATAGATACTAAAAGATCTTTGAAAAATATTTTTGAGTTTATATGGCTCTTAATGATATTTTTTAGTGCAGAGTGATTATCAAAAAAACGTTGTCATTTTTTGCATGGTACTCTGAGGTATCATATTCTTACCTTTTCAGCACAGTAAGGATGATCAGAGAATTGATAAATTCGTAATACAGGTAGTGTAATATTTAGATGCCCTGCCATCAAAACACACTGTGCCAACAAAACACACTAAATGAAAGAATAAATAATTGTTGAAAGTCAACAAAGTTTTGTTCCTTCATAAGAAACTATTTTCTTCGAGAGGTGTTCAAAATAGAAAATTTAATTACTTTTTTAACTAAAGGTTGTTATAAAAACAGACAACTACTGCATACATTCCCACTAAATTAGTTTGCTTTATGAGGTTTGTGAAAACCTGTAAGATCAAACTTGGAAGATTAGACTTTGGCCTGAACACTTAAATCATGTTCCTGTGGGGTCCATGAGATTTAATGATTTGGGATCTGGTGGTTATTTACTGTTATTTTTTCTTCTGTTGCTCTCTTGCTTATTAGTAAACTCTTATTTTTTAATTTACATCTAGTTGTATGCATTCCTTATTGGTGGAAAGGGATTGGTTGAAACTAAGGGCAGATAACTCATTTTAGTGCTCACCTCCGAAATTGTCTTAAACCAAGACAAGCATATGATTATTTCTGCTGAATCTTTGATTTGATTATAAAAATTACGTTTATCTGGTTACAGCGTTTTTAGCTTCACTTTCGTGTTAACTCCTCTTAAAAAGTCTCACTGAAGTTTTTTTTCTACGGTATCAGATACTTTGACAGAACTGCTATAAACTTTTGTCTCCATTCCCTTTTACACATTATGGGATTTCTAGACATGTCTCTTTATATGACAAAGAAGGAAGTAATTCTCCAGTGAGTTACACATGAGAGGTCTGACATCCGCTGTGAAGGAATCCATTTTTGTAATTCTATTTCCTGCTCTGGGCAGCTAATGAGGGAAGACATGACCTTATTTTAGATGAAACAGATCATCCAAGTTGACAGTATAATTTACTCTAACAAATAGGTCTTGTCCTGCAACCCACCTCAGAAACACCAACCCTTTTTTTTTTTTTTTCCGTTCACAAAGAAAAGAAACCAAACAGGTCATTATTTTTGTACATGATATTCAGGAAAAATGAGTATAAATATCATCTTAAAGAGTCATATAGACTGACGGCACGAGGATGAGTAGTGATCAGTACCTGTATTTCCTTACATGGCACGCTCTTATGGTTTCAAGGATTTCCTGTTAGTACAGTTTTTCTGTCATCAACCACCTTTCTTATTGCCATATTCTCTGTCTTCCAAGCTATGCATGTTGTTCTCATTGCAGCTGGCCTTTATACTTCCTTCATATAGTGCTTGGTTTTATTTGTCTAATATTAAATTAAGCCTTATGTATCTGTCATGCCCTATCAGCTTCATAATTTCTGAAAAGATTTCTCTGTGTGAAAGGCTGCCTGAAGTGAACATGAGAAATGGGTAGAATTTTAGAAGATATGTAATGTCTCCCACATTTGAAAAATGTTTGTATTTACTCTGATATTTTATGCCACAGAGAGAAATGCTAATTAAATTTTCTTCTCCACCTGCTGTGATCTGTGCAGGCTATCTATACTCAAAGCACTCATTTTATATGTCTTGTTGTCATTGCTGAGTCGGTAAAATATGAATTTAAGGAGGAAGATGATTTTTTTTGTATATAAATTGTTGGAATGCCTATTGTCACTGTTTCAGGGATGCTTGTAAAAAAAAATCATAAGCAGAAACAAGCAAAAAACAAACCAAAGAAAAAAAAACAAAACAACAAAACAAAACAAAACCAACAAAGAAAGAAAAGCAAACAAAAATAACCCAAATATTTCTGCCATTCTCCTACTTTTCTATTCATGGTATGGTGTACAGCTAATTCCTGATTCTCTTCGGTAACCTCAGAGGCTGGATTTCAAATCAAACCATCTAGGAATTGCAAATACATGCATCTCAAACCCCCTAAAGTACATCACCCAGATATAACTAAGTATCACTTTAAGGAAGTACCATGGCAAAGAGGATGTAATTGTTTGACAACTATCTCTATATCATACCTGCTTATTATTTTCCAACTGCGTTAAAGTGTAATTTATGAAGGAAACCAAAAGATTTTTGATATCTACTGGGTTGCATAATGCTATGTCATAAAACTGCTTATGTGTCTGGTATTTGAAATATCCAGCTTTTTCAGTGCTGCTAATGGCTTTCAGCTTACTGTTTTGCCAGCCAGGTTTCTATTCTCCTCTCCCCCGGAACTGTCTCATTAGCAGTAGGATTAGCGCTTCCTACTCTCTTTTAGTCAACTGCATCTGCAGAGTGGATTTGCAGATGTCCAACTCACTTTAATTAGCTGTTTAGTTACCTCTTTGGAGTGATATCGAGCAGCAGAGAACTGAGAATAACCAATACTTTACAGGCACATCTCCATGTCCCTGTAGGCTTACCAGGAATGCAATGGTAAAAAAGATTGTTTTACAAAGTCTTGCTTAAGAAATTATTTAAAATGCAGTATCTAAGCTCATTCAATTGAACTTCTCTGCCTCACTCTGAGTACAGTGTTTTCAGGGAAAGCTGAGATTTGATAGACACTGTTCTGTCAAATGATGTGCACTGTAGAAGAGGAACAAGAAAGTTAATCTTCAGCTGCAGGCTGTCAGACTGCATAGACAGCCCTAGCTTTCCTGGCATTTCAGTACAGTGCTGTGTGCTGACATGGTGGAAAAGAGAACAACTGATAAAACCCCCATAATAAAAATGTATTTGCTATTTTAAATAGATTAATTTAATTCTATATAATATAAACATATTTGGTATTTTAAATCTAGCAATTTAAATCTGTATACACTTCAGTACACTTGGTTTTATAGAAATTTGCTGTGTGTACACTTATTACATTCTGACACCCCACAGACACAAAAGCATTGAAGTAGAACTTTATATTTCCCTTAAAGTAAGGATACTGAGAGATATTCAGAAAGTTTTTCATATTTAATGATGTTATATTGCTGCATATTTTATATTAAAATTAATTTTGAATTTAAAAAAAAGTCAGTTTTGCCAGTAGATTCAGGTTCTGAAAGTCACTTCCTCTCTCTGCATCAGTCTTACACATTTTAATTGGGGAAGTTTTCACCTCAAACTTGCTCTCATTTATCAAGTGTCAAGGGCATTTTAGGCTGGTAAAGGCTTCACACAGTCATCACTGAGTCTTTAGGATAGTCTATTGTTTTTTGATTTTTTTTTTTTTCTTATCACACCAAAGCTTGGCTCACAGCTGCCCTTCTGGCACCTTAGAAAATTTCTGTCTCCCATGGGCAATGTCTAGGATTCAGTGTGGTCATCTGGTCTCCAAGAAAGATCCAGCCTAATTTCACTGTCTTATAGTTGTGTCTTACCCAGCGTGCAGCAGAAGAACATGGTAAAGTCAATCTTTCTACCTGGCTTTAGTCAAATATAACATTAATTTAACATTAAGTCAATCACATAATTATCTTGATCATAGGAAGCAAGCCCATTGATCCTCCTAGGTGTACAGTTTTCACCTGCCAGATAATGGAAGTGGAGACAGCAAAAAAGAAAAAAGTAATTTGAAAGTTAATACCACTGTTTGAGCAACAGTCATTCGTCAGCCATGTCTTAACCATCTAAAGATTAGGCAATCTAAAGACTATTAGGTAATCTAAAGAATTTCCTTTCAGGAAGCTTCTGAACTTTATTTGGGAATTTGATCTTAATGTTGCAATGAGGTAGCACAAAGAGCAGTGACTCCTAACTGAAGTGCATTCCTAAAAGTTATAATAAATTGAAATAGTTTTAAAATACATACACTGTCATATGTTTGCTTTACATACCCCACAACAAATCAGTCTTTATTTAGAATATACTCAGAATATCAATTTTTGTCTTGGGCATCAAGCAGTAGCTTCCTTATTATTCCCAGAAATCTGAATCCATGTCAGAGTACATATTTTGGAAGTTTTGGATTGTGCTCATTAAGGGACAAAGTTCAGATGTTCAATTTTTGCAAACCACATTTCTTTCTGTTATTGGAGCTCACAATAACAAAATATTTAGATATAAAGAATTATTTTGAGCTTTCTGCAATGCTAATTCACTGACAAGCCATGCAATCTGTGTAATAGTTAATAAAGTTATATCCTTGCATACCAAAACTTTTAAGTGACAGTTCATTCAGCTCCTATTCAAAAATTAGTTGTGAAAAGAGTTGTGGCCTTCACCAGAGAATTCCCAGTGGAAACCAACACCAAGGGTCTTAGGGAAGTAGTATGTATTAGCAGTGAATTTGTGTAAGAGATGCTCAGCTATTCCAAGCTATACTTTAGGCTAGAATAAAATAACAGAAGTTTTCTTCTGTATTCCTTTTGCCTCCTTTCCTTAAGTTATCAAAGATTAAATGCAACACTTTCAAATAGAAAATGGGCTCACAAATTACAGTCATTCCCAACTCTGTTTTTTGCCTTCAAAACTTTGTTCTCTTGTGCTGGGTCTAGCTGTGTTTCACCACATCCCTTTACTCTGGATGTTTACTTCAGCTCTTTAGCTCCTGCAGATGGTATCAGCCAGACAGAATAATGTTGACATTTACAATTTGCATATGTTGGAAAACACTATTTTGTATTCCATAATTGCAACTATTACTGAGTGCTAAATAATCCTGCAAACGTTTTGAACATGCAGCCACTGTTATCCATTTTCTGTAAAACATTATCCACGAAGGTTCAGAAAGTTTCATTAGGGTTACTATAAAAGTCAGTCTGTTCTTAAGCTGAAGCATCTTGTAGACACTAATAGAAAGCCACTTTGTAGGCCACTTGTTGTGTGTGGCAGACAGTGTAGGTGATAATATTAGAAGAATTAGAAGCCAATACATCTTTAACTAACGATTTTTCTTCTGTTTTCATTACATGAAGCAGTAGTTCATACCCGTTTTTCCATTTCTATGCCCTAGTTTTGGCTGAGATAATTTTCTTCTTGGTAGCTGGTACAGTGCTGTCTGTTGGACTTTATATAAGCATAATGTTGATAACACAGTGGTGTTTTAGTGGTCGTTAAGCAGTGCTAACTCTGAATCACAGGATTTTGAGTTTTCCATGCTCTTACAGCGAAGAGTTGCACAAGAAGCTGGGAGGGAGCATGGTTGGGACAGCTGATCCAAACTGGTCAAGGGGTTAATCCATACCATAAAATGTCATGTCCAGTAACTAACATCATCCATGAGGGAAAGGTTTGGAGTTAGGCTGTTTGGGGTTGGGCTGGGCATTGGTCAGTGGGTGGTGAGCAATTGTATTGTGCATCACTTGTTTTTCCTGGATTCTCACTCTTTCTAACCCCTTATAATGCAATTAAAAATAGTAGTTTTAGTAGTAGTAGCTGTAGCTGTAGTATATTTTACTTTATTTCAATTATTAAACTGCCCTTATCTCAACCCATGAGTTTTACCCTTTCTCTATTCTCCTCCTCATTCCATGGAGAGCATAGTGAACAAACATATGTGTGGTACTTGCTGTTTGGGGTTAAACCACAGCAATCTTTCTTGGTGTCTAGGTGGGGTGATACAGCAACAAAAGTTTTTGAGAAAAGGAAGAATAGTCCAAATATTTCTGCAAGGTGATTTTGCCATAAACCAAAGTAAAGATACTGACACAGGAGATCCAGTTTTTAGGAATTAACTGGCAAGATATATGTTGTCAGGTTCCAGTAGATGTGAAGAACAAGATAACAGCAATGTCTCCACCAAGTAATGCGAGAGAAACCCAAGCTTTTTTAGGCATTGTCGGCTTTTGTAGAATGCACATTTTGAACTGCAGTCTGATGGTAAGCCCTCTATCAAATGACCTAGAAGAAAAATGATTTAAAATTGAGCCCTCAGCAATGACAAGCCTTTGAACAAATCAGACATTAATTACTTCATTCAGTAGCCATCAGTCAGGACAAGGCAAAATTCCAAAAATGTTCCCTACCCTGAACCTGGAAAGAAAGGCCCTATCTGGGGCCTCTGGTAGAAAACACCAGGGAAGACCTGGGATTTATCTATAGACTTTTGGAGTCAGGGATGCAGAAGATTTGAAGCCACTGTACTCCAACTAAGGAGAAACTGGCAGCTTACAAAAGGGTTTGAGCTGCCTCAGAAGTGATTGGCACAAAGCACAGTTCTTCTGATACCTCAACTGCCAGTGCTGTGCTGGTTGTTCGAAGGGAGGGTCTCCTGTACAGCTCATGCAACTGATGCTGTGTGAATTGAGTTGCATTGATCAAATAATAAATGCAAATAATAATCCCCAGTCATCCAGAAATCCTAGAAGCGGTCTGTCTGGCCAGGAGGCAAAGACTTGGAAATGCCATCAGACGACAGTGACCTGTGCTGAAGAGGCCTCACTGTGTAATAAAATACCCAGGAGTGAGAAGCAGTGTGCCTTGATGGGTCCTGCTGTACTGTAGGAAAGCATTGGAGTTTGAATGCCGTTGTATGGAGTCCCCCACAACATGTCACAGAAACTGCTGAAGGAGAAGGTGAATCAAGTCAGTTTGCAGAGGTGAAAGCAAACTGTCCATCCATCTAGCTTTAGACATTGCTGACCAAGAAAACTGTCTCAGGGATGTCGGCAAATGCCCTATGAGAGTGGTTACAGAAGTGGAAGTAGAGCAACTGGCAGCACAGAACTAAACTCCTCTGAGATGTGGCAAAATATTGCTGCTGAGGTGAAGAACCTGGTTGTGAAGGTACATCATGTGGATGCTCATGCACACAAGAGTTGGGTCACTGAAGACCATCAAAACAACCAGCAGGTGGATCAGGTTGCTAAGACTGAAGTGGCTTAGGTGATTCTGGACTGGAAACATGAGAGACTTATTTCTAGCTGAGGGGGGCCATGACATCCCAGACGTTCAAGAAAGAGATGCAACATTTACACAGGCTGGTGATCAAGGGGCAGATTTTCGCAGAATCACAAAACATTCTGAGTTCAAAGAGATCCACAAGGATAATCAAGTCCAGCTGTTAAGCAAATGGCCCATACAGGGACCAAACCCAATCTTGGTGGTGTTAGCACCATGCTGTAACCAACGGAGCTAATTAGACTTAACCATGGACACTATGGTACAGGTTATCCATAAATGTGAAATCTTCTATAAAGCCTCCCTAGTATAAGGGACAATGGCTGAAACATGAATATGGGGAGGCCTGGCAGATTGGCTATCACACTCCCCCAAACCTGTGACCTCAAGTGCCATGTACTTACAGTGGTAAAAGTAACAACCAGATGGCTGGAAGAATATCCTGTGCCACATGCCACTGCCTGGAACAACCCTGGACTTTAAAAAGCAAGCCTTATAGTGACACGTACCCAGAAAGGATTGAGTCCAACAACGGCACTCATTTTTAAAACAACCTCATAAACACTTGGGCCAAAAGCATGGCATTGAGTGAGTATATCTCATTCCCTAGCATGCACTAGCTTGTAAGATTGAACAATAGAGTGCACTATTAAAGACTACTCTGAGAGTAATCAGTAGTGGGACCTTCAAGCATTGGGATACACATTTAGCAAAAGCCACAGGGTTAGTCAGCAGTAGAGGATCTAGTGGGCCCTGCTCAATCAAAATTTCTATGTACTTAAGAAGGGGATAAAATTTCTGTAGTGCATATTAAAAATATGTTGAGAAAAACAGTCTGAGTAATTCCTACCTCAGACAAAGAAAAACTATACTTGGGATTGCTCTCACTCAAGGACATGAGTGCAAGTTGTGGGCAATGCAAGAGGTTGGGGAGGTCCAGTGTGTATCTCAAGGGATTTGATTTTGGGTGAATAAATGCCAATGAATTAAGCTGTACATTGTTACTTGCTATATAACACTGGATATCATCACCTCTATGCTGAATGTGTGACCATCACTGTGCAGAACAGCTCATAGTGTCCATCTCTGCCACTCCAGATTTGAGAATCTGAATCTGACACCCTTTTAATCACCACATTAATGAAGAATTGACCTTGATTAAATCAGGCAAGTCCAGCAGTGATGGAATCAAAACTGGCATCAGCTTTCAAAAATCCAACACCATTTTTTCCTGTCCTGAAAGACTGTTACACTTGCATCTAATTGAAAACACTTTATATAGGCTGTTTGGTAATGAGTGTAGCAGAGAAGCAGTATAGGCAATTCATTTTTATATGAAACTATGAAAAGAGTTAGAAGCTCTATCCTCAGCTAATGACTTTTATTTTCAGCACAGGAAACATTTCATGCATATATTTCTGTCTCTGTAAAGCATCTAAATCTGCATTTGGACTGAGCTTATTTTTATTAATTAAGTGAAATATATTCTTCCATGTACAAGTTTTTGTGAGAAACAGTGGAGATGGATTGAAAATTAAACATTCAGACATAAGAAGTACTTAGCTCACTTATTTTTCCCCATACATCATGGAAAGAGCCTTACAGGAAGGCTATGGATTGCAGCATAGAAAACTAGTACGGGACAATAGAGATTGGTCACTAGATGTACAATTCCATGAGAAATATAGCCACATTTTTTTCTTTTCTGAGGTAGATATTGTGAGTCAATCAGAAGTAAGCGGAGTCTGGCTCACTAATTGCAATACAAAGGACTTGAGAAGTACCCATGAAGATTTTTCATTACAGGAAATGTGATTTTGATCTGCTATGATTCCTGCTTTTGTGAGTGCTGAAACCACTTAAACTTTCTCATGCCCTGCTCCAAGTGATATTTCAGTATGTTAAATGAAATACAGCTATTTTGGGGATAAATTATAAAGTCATAGATTTTTTGAATAATTTTTCTTTTTCTAAATTTTTTTAAACAGTAATCAAAGATTTCATATGTGATAAGAAGAGGTGGAAAGAGGAGAAAGAGGAAATAGCACACAAGAAAAAGTGTTGAAAATCTTAGGATTAAAAGCAGAGCTAGACAGCTAGCTTGAAGCTACACAATTCATACAGGGACATCCCTCCCTTGGCCACTATCCTTTTCAATTCCTCTGACTGTCATGGTTTAACCCCAGCCAGCAGCCAAGCCCCATACAGATGCTCACTCACCCGCTCACTAGCAGGATTGGAGAGAGAACAGCAAGGGTGAAAGGTAGAAAACTCGTGGGTTTACATAAAGTCAGTTTAAGAGGGAAAGCAAAAGTTGTGCCCACAGTAAAGCAGAATGAGAAATTGTTCTCAGCTTCCCATGGACAGGCAGGTGTTCAGCCTTCTCCAGGAGAGCAGGGCTCTATCACGTGTAACAGTGACTTGGGAAGACAAAAAACACCACTCCAAATGTCCCCCCATTCCTCCTACTTCCCCCCACATATATACTGAGCATGATGTCATGCAGTCTGGAACATCCCTTTGGTCATTTTGGGTCACCTGTCCTGGCTGTGTCTCCTCCCACCTCCTAAGCACCACCAGTTTCCTCCCCAGCATGGCAGTGTGAAAAGAAGAAAAGTCCTTAGCTCTGTGTAAGCCCTACCCAGCTACAGCAAAAATTTATTGTGGGTCAGGACAAATAGATAGATAAATAAATACACTTTTTTTTTTGTTTGTTTTTGTAGGAATATGGTGCTGAAATTTGTGATTGCCATTAAATAATAACTTGCATTTCACTCAGAAATATGAATGTGTCTTGGTAGGATGGAGATTTGAAAGTATATGGAAGAGAAGAAAGAATGTCCTGCAATAGAACTCTATTCTTTTGGCTCTCAAAGAAAAAGGAAATAATGTTTTAATAATAATCTACCAGTTTTGGCTGAGATAGAATTTTTTTTAAAAACTTATATCTGTTTTCAAAATCAGCAATTCCAGGACCTTCATTTTTCTTTAAATATTTTTTTTTTTAGTTGAAAAACTGCTCAACTCTGATCTTAATGGAGAAATATTTTGCTAGCACAAAGTTTTCCAGTGGATCAGTTTAATCCTGTAAATCCTCAATATATACAGGGCCTATTTCAGTACAAATATACACTGCTGTGTTAGCACTGTTGTGGTGAAGGCTTCTTGAGGTAGAGCAAATAACCTTCCTAGAGCAGCAAAGAAAACCCAAGTTATAAAATAATTTCCAAATATTCATGAACAGAGTTTTGGGAACCCCTTCAAAGAGCTTTTCATCCCTCACCTGACACTCTGCAAAAAACTTTAATCTTGCTTAGGAGTAATAGGTAATTTGGCACCAAATGACCTTATCAAATTTTATCAAAAGGAAAAGCAATACAACCAGATTCCCTCAAGTGATTTCTTGGAAGCACTTTTAATATAACATTCATCCAGGGATTTTTTTTCTCTCTTAGCACAACTTTTTCTGGGACCGTGTTAAACTGATGCCAGAACACTTTAATCTACTATAACTCAAGCATTAACTTTTTCACTTAAACATGTCATGTTCTATTTTTTAAAAAATCCTTTAGAAATATATATAGAACATTTCTGCTCTTTGTATACCTTCTTTGATTTGTATATAACAGTAGCTGAAAGCTGATGAATACATGAAGGAAACTGTGCTTAACTAAGCTGATTGCCTTCTATGATGGGGCAATGGCTGGATAGATGAGGTAAGAGCAGGGAATATTGTCTGCCTTGATTTCAGTAAAGCTTTTGACACTGTCCTGATATCCTCATAGACAAGCTCAGAGTAGGCAGTGAAGTGGATTGAGAACCCACTGCATAGACGTGTAACAGTAGGGATCGGGATATGTGCTTAACTAAATTTTTTAACCAATTGACCAACAAATTTTTCCAACACTATGAATTAGATAAAGATAGAATTACTAAAAGATAAGTTTGGCTAGCTGTGGACCAAGTTTAATGACTTCTATTAAATAGACTTTTTTATAATGCTTGTGGTAAGGATAGCTGAGGATCTTTTTTTCTGAATAGATATTCATGTTTCTTGGTTTTAAATGTTTAGTTCAAAAATGGAATCTTAAACAGGAATATTTTCATAAAATCCTTAAAAAACTAGACACCAACATGAATTATGCATTATTTAAAGGATGCAACATATCTTTATTATTGTAAATGGAGACTATTATGTATTTTTATTCTGCTGTCTTCTTTAAACTGTTTAAACTTCAGGGATGTTTACTGAATTGCAAAGCAAAAATTGATTAGTGTTTTGGATCAATGGAGCTAGTTGAAATATTTATTTCTTTAAATAGTTTGTCCTATTTGGTATGACCAGATATAACATCTCATTCTGTATTGAGATCAGAAGCCAAGTACCAAAAAAAAAAAAAAAAACAACCAGGAAAAGACATTACTGTAAAAATTCTCCCATGTTTAGATATTTAGGTAGCCACATCCTAAGAGTGTTACAACACTTTACAATCAAGTATCTGGTCAAAATCCTTTGCACTAGATTGCAGAAATGAAACTCAATTTCTCATGAAGTCTTTGATATAGGCCCTCTTTCATAAGAGCAATGTACAAGAGAAGAGACCAACTCAAATGGACAGCAGAGAAGAAATTAAAATGCAAATAAAAATGTACAGCTGGTGAGCACAATATTTTTGAGATATTTTGAGGAAAAAATACATGTATGTTTGTAGTTTGTACTCAGAGTATTTTGGTTTTGACCTCTTGGAAGTAAAGAAATAAGGAGAGTAGGAGAATTGAACAAACCTGAGTAGATGCTTGCATGATGAACTGTTATTGATGAGTAGAACACTGACTCTAAAAGTAAGGTGTAAAATTTGCACCTATAAATGTAGGAATCTCAAGTAATAGCTGATGTCCCACTTTATCAATTGCTGCATACAGAATTTCTGGGATATTTATTTCGAAGATGCTAAAAATCCTGGACTGTTTTCAGAAGCAAGCTGTTATAATTATTAGTGTTATAAAAAGGTTTAAGGAGTGATTGAAACATATTAAACAAAGTAAAAAGCCTTTAGTGATATTTCTTTTGACCTGTTGAATCTGTAAATTCCAATCTTATTTTGTACATTTATTCACATATGAATGGTTGTTAAGTAGATTTATTCAGGCTTAAACTGATCATAGATCCGTGTTGCTCTCTAAAATTCACTGGCAAAGAAATAATCATACTGTTATTGCAAAGAACACACAAAAACACAGAGTGTGCCTCTGTTACTCATTAGAGTGTGCTTTCAGAAAAAAACCTGAAAGTCATGGTTTCATTAAGATTTATAAATCTACTCCATATAGAAACTAAGATTGCATTCATGAATTCAAGTTCTGTGTATGTTAATATTTGGAGAAAAGCCCACCACATTAAATATAGAACAAATGAAAAAATCTGACAACAGATGGATGTGTCTTTTGCACAAAGTTTACACACAAATACATATATAAGTATATATACACTTTTATTAACATTATCTGCATGTATAGATATGTAAATAGATATAGGTGTATAGATACATATAAGCCTACATAAGAAGAATTAATGACAGAAATAAAAATAGGTCAGAGAAAAAAGAAAATAAATCTGACATATATTGCCATTTATATCATTTGATAAGCTTGTAAAGTAAAATCCTAGCTTGACTAGAATTAAAGCAAAGCTCCCTCATTCCATAGCAGAATCAAAATTCCACCCCTTATGCTTACATTCCTTGTACAGTGTCATTCAGATCAGTCATTACAAAAAATTAACTCTTTATATAATTCAGCTGAAGAAAAGGAAATATGTATGGGATGCATTTTCTTCTGATCTTTGCTAGTTCCTTAAAACATGAATATAACCCAAGATCACAAACGTATCTTAAGATTGATTGATCTCTTATTAATTGGCGAAATAGTTAATGAAAGAAAGCTAAAACATTTTCACAGATTTCCCTTCCTTGAACGACTAACTTGGTCATATGCCCCACTTATATAAGGAGAAGTATTAAATCAAGAAAACATTAGCATTCATGTATTCTAACTTGAAGGAAAAATACCTCACTTAATAATTAATAATTAATAATTAATAATTAATTAGACTGTAAACTTTGAGATCAATACCCAGATGAAACTGATTATGCTGCTGAAAATAAGGATTGACAATAAGTGGGAGCAGAAGTGGGACATGTAAGAGAAAGGAGTAAAACTGACTTTTAATGAGAGGAAAGCTATTAGCTTTATAGAAACAATGCAGGAGGGACTGAGTTACCGTACAACTGTTGCATGAGTCAAATGGGGTGAATAAATTTGAGCTGTCAGTAGGTGACTGTGACAGAACAGCAGATAATATTAAGTAAAATACAGATTTAAATCCATATAGGAATTGTCCATCACAGAAAAACATTATAGAAGGCAGTATCCATACTCTTCAAAAGTACAGCCATTATGATCAAATGAAGGCTTTAGATTTTGTCATTTTGAACATCTGGTCTTTATAAGGAGAGATTCCTATGTGAAAGGATTCTGTTTGTTACTGTGGTTCACATGAAGTTGTGGAAACTAATATTCTGAAAATATCATTTTGGTATTCTAATAAGGAGCTTAACCCCATGGCACATTCAAGTTTGAAGTTAGAAAACTTGATTGAGGATTTTAGAACTCTTTTTTTTTTTTTTTTTTTTTTTGTTGAAAGTTACATAACACCACAAGAATTATTAATATAAGCATAACTCCTATCTTGACTCTTATTCCTTACTGATAGAGTAAGAGTTGTGGGTTTCCCAGATATGTGGAAGTCCCATCCCTGGAAGTGTTCAAGGTTAGGTTGGACTGGACTTCGAGCAACCTGGTCTAGCGGAAGGTGTCTAGAAGATCTTGAAAGTCCCTTCCAATGCACACTGCTCTTTGATTCTATGTCTTACATGGGTTTGGATATGTTATTGTGATTTATTTGTCCTCAAATATTTTCCTTCTCCTCAACTGCCAGTTGTCCAGTGGATTCCTATCGATTTCTCTTTTTGCACATCTTTTCAATGAGCAAATTAATCCAGTAGTATCAGAGTACTCCATGTAGAAAAAAGAGTTCTCTTTACCTGAAATTCTATTATTATAATTGACAAGTGTCAGGATCCATCACATTTGTGTCACTTCTTTTTCCAAACTGAATAGATAGCACTTTGGAATACCATGCAAAATAACTTACTTCTAAAAATGCCACAAAAAGATCATAATAAGAATTAATAATAATGAGAATTATTAATAATTATTAAAAACTTTCCCGTATCTAACAACAGTAGGGGAGGAAATTGAAAAAATAGATCACTGTGGAATTTTTAATCAAATTTAATGTATTTACTTCTGCCAGTCAAAATACTTGTATTTTACTAGCAATTTATTCTGGGGAAAATGGTTTCACTCAGGATTTTAGTACATACAAATTCAATATGATGTAGGTGAGGTAAGAAGTCGTAGCTGCTGTGGAGCTATTTTATTACCTTCCTCATTGTTTTGGGTTTCAGCATTTGCTGTCCTCCATAAAAAGAAACTTGCCTATGGACATATAAATTCTCAGAATTCATAGGAAATTTTAAAAATTTCCTTGTTTTCAAAAAAAATCAACAGCTTTTGAACATTTTCTAAACCACATCCTCTAACTGGTGGCCATACAAATATAAATAGAAAACAAGGTTACATGTGGGCTACTAGAACATATGTGGAACAGAGCCCTCTGATTCTTTAAGATGGTTGATGGGAAGAAATGACAGCATAAAACCCCTCTGATTGCAGTAATGCTATTGATATAAAAATTAAAGACCTGGTTTACCGTTAGTGTTACTCCAGTTTTTCACTGGCACATCCCAGTGAAGTCAATTGACTAAAGTTGATAAATGCTATCTCCATTAGTTTAGAAACAATTAAAATACTGGGATATTTTTTCGTTTTATTTTCCAGTGCACATAAAATTCTGTCACTGCTATTTCTTCTAGTCTTATTAAAACCCATTAACATTTTTGCCAATAAATTAATAGGTTGCAAGTTTTAATCCACTGTTTAAAATGAAGCAGACTTGAACATTTTCTTACTACAACTTGTTTACATCTGTGCTGGTTTTGGCTGGAGTAGAAGTAATGTTTGTCATAGTAGCTGGCTGGCATGGAGCTGTGTTCTGGATTTGTGCTGGAAACAGTGCTGGTAACAAAGAGATGGTTTTGTCACTGCTGAGCAGTGCTAACACAGACTCAAGGCCTTTTCTGCTTGGGGAAAAGTTTTGAGGAAACAGAGCTGGAACAGCTGAACCCAACTGCCCAAAGGACAGAATGTACCATATGACATCATGCTTAGGATACAAAACTGGGAGGAGAAGAACTGGGAGAACGTGTTTGGGGAGATGGCATTTGTCTTTCCAATACACTGCTATGCGTGATGGGACCCTGCTTTCCTGGGATCACTGAGCACATGCCTGCCCACGGGAAGCAATGAATTAATTTCTTGCTGGTTTTGCTTGTGCACGTGGCTTTTGATATCACTGTTAAGCTGTCTCTATTTCAAACCATGAGTTTTCTCACTTTTACTCCTCCAATACTCTTCTCCATCCCACTGGGGACAAGTTAATGAGCAGCTGTGGGGCTTAGTTGTCAGATGAGGTTAAACCACAGCATTATTTTACAGCATTGTAATATACCAAGGCTGTACATCTAAACAGATGAGTGCAAGTAGTCCTACTCTTCCTCATATGCTGTCAGCCATCTATGAACAGCATAAACTCATAATTAATTACCTGGCACAATTAGCAAACTGATGCACTGAACAGAAGTGCTTGTGGTCTCATGTTTGGCACCATAGTAAAGTAGTTTGACATCTACCAGCCCCCATCTGCCTGACAGAATTACCCTTCCAAATAACAGGCCTTCTTAGCTACAGACTAGTCTTTCACTCTGAAAAGAATAATACCAAGCGTACTCAAAAGATGCAGAATTAGGCCAAATTGTGGGATAAGCTACATGATCATATACTTTTTAAACTTTCAGACATTCATCCAGCTTACTGAATGTACTAGAGCTTAAAGAAAGAATAGGATTTATTACAGACAAAATACAAAATATTTTGTATAGTACTTCTTGCAATAAATAAGTGCAGAAGAATTAAAGGGTGTTACATATCATACCTTTACTGGGTCATAAGCACATAAGACCAGACCTATCAGTTCAGATCAGATGTACAGAAGCCCTCAATCCTATTTTCAAGAGTGAAATACGTACTTAGGAAAGAGCAGTAAGACAAATAAATTATATAAAGTATATAATAACACTCTTCTAGACACCAGGGTTTTTATCCTAGTAACTTCCTGAACCAGAACTGCTATTTGTACGTAAATAGATTTTTTATTTTTGTTTTAAAACTTATTAGAGGCTTTCATCTAATAGCTTTTGTAGTTTTCAGAGTTCAGAATAACACGTGGTAGGGAGTTTTATGACTCTATTAGATTGTGAAGAATCACATCTTTCAGTGTATTTTGCATGGTACTTGGATTAATGTAATAACCTCCGGCATTGTTATTAGGTGTGGAAAATAAAGTCACCTACAATTCTCACAATTTTCTAGACTGCTGTCTCTTCCTACCTGAGTTATCCTTTTTTTCTCTGCATGGCAGCACTCTAGCCTATCCACTGCACAAACACCAGCTGTTTCATCCCTGTGACTATCATTATTACTTTCTTTGAGATTCTGCCAGTTTTAGTATACTCTTTCTGGAAGAGGAGCACCAAAACCGCAAGAGCTGTTCAGGATGAAAGTTGAGAGACAGCTGTGTCCAAGCCCAGGTTGGATGGGGATCTCTGAGCTGGTCATGTGAAAAGTGTTCCTGCCTACAGCAGGGGGGTTGGAACTAGATCTTCAAGGTCCCTTCCAATCAAAACCATTCCATCACTCTATGAAGTGATAGAATAGATAGAAAGTGATAGAAAGCATCTCTTCCTTCCGGGTTGATTTTTGACATTTGCTCACTTTCTCCCCAAGTTTTTCTTTATGAGTGGTGTTCTTCAGCTCAGAACCAGTCTTCCGTTACACAAAATTAGGGGTCTCATTTTGAAGGTAGGGATTTCACATCCATCTATGTTGAAATTATTTGCCATTTTATTACAGAATTTTCCATATTATGAGAGCCTTTTGCAAATTGATCATGTTTGGATAACATTTTTTTTAACCTTGAATTCAGTAGTCAGCAAACATTATTATCTCAGTAATTCTAATGTTCTCAGACTATTCTTACTATGTGCTTAGTACAGACATTTGACTTGATGGCTTGGCATCTCATAAAGCTGCCTAAAACCTTTTTCTAATAATTGACAACCCATCATCTGTCTTAGGGTAGGACAGCATTTGGCAGTTTGGAGAGGAATTTCATATGAAGTCAGTCTTTCAGGTGTTTCGTCCTTTAGGAGTTTTTGCCAATCATATTCAGATCCTTGTGATTTATTACAGTTTTCACTAGCTTTTATTGAGTATCCTTTATCAGCAAGTTTTTAATTCAAGACAGAATTTCCCAAGGGCCACTCATGTTCTGACATGAATAGTTTCCTTTTTTGTTCATGTCTATCTCTTCTGTATTCTATATATGAATGCAACTTCATCTTTAGACCAAGTGCTTAAAACAACATAGAAACAAGAATGCAATATCTGTCAAATGAACTTAGCTAATTCGCTTTTTTCTCCTCCCAAAATTCTTATGTCGTCAACTGGCTTTCCTTACCCTCGCCTATTTTTCACAAGGCTGCTCAGACTCCCAAGTGTAACCTACTTCTAAGCAGCTAGTATTTCTTCAGAAAGGTTCAGACCCTTTATTATAACTTTAGGTGATAGTTTTACCCCACCAAATGTCATTAGAGGATTTTTATACTGATCTGTTATCTGATCTTCATTATCTGTGCATTCAAATAATTCTCTTACACTGATAAAAAATAATTTTATGGTATATTTGTTGGCCAACAATTTTAAGGTGAAGGCAAATTGGTTATATAGGATTTTTTTTTTTGCTTGAGGAGAGACATAAATAGATTAAATATGTATTAAAAATGTATTGATTCACATGAAAAGATGTTAAATTATGTAAGCACACTAAAACATGCTTCTTAGTTTTCTTAATTTTGAAATGAAGCTTTAAATGAAAGACTGTGTTTTTTCTGACTTAGTAGACATTATGGATGGGATAAAAAATAAGAGAGGAGAAAAAAATGGAAAATAAATATATATGTTATTTAAAACCTTCATTACAGTTTTCTGGATTGCTTGCAAATTTTATGTTTAATGATCATATTGTGAAGTATGAGTGACTTAGATTACAAATCTGATCATAATAAGAATTTCTTTTATTACTGGCTAAACGCAAATCCAGGGATTATCTTCCTGGCAGAGATGTCTGTTTTGACTTTGAAATTTGTCTTACAAAAAAATTTCATTATATTCCTGCCTTCACTAGGATTATTCTAGAAAGTAATCAAAATGGGAATCTCACAGAGTTAAAATTAGATTATTTTAAAGATATCAGTGATTATCTAGCTACAAGTATCCTCTGTTTACAGTTGTTTCTTCATCCCTTGATCCATACACACCTACAAATGAATAAACAGATCCTAGAATCAAAACCTGGACCCTCTCATTACAGTGCTGTACCAGCAGACCTCAACACTAGTGTTGGGTCTCAACACTAGCAAGACCCACTTCTGAGTATAAAAATGCAAATTAAGAGACAGTTCAGGACAAAATAATATCTAAAGTTAATTATAGCTTCTGGATTTAGGAATACTCAGGGATTTTGAGTTATACTCATGCATACATATTTATGCTATTATTTTTATTGAAAATGCATACACGGGATGTAAGCGAATATATTAATTTCTTTCTTATCTTTACCTGTTGATGGCATGTTTGTGAAACTTTCATCCTTTGTAAGAAGAAATCATAAATTACAAGAATCACAGAACCAATCAAGTTGGAAGGGACCACAGTGGATGTTTTGGTCCAACCTCCCTGCTCAAGCGGGGTCATCCTAGAGCACATGGCACAGGATTGTTCCCAGATGGTTCTTGAATATCTCCAGCAGTGAGGGAGATTCCACAACCTCTCTGGACAATCTGGTCCAGTGCACAGGCACCCACACAGTAAAGAAGTTCTTCCTCATGTTCAGGTGGAACTTCCTGTGCATCAGTTCTTGTCCATTGTCTCATGTCCCAGAGGCTGGCACCAAGAAGAGCCTGGGTCCATCTTCTTACCACCCCCAACTTTAGATATTAATACACATTGATGAGGTCCCTTCTCAGTCCTCTTCTCAAGGCTGAACAAGCACAACTCTCTCAGGTTTTCCTTACATGAAAAACACACCAGTCCCCTCATCATCCTTGTTGCACTCCACTGGACCTGCTGCAGGAGCTCCATGTCTTTCTCATACTGAGGAGCTCAGAACTGGACACAGGACTCCAGATGTGGCCTTGGGCTAGGGCTGAGTAGAGGGGATTTCTTAATATATTGTATCTCGGGGATATCTTCATTCTTATTTTCTTATTTATTACAGCTGAACATTTGAGTTATTGCTGTACCAGTTCTCAAAACCACAGAAGTTTGTTGATGATCCATAATGACCTCCTAGCAGAGTCTGCCTATGCATCAAAAAGAAGTGTTTTCCATTATCAACTACTTTTTATGTACAGAGTTTCTTTGTTCGTCTGTGTTACACATAAAGCTAAAATAAACACGGAAAAACCTTTGGGATATGGTACCTAACGTGTAGGAGAAACAGAAAAGAAGAAAGGATAAAGAGTTGCTTAAAGGACAGTGGTAATATTTTTTGTTTTGATGCATTTCTCTTCATGCGTTTGATTTGGCTAAGGAACAGATTGTTTAAACTGTTGTTTCAGTACTCAATCTCTGTTCTTTATAAATGGCATGAATATTATATGAATTTAAGAATGAAGCTGACACAAGGAGTTATATTCCTGAATTGGGCCAGTGAGTGAGAGTCGAAGACAAGTTGAAAAAGTAGAAGAGGCCTCCCAGTGCTCAATCTGCCACCACTGATGGATCATGTTATCTGCTTTGGCAAGAGTACACAGTTATTTTAAAATTACTCTGTATATTTTTTTTTTCTCTTTTTAAATATATATGTGCAATAGAAACTGGAAATTAATATAAATCTGTAAAACATTTAACTGGGTTTTGAGTGATGATGCAGTCACATAAATACAGGTGGGTAATCAAAATAAAGGAGAACAAATGGGTTTTGGTCACAGACCAACTTTTTAGAATGCTATTATTCCTTCTTTCACGTGTGTAGACAAATACTGAAAAACAGCCTTTGGTTTTCCTCTGTTCTCATCAGTATAATTGGGATGAACATCACCCACTCTTTTCTCCCTAAACACAGCAAAAACAATGCTGCTCATTCTGGCTTGCATTGTTTTGGTAGCAACAATGACTGATTTGCTTGGGGGAAACTGTCATGTCTCTGTCTAAATTATTAACAAACATATTTCTGTATTATTTATAAGACATTGAAAATATGGCTTAATGATCATTTAAAATGATGGCTTTAGAGAACAATTGTTTCTTTACAGTTCCTATTGACACAAACAGTTTTCCATTTTATATAGGGAATATTTCAGAGTGGCAGAGAAAAACACAATTTTAATAGCATTTACCTCAATATTTTTTATCCCTTTATAAAGTAAACTTTTATTGTAACAGACACAAAAATTATGAGAAGAGAGTAGAGATTCACTTAGTGTGAAATTAGCTTTACCGTGAAGGTAGCTATAGCATATTTTTTTAATATTTACAATTTAATCATGTTAAATTGTTTCTTGTTGATGAAAATCATGAAGAAGACACACATATGTGATAACTATTTCTCAAGTTCAAAAAAGCTCCGGGGAATACTACACTAATGTTCAGGTGATGAGCAACAGAAGCTCTATAAAACACACTCTTCTCTTCTGCTGGACATCAGAGACAGAATGGTCTCATAGTCAGGAACCATCTCTTGCACAGATACCTACCCTGAACTTGGATGAATAAATAACCCTTCCTGTGCCTTTATGTTTCTGATTTAAATTAATCGTGTGGGTAACTTCTCTGCACACATAAGGTGATGTCAGCGTGTGTTTACACACAATATGTCACTGTGCCCATATTAATGGGATCACTGATGCAATATTTTCACTGGAGCATAGCCTAACTCTCATCTGGGACAAGGATGTTTGCATGAGCTTTTCTGAGAAAACCTGCTATAGAACTTTGGTAAAGAGAATCAAAAACTACATCGCTTACCTTAAAAACTTTTTGAATCAATCTTCTTAATTTTACTCTGAATTTGTTCAAAACTTTAATGACTTCTTCCTCTGTGTGTGCCACATGCTTTCACGGATACTTCCTCAATTTAAAAACTAAAATTAAATTTGTAGCTCTGATTCTTGATATCAGTAAGGTGAGATGCCTTAATTGTAAAGAATGAAAACAAGGCCTATTGTTGTTTAATGGTTTGTTGGACATTGTTAAGGGTGTAATTATTTAGAGGAAATATTTTATGTTAATTATTTCTTTAGATATAATTTTGCTTATGAATTATGTAACAATTCAAGAGTATATATAGTGAAAAGCAATATTCAGTGTCATCTATTCTTCAAAGTTTGTCTTTCATTTTTTTGCTTCTTTAATGCACCTTAGAAGATGAAGATAAAAACTTTAACAAATAATAAAAATATGAAGTTCTGTTTTGTTAATCATCAAATTGTTTTGAAATATGGGGAGGTTAATTTTTTTTCAAGCAAATTTTAGATTTTGGATAGGAATCTTTCTGATCACATGGAGCAATATCAGCTCTTTCCTCCAAACTACTTGGCCTTAATTAACACTCAGGTAACTGCTGTGAAGCCAACACAGAAAATTCTTCTTTATTCAATCCAGCTGCATTAAGAAAAGGTGTCCAGAGTCTATTACTTCCCTTCTTTTGTTACTATCTCTGCACAATTTCTAATGGGATTGTGTCAAATAATGGGCTAGCACAGACTGCATTGACAGTAATGCAAGGAGATAACATCCTTTCATCAGATTGTGTCTATTGATGATCTGCGTTGTGTAGACAAAGGGTTTATAGTACTCTTATTTCCATCCTCTGTACATGTTTTTTGAGGGCTGACTTTGTGCACAAAAGGATATGGCCAGGGTCCAGAACTTTGCAGCAATTTTCTTGCAGGGGATTTTGATTAGCAGAGCATTCTTTGGGCTGTACGTCTTACACTTGGAGCAGAGGTATAAAAATACTCTGAATATAAACAGCAATTTAACAGCATGCTATTCCAGTGCCTTATGTCATTCTTCTTTTAAATGCAAGGACACAATGCATGAAAGCCAGACTGATGGGCAGAACCATTAATCAAATATTTGTAAGCATTTCTGCTGGATTTCCCTTCCCTCCATTAGAAAAGTTATTCAAAAGAGAGTTTGAAAATAAAAAGTCAACTTGTTCACTAAAAAAAAAAAAAAAAAACATGCATTTTCACCTAGGACTGAAGCTGAAGGTTCACAGACTACTGAAAAAGATATACAGGAATGATGACACAGACTTTTTTAATAATAATGAGGTGAATGCAGCTATGAGAGAAGCTAATAAAAATATTTTGAATCCATTTGCTAGAAAGGCAATAAAAATTCTTGTTCCTTGGTGGAACAAAAGTGTAATACAGCTATTAAAGGAATGCAGGGAGAGGGAGATCTAAATAAAGCTGAGACATCATGTTTAGTAAAAAGCTTAATGGCATATAGGAGTCTCAAAATGTTTTAAGGCTGAGAGAAAGTATATATTGGCATGAGTTTTATTCAAGTGTTAGATGAAATACAGTGTCATCAAAACTTACATGAAGAAAAGGTCTACAATGCTAGGATAAGTAGAGGAGATAATTACATAAAAATGTATTACTTTGTGAAATTTAAACTGTGATCATATATAATGGAAGGATTTGTTGCAATACATCTGTGATGCCTTTTGATGCATTAGGACAGGATAAGCATAGGGATGCTTTGAGTGGCCAAGGAAGACACCCTGCTAAGAAGTAGATATATCCTTATGTCAAAAATAGCTGCTATATTTAATTCATTAAAACTCACCACTTTGGAGAGGAGTGGTATATGGAGCATTTCACTTACAAGCATCTTTCATTCTGGCTTTATGACAGTGAGAAGATGAACCTAAATGTTTTTGTTTAAAGGTGATCCTTCCAGTAAGTAGAGACACCCCTCAGCAGAAAAATGCTGGAAAACACCCCTACTCACCTTGCTCTTGTCTGAAAGACATACTTCTTTTATTCCTTCCACTCTGAGTTCATCTGCATTAGCATTCTGGTTTGGATCAGAAGACATCTTTTGCTGTGGCCCTCCTGACTCACTTCATATGATTTTGATTTTAAAATTGAGTGAATTTGGAATTCATGAGATATATTTATCTTGAATGATGCTAAACCAGAGATATGCATCAGGAGCACACCTGGTACACTGAATCCACAAATGAACATTCAGGCCATGGGGACTCACCAGGGTAAGTTTTGCCCTCCATACAGTGTGGATATTGGTCCTCGATGTCAACTATTTTTCTGTATAAATTTGTGCTTATTTGCACATGGTAGTTGCTGAAGTAGATGTAGCCTTGGTGTTGAGTACTTCTCATGATTTGAGGATGTGACAAAAAAGTAAAAAGTTTTAAAACACTGGCCTTTAGTAAGCAATAAGGCATAGCTGATGGAAAGAGCTGTAAAATATTTTTTATTTCTTTATGAAAATAATCTCTTTCAGAGTTTTTCTTACTTAGAGTCTGCAGGAAAAGGGTTGATGTTGATTTTGTCCTTGAAACTTTTGACAAAAGTCTTGTTTCATTAGTAAGCCCCATCTTTTTACTCCCTCTAGTTTTAACAAATGAGCAAGCCTAGCAGAAGGAAAGCCAGTGCAATTTATCCCAGAGGTTTAGTAGTGATTTTAATTGCTAAACCTATTCAATCGTTTGTTTTAAGACTATTCAGAACATGCCATATTGAACTAGTACTGAATTGATGTCACTTGCATTACTTTAGTGCATTGAACTAAGCAGGACATGGGGACCTCAGTGAAATTTCTTGGTTTATATATCATAACATTATTTTGTAGTGGATGGCAAGAGCTTATTTTGGCTCAGTAGACACTGCCAAAGACAACTAAAATTTAAAAGTGGTGTTAGAATGCCTTGTTAATTTGACCTTTATATGCATTTTACCTTGTTTTAGGAAAAAAAAGAAGACATGAGCAGAGACATCTCATAAAACCACAAGAAAATTCTTATAATCACTTAATTTACTATTGTCTTCTGAAGTAAATGTTTTCTATTTATCCAGTAGCAGGAAATTAAAGGGCTATGAAATTTCAAGTTAGGTTAAATCCTATGAGCCGTTTAGCAAAAGGGAAGCAAAAATCTCCTGATTAAAGGAAAGGAAAGAGTCTTAGAAAAAAGTAATTAAACTGTAACTAAAGTACTTGAACGGAACATAGGTTAGTGAATCTCCCGAAGTAGAAAATATGTAATTTTACATAACATTATTACTAGATCTGATGATAAAAATATAATATAAACTCCTAATACAATCTTATGATTCATTATTAAAAAAAAAATCCACAAACAGTTTTCAGAAGACTCTTCAGACTGTCTCAAATTTTGAGATTTACGGATGCTTCTTTAAAATTCTAACAGTGATGCTTAAAAGCAAAAGACGAGCAAATAATTTAAATAATTTAGCAAATTCATTTATTTAGTATTCATACTAACTGTGCTGCCTAATTAATGTCTTTTTTGTACTCTGTCACCCAGAACCATCCCCAGCACTGGAGGTGAGGCTGCCCCAGCTCAGAGCAGAGCAGGACAATCCCCTCCCTTGCCTGGCTGTGATGCT
>JANRGV010000001.1:73972028-74002322 GCA_024734035.1 Alethe castanea
CCTTTACCCAGACTTTTAAAATTAAAAATTACCACAAAGGAGTTAGTGTTCTGTTGCTTATCTTTGCTTTTAGAATCTTTTATTGTAACATCTCTAATTGAAATAAACTTGCTGGCCCATAGTTTATTGTATGACTAAACAGTGTTCTGAATGACAATGTTTGTAAAGTCTTAATTTCCTGAATACTTACTTACTGGCAGTATTCAACTTGACCAACTTGAATTGATATGCCTAAGCAGTAGGGTGTGTCTGTGTTTATGTACAAATATACTATCTTGAAACATATACATGTACATATGGATACTTTGGAAATATAAACTATTCAGTATATATATGGTTTATATACAGTATATATAAAATATTCAGTGCATATAGAGTAAAAATAGATATACATAAGGGTTTTTTAACAAATTTATTTACATAAGCAGCTGTGTCAGTAAACAAAAGTAGAGACCTCAAGTCTGAATTGCCTTTACTGACTTCTAGATGTTTTCTTTAGTTTTACTGCGCTTTCAGTTTCTCACTTTGAAAAGCTATTAGAATTTTGAAAGAAAGCTTCTTGGGGAGGCCTGGTCTTTCATCTCCCATTATACCCTTACTTTAGATTTCTTAAGCTTTCTTTGTCATATTTTTCGCTGTACTTGACATTTCCTTTTGACTAAAGGTGGAAAATTCATCAGTCACTGTGGTGTCATGACAGCCCAAGACAAGTAGGCCAGAACACTCTATAATCTTTGCTAACTTGCTAATGCAGAGACCACTTGTGGTGATATCTCAGAATATATCTCATTTAAAGTACTTGAACCATCCTTCTGGAAAAATCATAAATGAGACAAAGAAAAATTAAGAGTTTGGGAAGCTTATGGCACAGTAAGATGAAGGTACCTGCACATACACTGTGCACTTTTCAGACAAGTTAAGACAACGTTCATTTTTATGGCATCCAGTTAAATTAAATAATGCTGTAACCATAAAAGCTCAAATCCAAGTAGTTTCTCAGAGTTCCAGAACTAGCAGGTAAGTAATATTTCTTTCATATATTTGTATATTTCTCAGTGAAAACTAATCAAAGATATTAGGTGTGATATCCATAGACATGTGGTCATCATATGATGTAGGAGGGTCCACATGCAAACAGCCAAAACACCATTTTGAATCAGTATTTTTTCCTTAGGTTTTTCTGCATAGACCTCTTCAAAGTACCACTGCTTGTTCTCAACAATAACTCTAACATCAAAAAATAGTCTCTTTCCAGTACGATACTCATCAGTTATGCGTAATCAGAGTCAGGCTTTAGGTGATGTGTCAGTTTTTTATCACGGAATATGTGGAGTTGGAAGGTACCCAGAAGAGTCATTGGGTCTAACTCCTGGCCCTGCACAGCACCATCCACAAGAGTCACACTGTGTGCCTGAGAGCATGGTCCAAATGTGTCTGGAGCTCTGTCAGGCTGGTGCTGTGACCACTTTCCTGGGGAGCTGTTCCAGAGCCCAACCACCCTCTAAAGGAAGAACCTTTTCCTAATATCCAGCATAAACTTTTTAACTGGCACAACTCCAGGCCATTCCCTTGGGTCCTGCCACTAGTCAACACAGAGGAGAGATCAGTGCCTGCCCCTCTTCTTCTCCTTGTGAGGAAGTTGCAGACTTGCACTGAGGGCTCCCCTCGGTCTCCTCCAGGCTGAGCAGACCTAGTGACTTCAGCTGCTCCTCATACACCTTCCCCTCAAGACCCTTCACCATCCTTGTCATCCTCCTTTGGATGCTCTCTGATAGCTTTATATCCTTCTAAATGTTGTGACACCCAAACCAGCACTGGAGCTGAGGCTGCCCCAGCTCAGAGCAGAGCAGGACAATCCCCTCCCTTGCCTGGCTGTGATGCTGTCCCTGATGCCCCCAGGACAGGGTTGGCCTTCCTGGCTACCAGGGCACTGCTGACTCAGGTTCAACTTGCCATGGACCAGGAACCTCAGGTCCCTTTCTGTAGCACTGTTTTTAGCATTTCTTTTCCGAATCTGTCTGTACATCCAGGGTTATCCCATCCCAGGTGCAGAATCCAGCACTTTCTCCTGTTGAATTTCACATGGTTGATGATTGCCCAGGGCTCTGATTTGTTGAGGTTTCTGCAGGGCCTCCCTGTTTTGGCGGGAGTCAACAGCACCTCCCAGTTTTGTATCATCTCCAAACTTCCTTAGTATGCCTTCCTGACTTGTTTCCAAGTCCTTTATGAGGATGTTGAAGAGCACAGGGCTGAGATGGAAGCCCTGCAGAACCCCACTAGTGCAGGTCACCATTCTGATGTCAGCCCATTCACTATTCTTACCCTTTGCGCTAGACACAATCTGAACACAGGTCTGTGTTGGGAAGTCACCAAGCCTGTGTGCTGTGCATCAGTATCACATGGCAAAATCCTACAGTTCTTTCCATACTAAACAGCAAAAGTACTATTAAATTCATAAATATTGACCATATTGGTGTATAAATATTCATGTATGTGAATGCTTGCAATTTCTGGTAATAAGCTTGCACAGCAAGACTTCCACCTTTAATGTTAAAGTTCTGTCTTGTAGATGACCCAGTTATTGTATTCATTTCCATTCACATGTCAACATTATTTTTTTTCCATATAAGTGACCATTGCTAGGCATCAAAATATCAGGAGAACAAGTCTTGTTGTATTTTTTAGTATCAGTTTTTACCATGTATATAGACTTTTTGGCTCTTTATGGATGTGTTAGAAGAAAACTTTTCTGCCAGTTACCACTAAAGAAGCTATAATTGACTTAAATTTCTGATGAAAACTTTTACAAGGTATTGTTGGGTCTTATTTGCTACTAAAGCAGCTATATAAACGTTATTTTCCTGAGAGCTAAATGCACACTGTTCCTATTTGAGAAGCTCAAACTTTCATTATCTCTGTGTTTTTAGGTTGTCTTTCTTTCCATCCTTATTTCATTTTAAGAAATCAGCGGTAGCAGGCTATTACAACCCTTAGGTATTGTGGTTTACTTCTTCACCCATTTTGCCTTCTGTATTTCATTATGCAAGTATTTCTTTTTTGCTGCCCTGAAGGATTTCTTTTTCATTATCTTGACCAGAATTTGCTTATGTGTCCTCATTTTGTTCGTATTAAAAATTTATGTAAAAGTATTTGTAAATAAGAATAAACTACATAGTTCATATCTGGAAACAGCACAGTGATGCTCTGCACATACACTGAAACATAAGAGACATAAAAAGGAGAATTGAATGTAGTTAGTGCTATATAGGAAACTATGGAATTAATTGGCAGAACGTCTCGGAAGTGATTTAATAACATGATTTTTAATATAGGAAGGAAAAAGCCCTAACATCACAGCTTTTCCCAAACAACCTGCAGGATACAGCAGTCTGTCACAACAGTAATGGAGTATGCTAAATGCCAAGCCAAATGGTCAGCCCATCGCAATCTACACATGAGTTTTAAAAGCTTTTTAATCCAGGAACAAAAGTAAGTATCTTCAGAAGATATCCACACACAAAGTAGATAAAAATATGATGGTTTGGCTGATACTTGTTCTCTTTTTATACTTATTAAGTTTATTCAACATTTTACATCTCAGTTAAATTCCCTGCCTGGAGATTAGGCAAGGAAATATGAAATCATGTTCTTACTCTTTTATATCCTTCCATCTTTCTTGTCATCCAAGTAATTTCTTTTTTTTTTTTTCTTGAAAATACCAGTCTTCTTCTCAACTGTATTGTTCCATAGGTTTCCATATAAATTTCCTCAAATATACAATGCTTAACATTCCATGAGTTTTTGGAAATTGTGCTGCTCAAGAGCCACAGGGGGTCAGGCAAAGGTGCTCTTCTCCTTTGGTCTTTGATTACAAGGCACAGTGCACCGAGTGGCAGCAGGCTGGTGATCCCACAGCTGACACCTAAATCCTGATTAAAAAGCAGACATTTTGCCTAGAGTTCCAAGGTAGTCAGTAAGGGTGGCTTCCTTGATTCATTTCAAAGCCACCCCTGTTGAAGCCTCACTTAACAAGTTTCCCCTGGAAGATAATGCTACTGGTGACTGCACCAGTTGCATCAGAACCAGATCCACATTACTGAGTCCTACTTTGAAAGGGCTCCCTAATTCCCAGGAGATGTTACTTCCAGGCAGGTCACTCTGAGTGGCCAAACGGATGGGGTGAGACCTTGTGGGCAGAAGTACACTCATGGAGAGGCAAGGGCCAGGCTGTTTATGGGGTTTGGGCAGCAGATTGCCTATAGTAAAAGGATGATAGGCAGCTTTGGAAAAGGAGGGGCCTTGAGCAACAGTAAATGCTTTTCTGCCACTAAGCCTGGGGGGCAAAAATATCTGCATCCTTTTTGCCTCTTGTTTCCCTTCTGTGACCTGGATCCTACTGACAGTACCTCTGATAATTTATTTACTTTGGCTTTGGGTTAAAAGCAAAAAAGAAGTTCTGCATGGGTTTTAGTCAAACTGATATAATCCCGACCTGAGTGTGAACAATGCCAGCAGGTGCCTACGACCGTTCAGAACTGGCCACTGGAAAGTAATTTGTCTCGGCTCAGTACTGTGCAGGGAAGCAATGAGCTTCCTGATGTGTGGATACTCCTACATAATTTAGACTGTCAAAAAATCCTTTCTCAGTTTCCTCCCTGTTTTAGGGGAAGCCAGTGTCATGCCACTTACTGTGAAGCCTTTTCCAGTGCTGAATTTCTCTAAATCTATGCCCA
Source organism: Alethe castanea (assembly GCA_024734035.1). Taxonomy (NCBI): domain Eukaryota; kingdom Metazoa; phylum Chordata; class Aves; order Passeriformes; family Muscicapidae; genus Alethe; species Alethe castanea. The sequence goes on from JANRGV010000001.1 coordinate 73,976,762, forward strand.
TTTTGTCAATTTTATCCCATGCTACTTTTCATACTTTCATTTAATATTAGCAATATTTTAGAGGATGGCAACAGGCTCACTACCAAAAGTAAAAAAAAAAAAAAAAAAAAGCCTGAAGCTTGGAGAATAAATGTTCTTACTTGATGATTTCTCTTTGTTTATTATGTATTCTAAATTCCTGGGTCTGGGACTCACAGATAAAAGGAAAAAAAAAGTGACAGAAGTGGGGGAAAGTATACAGATGACAACTTGAATAATTTTTCTGACAAAGGTATAAGGATGCCAGAGATTATTTCCAGACTGTTTATTATACTGGGCCCATCTTACTGTGTGGTAATTACATTACCGAGAGCTTGAGACTCTTGTAAAATATGGAATCAAATTACAAACAAATACCACTATTCTCAAGTCCTGTTCCTTGTCACTGTGAGTTTCCCTTTCCTATCTTGCAGGAAAGAATGAGAACTGAAGACAGGGGACGCCTTTCAGTGGGGACTTGTAGCATATACTGGATAGAGAAACAAAGGTCACACAGGCAAAATCATCTCTGTGTACACAGCTGCCTGACTTGACACAGGATTACTCCTGTTTCCAGTCAGACTCCAAAGTTCGTCATCTGAAAGAAGCCTTTGGACTGCAGCAATTGTGGTTGTGTATCAGCAGGACAGGTAAAAGTGGCACAATCATTACCATAATCCACAGCCATCCAAACCTATATAGTGACCTAAGAAGTTGACACAGAGGGAGCTAAAGCATGGCATGTGTGATTATGTAGTTGTTAACAGAGACTTTCAGTTTTAATAGACAATGAGGTTGCCTTGGGAGAACAGTGTCTCCCCTGGCTGGGGAAATTCCTGTGATTGATAGCCAGCTCTCTCTCCCTCTCTCTGTCTCCCCCTGGACGCAAACACTTAGTTATCCAGTTGGTTCTTTATGAGGAGTAGCTCACTTCTCCTTTTACTTATTATCATCATAATGTACTGAGACAATCAGCATTTCCTGCAGAGCGGATTGCACATGGCCGCCAGCAACTTGTGAGGAAAGCAGAGCTCCCTCACACATAATGGTGGCTTGGAAGGCAAATGTCCCAGCTTCAAATGCCCCCTGCTTCCTTCTTCTTCCCCCACCTCTTAAGCTGAGCATGATGCCACATGGTATGGAAGTTGGGTCAATTGGGATCAGCTTTCCTGGATGTATCCCCTCCCAGATTCTTGTGTTCCAACAGCCTGTTTGCTACTGGGAAAGTGTGAAAAGCAGAAAAGGCTTTGATGCCGTGCAAACACTTCTTAGCAGTAACAAAAGCATCCCTGTGTTATCAACACTGTTTTCAGCACAAATCTAAAACATACTCCCATGCTGGCTACTATGATGAAAATTAACTATCCCAGCCTGATCAGGTACATGAGTGTGCACGCAGGTAACCCAAATACTAGTAGTCCACACAGAGAGGAAAAATTCTGGGCAATACCTGGCCTGTGGTACAGATCTGCTATATAAGTGCTAGATATAAAACCACCAAATTTCTGGTATAGGTGAAGCAAATTATCAAACAGTAGGCAAAAAAACCCAAACCCCTCCATCTAAACTACTTGTGCACCAAAAATCTTCATTGTGCAAAATTAGAATGACTTACGAGACATCATCCTTAAAAAGCATGAGCATTTGAAGAATATCTGAATTCTGGCAATATATATATCTGAAAATATGTGATTCTTCTGTTCAGCAACACTCGCACTCTCTTTTCAAACTGTCCTTCATTGCAATGTTACATGACTCAGAATATGTACAAAATTAAAGCCAACCATGATATAAAAGTCATGCCTCACACCCAACATGAGCTTCTGAATGGATCTCTTATGGAACAAAAAAGCAGTCAGTGAAGATGGAAAGTTAACAGCTAACTGCTGGCTTCAGTAGATTTGAAGTAGCAAAGAGGAGGAATATGTGTATTTCAAGATCACGTAAAATTACATACCTTCAGAAAGCAGGATTAAAAATGTATGAAATATGCTATTATACAACAGCTACTTTAACATAACATAAGCAGAAAGCATACTGACTGTCATCTTCTCTTTTTTACAGTTTTATTGACTTTTTTCTCATTTGGGCAAAGAGAGAATTTCCTGTGTGGTTTGAGATGTGAGTAGTAGCATGAATGTATATGAATTTAATATGAATAATGTTTCAAATGTTATTGAGTATATAGATCATGAATCTTCACTGCCTAATTTCAGAAATCCCTGTTAGAGTACTATACTAGTACTGAAAAAGATACTCCTTGCAAATGTAAGCCTTTAATGGTTCCCTATTTGTCTTGCAAAGTTTGCATTTGACCAAGCCTTAATGAAACATAAGAAATTGCTAAAGCTCTCACAGCCTTCACACTTGTAAATGCCCTTTCCATTCTGTGTAAGACCAAAAGATGAATGAGCTGTAAGTCACGTAAGTCCACACAGAAGGTAAAATGAAACTAACACTTTAAAAAACCAACCTGCAGATAACTTTCACACTAACTAAATTGTACTACATGGCAATGTCAGATTTTCTGTCTTACAAAATCCAATAAAAAAACCCAGATAGAAGACAACCTATATTTTTCAACAATTCACAATGAGTCAATACAACTGTCTCGGACCTTTTCTCAAAATCAGTAATTATTAAAAAAATACTTCAGTTTTACACTAGCATCTGAATTTAAGAATCAGCAGAAATTCTACATAACTTTCACATTACATATGAACATCTGAAAATATACACAATGCATGGTAAATGGTTACTTAGGTCAATGTCAGCTAAAAAACTCTGACACCATAGATGCACTCTCGCAGTGACCGTATGGTGTGAATGTGTCAGCTAGGCAGTGAAAGGTGGGTCTTTAAAGGTGAGGAGTAGGAGGGTGCTTTATTCCCTCATTTCCCACCTGCTTTCTTCAAATATGCAAAAAAATCCTGTGCAGCCCTGAGTGGGTGCCTTTGCAAATAGAAATGTATTCAGACATGCCTTTGAAAATACAGAGGTTCAAATCGTCAAAGCCCAGCATCAAAGAGGTTATGAAAAAATGGCAAAGACTAAGTTTCAGAAATCAAACTAAAGACCTATTCCCTGCTCTACTTACCAAAATATGAGTGCTTAACTAGTGAGGAAGGATCTGTAGTCCATTTTCAGGAGACATTTGTTCTAGGAGGGCTGTGGGATGGTCCAGGCAAGAATGGCTGGGGAAAGCATGGTTGAAGTTCTGGGAGAAGTCTGTTCGATGCACAGGACACCTCTTGAGCACTAAAGGAAAAAAATACTGGGAGAATTAGCATCACCATCAACATTCCTGCTCTTTTTGCATTCTTCTTTGTGGTAAACTCTAACAGAGATTGTGGTAGTTATTTTATAATCTGGTTTGGAAGTGTCCCCAAGCTTAGTATGGCAAATCTGTAATGAACCCTACACTGATCTGTGAGACAGTTTATAATTTCTATCATTTTAATAATAGAGTTAGCTCTTACTTCTTCTCATAAAAACCATAGGATCAGTTAAAAAAGAAGGAGAAACAACAACATAATATCAACAACTCAAAAATGCCCCAAGTATGCAAGTATTAAAGCCAGATAAGCTTTAAAGGAATTGTTTTGAGACAGGCCCATTGAAGCATAAAAATTCTTCTATTTTTCAATTGAAGGCTTCTATTCACTTTCTAAACTGTAGGCTAGCTCATGAATCCAGTTATGTGCAATTGAAACAATTTCCTGTTTTAAAACTGCTAACTTCTTCAGTGCAAAAGGCAATTCATTACACAATAAAATAACAATAACAAATAAATATAGCTTCATTGTAGTACTAATAGTTGTTTGCTGCCTGTTCACAACAAATTCTTGGTGAGAGTGTAATCTGTACTAAAAGATTACTTCCCCTGATGGTTATCAACTCTGCTGCGTCTGGCAGTGTTTATCACAGGTCTTTTGCCCCTATGAGTTAAGTTTAAAACAGGAACAAAAGAGCATGTGAGGGAAAGAGTGAGTGACCTAATCCGTTTAGGAAAGTTTTGTAATTCTTCGTTCCATAAACTGCTGAGAAAAACAGAGTATGCGTTCTCATTGGGCTTTTTCCTATTACATCTGAATGGACATCTTACTTCCATCCAAAGATCTCATCCTCAAATTCTGGATTGTGGATTTTTCTTTCCTAGTCTATGCCATAAACCAATTCTGAAGCTTATGTGAACATAAAATAGTTAATTAAATATTTCAAATTGGCAAAGGAACTAGCATACACTACTTAAAACAGAAAAGCCCTTTTTCCTAGGTTAGTTTTCTGCAATTTCGCTGACTTAATCACATAAGTTTCTAGTCAGCTTGAAGCTGACTTGAAAAAAAAAATCAGCAACAGACTAGAGTAAGGGGGCAAATTACTTTAGTCTTTATGAAGCAAGCTGCTAATTTGTTTCCTCTCATAAGAAGGAACCTCAATTCCATTTCAAAACTTCAGATATCAATATGTGATCCAGTTAATGATTATACAGTATATACCTACTAGTTGTTATTTTCAGTACCAATTGCTTAAATTTTCCTAATATTTTGCTTTTCCATTTAGTGAAAGATTTCTTTCTGAGAGATTTCTTTTTCTTAACAGGAGCTTGAACTCCTCTCAAATTTCAGAAATACTTCTTTAATAAATTATGTAAAAATGTGGAAATTTATTTTTTCCCCCTAACTTAATTTCTAAGAAGCTAAAATGAAAGAAATAAAATGTTTTCTATTGAAGAACTTTTAAACTTGGCTTTTGTTATCTATGAGTTAGTTGTGGAAAGTCATTAATCATTTATGCTAAATGATTTCTTTAATTAGTAGCAGTAATTTTCCATGGTGAAATGTGTCCTATTACTATTCATCATATCTGAATTTACTACAGTAAATAGAAACTATTTTATTTTCTAAAACCTTATTAACCTAGGTAATTACTTTTAGAAATAATAATCATACACTTTAAAAGGTGTTTGTCATCTTCTTTGACCAAAAAGCTTGTATGCTTTTAGACATGTATGCGACAGAACTTGTTCCAAAATTTCTCCAATTGCAAAGGTTTTGATAAAAATTTGAAAGTTTTTTGTAAGTGTTTGTAGAAAAAAGAAACAAATGTGTCATATCAGAAAAACCTTGACCCTGTTTCACTGCTTTCCTTGCAAGGGGGGAAGAAAATTGTGGGGGGGGGAAAGGCCCTTAGGTATAATGGCTTATGACTTGTACAATGCCTGTGTCCCGAACAAAAATTGTCTATTCAGGATGCTTTCAGTCTCTTTCAAAGCACTGTTTTAAAACCCTACTTGTCTTAAAATTACTGAATTGTAGAGATAAAGATTACATGTGTGCTAAACTGCATTGAGCTTCATTTATTTTATTCTTCTGCAAAGCACCAGGTTTATAGAGGTGGTGCACATCCTGATTGCTACTGTGTTGACACAATAACTTCTGTCTTTAAAATCTTTTGGGTTTTACACATTCATATAGTAGATAGTTAATTTTTTAAAAAAATGTTTTACCCAAAGAACAACTGAAAAACATTGAAAAAATAAACTATGCCAGTAGATATTAAAGCTTAAAGATATTAAAGCTTCGCTGTAGAGTGCTTATAAGACATTTATTGTAAGCAAATATGTTTTGTTGTTCCTGATAATATCAGACTCATCCAAATGTTGCAGAAGAGAAAATTCTCATAGAATTCCTCAGAATAACTGTAACACGTATCTTGATCAGATGACCAGTCAAAACATTAATATATTGTCTTTTTCAAACGTTTTGAGTACAAAGATAACTTTAAGTGTCCAAAAATGAATGAAATATGTGTTTATGTTGATGTTTAACATTATTACAGTATAATAGCTTTATCTGTTACTCTATCTTCAGCAGCAAAGTTTTACCTGGCACCAGGATAATTTTCAATTTTCTGTCTCATACCCAAAGTCTGACTTTCAGAGATGATGAGCATGAAAAAAAACTTGGTTTTGTAGGACCAGGAATGCTCAACTGTTCCTCCAACACAGTAATCCAACTAAATTCATCAGTACTGAGACATCCAGAAAGAATGATCCTGTGGAAATGAGGTATTGAATTCCTTTTTGTCCTCTTTTATAATGAGCAGCACAAGTATTTTCCTGGGAATTTACAAGGTGCTAATAATTAATGCCTATTAATTTACTTTAAATCCCAGAAGAAAAGACGTTATGTAATTGAAAAGTATTATTATTCCTCATTCAAAGTATGAGCTTTATTCCCCGTTTTACAAGTAGAGCATTCTGTCTGCTTTTCTATTGGCTAAGTTCCAAAGTGGGAAGCCTTTTAATTACCTGCTAGAGTGACAAGGGCCATTAGGCAGCTTTGGGTGCAGCTTCTCATTGAGAAACCAGTGCTTCCATCCTACAGAGGATTGTATGTGCCATTTACTGCACAGGAGTCAATTAAAAATCTGAAATGTCAACTAAAGAAGAGAAGGACAAGCTGTGATGACATTATGCTAATTCATTCCAGTAGTTGTACTGAAATGAGTCATAGAACAATATAATAGGATTAGTGATTCAGATGGAATGGAATAATGGAATCATTCAGGTTGGAAAGACCTTTAAGATCATTGAGTCAAACTGTTAACCCATACTGCCAAGTTCACCACTAAACCACGTCCCTAAGTGCCACATCTACAAGTCTTTTCATAATATTAGATGAGTACCATTTCCAGTAAAGCTCATTTTGTTTATCTACCTTTGATTAATGTTTTTTGAAGTGTTACCATTTCCTGCCAGGTATTGATTACTTTAATTGAAGAGTGCTCTAGTACCTCAGCAAGAGCACAGAAATCAGACATTCATCTGAGCATGTTTCTTGTACAAACAGAAACATTATTCATCATTATACTCATATTGACAATTATTTCTATTAACATTCTAGAATACATGCTGTCTTACCATTTCCTACTATACCCAAACATTCTATGTGCATTTGAATTGCTTTTTACCTGGTATTCAGCCATACTCAAGAAAGAACAGAAATATGGGAGAAAACATTTCTTACCTTGATTTTTGGATACTTTCTCTGTATTTTTTTCCATAGTGATTCATGTTAAAACATAAAGTATTATTAAAAAAGAATCTGAAAATGTGGTATTGTAGAGGATGAAAAATATTTACTGTTTGGCCCACATAATATTGTGTGGTAAGAGTTGGGTGTATTACCGTATCTCATGAAATCTTCTTCTACCTATTTTACAGGCTGGAAAGAATTTCTGGTGAAACTGCAACTCCATTGACTCCATGCAATATTCCAGTTAGATGGAAATATTCATTACGAATAAACTAAAATTGGGCATGTTTAGACAATAATGACTCAAATCACATTGATTTATATGTATCTTTCCAAATATTACTCACAGTTATGAAGGAGGGTGAAGGGGATGCAAATAGAATAATCAATCTGTTGAGCAAACAGTCAAGTATAGAGAGGATACCACTAGATAGAGGCTATTGCAACTGTATTTATCAAATGCAGATGCTGAAATAGAGTGAAGCTGGGAACTCCACAAACAACAAAGCTAACTTTTCTAAGAAACCTAGCAAATCTTTCAGGTTTATCATAAAATTCAGAACAATCATGCCAGAAAATACTTGGATTCATCATGGCTATTTGCTAGCCAGTTCAAATTTAGAGAATCCTTCTTAAGTGGAATAGTACATGAGTTGCATTTTTGACAATAGGTGAAGCAGTGGATGTTCCTTAAAAATTTGAGAATGATACTTAACCACAGGACAGAACTGCATCATACAGAGATAACATCAATGAGATTGCAAACTACAGAAGAGGTTCATGACTGCCAGAAAGTACTGTTCTTAATTAATTATTCCTAGCTATTTTTAATGCAGTACTCTCCTTCTGGAGCCTGCGCAAAAGACGGGAACTTCCACTACCAGAGATTCTGCAAGGTTGAGCATTGCCCCTTTCTCCTTTGCCCCAATACAGCCCCCTTCATCCACTGGTCCTGCCTCCCATGGCCTCTTTGTGAGTGTGTGTGTGTTCTTTTCTTTATACTGATTCTTCATATTCCCACTTTCTTTCAACCTTCTCTCTTGGCTGAATCTCCACTGAAAGATCTTTCTGTTAGGAGAAAGGGACTTTTCATAGTGGTACAAGGTGGAGGCTAGGGAAAAGAAAACTCTGACCTATTTTCTCTGACCTAGCTATTTGAGAATGAGTTCTGCTGGTCAACACAGCATGATGTTAGTCTTTGATTGGTGCTTGTGGCTATTAATAGGACACAAGACAAAGTATGCCACAGCTCAAGGTGTGTGATACAGTCATTCTCTTATGAGAAAAGGAAATAAAGCAAATGATGCTTTTCTTTAATTCTTTTTGTTTGGCTCATTTGGTTTGTTGATTTCTTGAGGATATTTTTTCTTAGTTTTGTTACACTGTTCCTTGGACCACTATAAGCTATTCTGATATTTTATTTCTGGTGTAGCTGGATGTGTCTATTTATATTTCAAGGGCAGAACACTGCAACCATATATTGACATAATACTGACCACTTGCAAATTAATTTCAACAGGACCTGGTAGGATATTCAGCAGGAATGTCCTTGTGGTTTTTGGAAAATAACCAGTCATTCTGGTTGCACAAAATATCCACACATAAGAATTATTACGAGGATTGCACATCGAGTGAGTGATTGTTGTTTCTTAAAATCTGGGCATAAATTCTTATCTTCTATTGAGAGATTGAAGAAAAAATTGCATTTAACATCCCAGATAACACCTGGGAATGCTCATGTCACAGCTCAACTGCTTGGTGGTGGATTGTGCTCCATGGCCAGATCACAAGTTGTAGCCATTTTCACCTCAAAAAAATGTGTAAACAGACTCTAAAAACTTTCTACCTAGCAGAGAAAGGGAGCGCTCATTGCTAGAATAAGGAACCTGACAACCCTTGCCTGTGCAGTCTGCATGTCATTAATCTTGCATTCCAAGATTTAAATTGTAAAAAAAAAATCAGATTTCATGAAATAGCACTTCTCTTTGGTTTAATTTAACAATCCTGCTTATTGACTTAGTTGTGGGTTATAAATAATTAAATGGGAGTCTTGTTCAGGTATATTCAATCTGTCACTAAGGATCTTTCTTTTCTGGACATGCTGTCATCTGTATTTTCTGGGTGGAAAGCAGAGTGTTACCATCTCATTGATTACTACATGTGTCCTTAATCCAGCCAATAGCAGGTAAAGGACAAAAGCAGGAGGAAGCTCCACAGGAGAGCTTTGTCTAATTTGTGTTGAGTTGGATTCAGTATATGTTGAGGGGAGAAAGCTTCTGTTTGGTTTTGTGTTTGGGAGTTTTTGTTTTTGTTTTCAACCTCAGATACCTGTTTGCCTTTGAAAGCACATTTGCAGGTCATTTTTGTCTACCTAGCTTCACTGTCACCAATCTCCACAGTTAGTGAGTCACATCTGGATGTTGGTAGGAGAACTAAATGTTTTATTTTCTATTGTTTTCAATATATATTGTTTTATATTTGTTTTATTTTTTATTGTTTTCTTGAATCACAAGTGGTCTTACTTCTGGGATGACTCAGCATTTGTATCACTGCCCTTTCCTGCCTCCCATGTTCTTTATGAAACATTTTAAATTCAGCTTTGCCTTTTATCCCAATTTTGCTGCTTATATAGAATAGAGAGAAATTCTGCAACAAGTTGCAAAGGGTATCTAAATCAGGGCAGGAATGAGATTTCAGTGTGTAGATAGATTTCTGTGTTAGAAAAGAAATAAGAATGAGGGAACTTTTTTTTTTTTTTTTTTTGTTCCATGCCCATCTGTTTTGAAATAAAAGCCATGCAGCCTTTGTAAGCGTACAAGAGAAGTGACCATAAAGGACACACAGTATTTTAGACCAAAAAAAAAAAAAATCAATTTATTTCCCTGCACAAGAGCTGTTAATGGCGATTGTTAGCACCTACATGGAATTCTATTTTTCTTCTTTCAAGGCATACTGAGCCACATTTCAACAGGAAATAAATAACTTATTACTTTCTGGGTTAGGAAATAGCTGTTATAGAGATTGTTGACTGGGTAGATGAGACTTCTCTCAATATGAAAAGAAATGACTTGTGTGTCATTATTCATTTCATTCTTTCTATATTAAATTATTTTAGATGTGCTTAATTAAGAGAGAGGCTGCTTTTCTCCAGCTATTTTTATATGATGGTCTTTCTTTCGTAATAGAGATAACTTTGTGGTCTTCTAAAGGCATCTTACTTCTCAAAAGTTAGCTAGTACAAAATCTGCCTCTTGCTCCCAATTTGTATATTACTTAGGTATGGAAAGTTGAACACAATCCTTTTTTGCAAAAAAGAGCAAATAGATGAAGCAAGTGATCCTGCATTGGCATTTTCCAACATTTTTTACATGTCATAGCAAAAGTAGGGAAAAAAGGGGAAAAAAAATATTTAAAAATATTTTTGCAGAGTCAATAAATAGCATCATTGTTTGTTTAGTCAGTTATGGAAATGTGTTAAACAATCTGCCTTGAAAAGAAATATCATTTTTGTTACAGACAAAGACTACTCACTGCATTATAAAACATAATGTTTGATAGTTTTCTGCCTGTAATTTGCATGGAATTTATATTCTTTAGGATTCTTTAGGTATGATACTGTTGTCATGTTTGGGATTGGTGTGACTGGAACATTCAAGACCTCATTTGAAACTGGCATTTTGGCACATGACAGCAAACACTGAAGTGCTCAATATGGACATAATGCAGCATATTTCTGTTTAGAAATTTCTATATTTTGTTAGCTAAAGGTCTTTTGCTGCCATTAGTATGTTTAAATGTTTTGCTGATCCACCTGGCCCACACTCACTCATGCATGTAAAAGCCATTAAAGATTTTCTTGCCCCATATTGTTTTCTGCCCTTGGCAAACACCTGTTTATCCATATGGCAAAATAGGCCCTATCAGGACTAGTCCTTTTTGGCAATCATTATTTGACTCATTTAATGGCCTTCTTTTCCAAGCAAACAAACAAACAAACAAACAAACAAAAAACCCCACCAAAACCAAAACCAAAACCCACCAAAAAACCCCTCTACAGACTTAGTTAAATTGCTTCATTTGGGGTTAAAAGAATTTGGAAGCTTTTTTATCGGATTTTTTTTCCCCTAGAATTTCTTCTAATATTTTATTTCTTTGCAGCAGTTGATAAATCCATTTGCCTTTACAAGAAGGGAGTTTTAAGAACTCCATCCTGAAAGACCTGATTTTTTGGAGTTCTCAAGTGTAACTCTCATAATGTTCTCTTAGCTACCTATATGCCTTGTGAATTTTTAACTTCAACTCAGAGGTTATCTGTTTCTTATTTTTCAGCTTTTTTGATGTTGAAGAGCAGTTACATGGCAAATAAACATTTAAATGAGGTTGGAAAAACCTTGCTTTACTGGCACTGATTGTTCTTAGCTTTGTAGATCTTAGCTTATCTATAACATGGCACTACTTGCAGTCTCCTGTAATGTGCTGGGACCTACAACTAATCACTTACTGCCACATGTGCAGTAAACTTGTTGCTTTCTGGCATTTCTGGATTTACACAGCAAGGTATGTATGCAGGCTGCAGTACAGCTTGGTCTGTAAAATCCTTGGAAAGACAGCAGCTCAACAGGAGCTATTTCTCCCGAGCACTTCAAGCAGCCTGCTGTAGCCAGACTGAAATGAACAGTTCACATAGGTGCTCAGGTCGTGGCAGTTTCTCCTTGGGGCTTGCATGAGCCTCCCTCTGCATCTAGAGGTTGTGTTTGGAGCATCTGGGAAATGGAGGAAAGCTTGAACTAAGTGGGTACTTTGTGCAAACATCTTTAGGTTAAATTAACTATCTCTGGTAATGATAAAACTTTAACTGTATAGGTAATTCCCACCACAGAATATAAAGAGGGGAAAATTGCTCAGGTGCAGATCTTAACAGCACTTGAGAGAGTGATAAAAGTTAGAAAGTGAGATGATGCCAGCCCTGTGTTTCGACTGAAAACTAAAATGCCAGTCAGAGCCCATGAGAATTTTTTTTTAACCTTTTTTTGTTTTTGTTTGTTTCTTTTTTTTTTTTTTTTAGCAAAAAAGGGCCCTAAGATTACCCTTGCTTGATATCTAAAGCTTCCTTATGCTTAATCTTAATGACAGTCTCCTGCTCCCTACAGGACAGGAAGTCTACTGGGGTTTAATCTGACATAGTGCTCAGGGGAGGAGAGGGAAGAAAAGTTGAGAGATCTTCACCAGAGGTCTTTGCCTGGTAAGCCATTCCCAGTAGACTAGACAAACTGGGACAAGCTCAGGCAATCCTAAAGGTGATGCAGAGCGAAAAAGGAGTGTGTAAGAGCTTGGTTCCATTGTGACTATAACACTTCATTGAGAAGGACAGAAAAATAGCTAGCAAGTTATAAATAACTTGTGTGAGATGGCTTTTTTGCGATATTGTATTGATTGCACAAAAAAAAAATATATTCTAATTGTAAAGCAGCAGACTTTAATGAAGGTTCCATCTTAACTCACAGCATACTATGAAATCACATCATATACATTGCTAAGAAACTTTCTGTGAGTTGTTCCCAAGTTCACAGCTATGGGACATATCACTTGATACTATCCATAAATTATCTAGAGCCAAATGTGTAGAGAGGCAATGGTAAAATCATATCATTGAACTTCTGCAGGCATTATTAACAGTAACCAGAGTAATAGAAGCACTATCTTGTGTCCCAGATTAACAGCCTAGGTTAACAGAGTCCCAGGCATTTCTGGCAAAGCTCATCTGTCACGAGTTCAGAATGACAGTGGTCCTGTTGCCATGGATAACTAAAACATTGCCAGTGCACAGCAGCGCCCTGTCTGTATCATTTATGAGTGTGGCAGTGCTTAGACCATTTATTTAGTTATGGTGATGTACCAGGGTCTAGATGCCTGCAATCTTTGGAAAACTGACTACAAGAGCTGTTCAGTGAAGAGGGCATGGTGTATCTGACACCAGTTCTGAGAAAGCAGAGGTACAAATAGGAAGGTTAAAGAATGAATTGTCTTTAATCTGTGGAACTGCCGTACTCTACATACTCTGTCTTCCCTTTATCCTTTCAACCTTGAAGAAGAAATTGAAAGGAAAGTGGGCCAGTTTTTCTCTGATAAATCTCCTGAGCGCACGGGATCAGAGGGTCTGGTGCCTGAGGGGCTGTCTTGGTCCTGCTAGCACCTATCACCCTGACTGCCTGGGTGTGAGTGGCTCTCAGGTACCTGGGGCTGTGTAATACCATCTGCCCCAAAGGCAGGAGCAGCCCAGAATGAAAAACACCAGCTCTGGGTGCCCCTAGGGTGGGGGTCAGCCAGTGCATGGCCACACATCCCTGGCTGCCTGGGGAGGGCAGTGGTGTCTACTGAGGGAACGTATGAAAAACTAATACAAGCACACCCCAGTACTCAAAGGGAAGAAACTTCTACCATGCTTGACAAGGACATCAGGATGCTGATGGCTGTTGAAAAAAGCCAGTGACAGTCAGTAAAGGTTCACAACTGAGAAGCTGCACAGAAATGCAGACATGAGTATGTGCATATAAGGGTATGAATAAAAATTTCCTCAAGTTGCTGAAAACCAGGGATTGTAATTTTCGTGAACTCTGTATTTGGTCTCTGCTCATCAGCACACACCTAACTCATGGGTTTTGTTCAATTGATTAATTATAACTGGTTCCCACATAAACCTACTCCTCATCAAAGCACTTTGCAAAAGAGGTCAGTGTCATTAACAGCACTTTGCCACCAGTGAAACTGAAGCATAGGAGCTGATGGCTATGGCTCTAGTGTGCTGGGGTCACCACTAATCCATACTGATTAATCTTTTCGATACAAATTTTGATTGAAATATTTAAAAAAATTAAAATCCTGCTGTAAAAAGAAAAGCTTGGGTTTTCTTAAAATAAAAATAATTGTCAAGTTTGTTAAGAATTATGTCTATTTGCTTCCTAAATTGTTAGTAAACCAAATCTGAAACTAGAATGACATAATAAAATCCAGAAGCAATATGTTTGAGTGGTGTTCAGCCTTAAAACTTGCATTTGGCAAACAATAAATCTTTGGGTTAAAAGTAATAGTTTGATAGTTTGCTGTCAACCCCCCTATGAGTGCCAGCTAGTTACATAAACCAAAGTGTTCAAAGTTGACTCAGCCTACAAAACTAAAATACAAATAATTTGGAATTAGAATTGCATACATAAGAGCAGCTTTCTTCCTAATGTTATAGAATATAGTACTGCTTAGCTTTGCTTGCTGCTAAAGCCAACCTTGCCCATCACATTTCCTTTAAAGCAAATTTGATTGTAGTATTGGAACCTTCGTGATTCTAGACTTAATGAGAGATTTCTTTTTTTCCTTTTTATTGCTTATTCCAAACTTATTTGAGTTGGGGGAAAATGGGAGAGAGGGAATGACTCCGGATCTTACTGAAAACGTGTAATTTCATTTTTTTTTGAGGTAATTCCTTTATAGGAAAGAAAAAAAAATCCATCTCTACAGAAGTTTCCCTGAGAAGATTTTTGGTTTTGTTTTGTTTTGTTGCAGTGAAATTGTTGGGTCTTTGTCAACTGGAGACATTTTATTCCATTCCTCAGTGGCAGAGAAGCTGATGAACTAGAGTTGTCTAAATAGAAGTAGGAGGAAACAAAACCATGAAAAAGTTATTTACATGTTCAGTTGTATCCGTAAATAAAGAGGAATGGATTCAGTGATTACGACTTCACCTTGAATGGAGCACGAGTGGAGCATTCTCCACTTGTGGAAGACTCCCTGTCTCTCCTTGAGCACAACATTTAATAATTTCTTCTTCAGTTTGTTCTTAAGGAGAGATACTAACATTCGACTACATCAGATACTACTAGAGAAATAAATAATATAGCCATTTATATACTCCCATTTAACCATGTTTATACCACTATTGAATTCCATTTATATATAATTATTAGGCCCCACAGAAGCATCAAAAGACATATAGGCATGTAGATATGTGTCAAAAAAGCACCCTACATTAAGTATCTTCATTCTTGCCACATATATTATAGATACAAAACATGGTGTTTACATATTTGAATAATTAATGGGAAGAATGTTAATTTATAAATTTCCATGCTTTTTATTCCCACATTCTTTTTTTGCTTCCCATCCTTCCACAGACAAAGCTGATATACAAAGGCAATCACATCAGTGTTTAGAATACAAGCTAAGTGTATGCAGAAAAAGTCTTTAAATGGTATTCTGAACAAAATGTCTAGGCATTATCCCAGGAAAAAAAACAAAACATTAGTTTATCATAGAATCATGGAAAAACAAAGTGCTAAGCACTGAAATGGATCTTAAAGATCATCTTGTCACATCCTCCTGTCATGTGCAGGGGCACTTCTCATTAGACCAGGCTGCTTAATGCCTTATCCAAGCTGGCTTTGAACGCTGTCAAGGTTGGGGAAATGATAAGTGTGTATTTTTCCACACATAGTTTAAGTGAAGAAAAAAACAAAAAAACTTGTTGTCAAATATAGTTTAAATTGTATGCTAAAATTATATAATTCTACCTATATTTGTTTCTTTGTTTTTTTTTTTTTGGTTTGTTTGCTTTTGGTTGTGGTTTTTTTTTTATTAAGCTAGTAATGTGTAGGTTATAGGGTTTTTCTTCTTTCACACTAGGGTGAAAGAAAAAGGGCAGTGTACAAACTGATATCGATTTTTCACAGCATGACCAATAAGTAGTGCGGCAGAGAGTCTTAGAAACAGGCATCCTGCACGGAGATGCCTTTCTGAAACATCAAGGAAATCTGTATCTTTTCAGAGTAACCTGCAGGGAGCAACATCGTAAACCAGTGAAGTGCATTACATGACAGTTATTTGTGCTGTAGAGCAACAGATTAATCCCAGATAACAGGCTCTAGATGCACGTCATATTGCAAAGCCACCTGTAGGAAACAATCAGACAAGGTCAAAGAGATTTCAATAAAGTGGAAATAGTGAAAAAGTTAACCAGAGTAAGATATTAAGTTAACTCCTGGCACCTTTTTGTTCCTTTGTACTACAGCACCATTTCTGTCTCTGTTTATTTGGTGTTGGAAAAAAAAGCTTGAAGCATCACCATGTTAATCCTAGCCTAAACTAGAGTCATGCAGACACGGTGTCAAGAGCAAATTGATTGCATCTTTACACTTTAGTTGATATATTTCAAAACATCTATGAAATAGATGGTAAATGGAATCTTTCTTATCAAGTTCTATTGTGGCCATTGCTTTAATGGCACAGATGTGTGTGGAGAAGTAGACCATGCCCAAAATGATGTAAACAAAATTTAAATGCTAATATGCTCCCACATTTTAATTTAACTTCGAGTCACTAAACTAAAATTTGAACCACAGTTATTTGGTTTACCCATGTGACTGAGATCCCAAACAGATATTTTAATTTTTGCAGAGTTTAAGCAATAGCATGAGGTAGAGTAAAAAAAGGAAGGCAGAAAAGGGGTGTAAAAAGTTCGAATAGTAAAAGCTGCTTCTGGCAGCAAGTCAAATCTTGGTTAATCAGGACTTTGGCACAGGCAGAGTCAGAAGTGAGCAAGCACATGGCAGGTTTGTTTTGCCTGACAGGAAATCACAGCATGATATACTCAAGTGCTTATTTTCCCTAAGGCAAGGGATCGTCTTGTCAAGTCTTGATTCATGCATGGTCTTCATCTGAGCCATAATAATATTAGGAACATTTATTTAAAAGTTTTGTTATCATTTTAGGTCAAAACTTTCTTGAAGGTCAGATTACTTTCCCAGTATAGAATAAGGATTATTGAATGAGACTTTCTTTAGAAGTCCCTGATCATACTTAAATTCATTTATGTCATGAGATCACAGATGGCTGCAGGCCATTTTTGCACGATCATATTTCTTTTCTTTCTTCAAATTTACGATCATCTTTAAATACTTCATCAGGCAGGAGGGAAATTAATCAAGTCACATAACAGTGTTTCTGGGAAGTTCTCACAGACTGTCTGTATAAGGTCTTATGCAATTAGTCCAACAGCTCTGGGGGATTTTTTTAGTAAGTGTTGAGATCAGATTACCTGCAGGAAATTGCAACTTCCTTCAAGGTGGATTGAAGTTTTTAGTGTGAGGTTCGGTGGAGTGAGGTTCAGAAAGTAATTTAAAGAAATTAGGTTAGCAAAACACAAATAAAAAGGATGAACACTGCAGGTAAAAGGAAAAATAGAAAAAACTTCCACAATATTAGCTTTTCCCTGATATCTTTGGTTAGAGACTTTCAATATAAAGATATGATCTAAAAAAAAGTATCCAGTTTTTCCTTATCTATTCAGATATGAAAATTATATTTAGGTATGTTTCAACATTTCTTGTATTTATTAATTCATTGAAGATAAATTAAACTATTTAGTGGAAAAAATCCACATAAAATCACACCTTTAGGAAATCAAAATGCATTTCAGGAAATGCATAAATATTTTAGGTGCAGTTTTACCAGTTCTCCATTAAAAAAAAAAAAGACAACCAAAAAAAAAAAAAAAACCCACAAAAAAACCCCCAGGAAAGTGGTTTTCTGTGACAGAAGCTGCTAAATTCCTTTCTCCATCCCATTCTCTGTATTAGTTTATGTGCTCCACCTGTCAGATCTACTACTAAAGAATGGGTTCAAAACTTATTCTGAAAAGAAGAAAAAATGGAAATTGCAAAGTAATTTTTCCTGTACTCAACTTTTTATGTGCTTGTTCAACTGTCAGTCACCATTTCTTCAATCTTGCATAATTTTTTAATTCTTCTTGTTACCTCCAAAGCCTTCTAGATAAAATAGGTGGAGAGTGTTTTAAGCACTACTGATATCATCTGATCTGGTTTTGCTATCTGCTAGTCTGCTGTTTGATTAGGGACATGATGCTGTAAGATGCTTTTTTCATGATCATTTTTTTGATAGGAGCCAGTCTTTTGCAAAGTGATTACTACCTGCCCCTGAAAGTATGCAAGGGCAGGCTGGGGCCGTGGGAACCCTGGTCTCATGGAAGGTGCCCCTGCCTATGGCAGGAGGGTTGGAACTAGATGATCCTTCAGGTCCTTTCCAACCCAAACCATTCTATGATTACCTTGTTGCTATAGCACAAGTTATATGTTTTATGAGAGGCTGGCCTAATAAATTAAAAACAAGCATGGAAGAAAGACACAGGAAAGAGTTTTCTCATCAAAAACTTATCATGATTTATTTATCAATTAGTAAATTCAAAAAGAGGAAACAGTTACCCCTTGGAAAGGTCCAAATCAAGGAGCAAGAAACTTGACACATTGACAAGTCTGGAATAAGGACTCAAAACTCATTGATTGGTATTCATTAGCATCAGTAAGGCAGCCTTTAGCAGAAAATTTAATGTGTAGAATTAGTAAATGCAAGATACTATGTTACATTCATGCATGCCATGATTTCTTCATAATTTTTTTTGTAATCAGCTACCATTAGTCAGTGTCAGACCCAGTTTAAGCTGACTCACTTGTGTATTTGTGTATATATATATATATGTATGTATGTATGTACGTATAAATTGTTTACTCTCATTTTTTCTCAAAGAAAATTTCTAAATTACTGCAACAAATAGACCCAGGTTTGTCTTCTGCATTAGGTTATATTGGGGTCAAGGATGCTAATGGGACACCACTACATATACAAAATAATTTGCATGTTGCAAAAGATCAGGATTTTGCTAGAAAAATGTTTTTTGAAGTAAAATCTATGATAGAAGGGAATATTCCATTTGAAAGAATGATTATAAAAAATTTTATTTTGACTTTCATAGACAGGGCACTTGTCAGACAGTAAAAGGAGAGGTTAAGGCATATAATTAGGCAGTTTAGTGGTGTGGCAGAGAGTCACTCAGCAGAAGCTCTTTTATGGGGCAGCTGTGCAGTCATTTATAAGAAGATTTCCTATCTGAAGTCAATAGGAGGTCTGAGTTCGTCAGGGATTCAGAATAAACTCATATAGGAAAGAGAAAAGACAGGAAGTCAAGTGTCTGTTGTTTGCTCACCAAGAAAGACCTAAGGGCAGGGTAGATCAATACAACTGAAGAACTGGAGTTAAGAGGAAGATTTATGAATTATTTCTCAGACTCTTCATCTTTGAAAGAAGAGAGAAAAACAGTGTCCAATTTTCTTGTGTGAAGGGTTTTTTTTTTCCTTCTAGCACATTTCAAACATGTAGGTAGCATTTTATTGATGCTAAAGTTAAGAACTGGAGGAATTTTCAGAAGTATAGTTTTTACTAAGCTCTTTAATCTCTCATCTTTTTATCTCTCTTTTTTTTCTTTTTTACCCCCAAACTAGCTCAAGGTCAAAAACTTAATCACATCTTCTTTTACCCAGTCGAACTTAAACCTAAGGATTCTTCCAAGGATCATTAAACATAAAAATCCCCTCACCTCCATTTTAAGTATATATACAATTACACAGACTTTCTCAGTATATTAAAAATAAACCCTGGTGAACTTCTCTAAACATATCTTCAATATAAAAAGTGTAATGTGCCAGCACCTTGTAGGCATATATATATTTATCCGTCTTGTGTGTGTTTGTATACTTGTATGCATTTAAAGTCATAAACATTTCTGATATCCTTTCATTATTTGAGCTCCCCTAGAGGTATAAGGGATTTATAAATTTAGCATGTTTTAAAAACATGTCAACGACTTTATTGAAAAAAAAATCAGTTTCAGTGAGTTTTAGAATTTCAAGCTAAAATTATTTTACTTTGCTTTGGCATCTTAGTAATCAGTGCAAATGGGAAGATACATACTCTGTAAATGCCTGGTTTCGTTTATAGGAGGAGCTTAGATGAACAGCCCAGACAAAACATTGAAGTTTTATAGGTGATATTAGTACTTTTGCAATTGCATTCATCTTGAAAATGGAGCCACACATTTTTAAAATATGACATATTTATTTATAACATTAGTAGTAATATAGGCAATAAACCACACTCTATTATGAGTTACAAAATAATAGGTTTCCTTCATACATTGTTTTTGTTTATGCATTATCTCTACAATTGTAAACTCACATTTTATGTGATGCACCAGTTCTAACTTGAGAACACTTGCCACTTCTTGTTTAAGGAAAAGAGAGGAGAATGACAAAAGGAAAAATGCCAAGGAAAGAGATGACACAAAAGTCCTTTAAAAAAATCTTTATTTAGTAAATATTTGAGCCTGACAAGTTAAAGAAAAGATTATTTAACCATAATGATTTTAATACTTAATAGCAGTAAAAGAAAGAACAATAGAAATTAGCATTAATCATACCTTTGTTAATTTCTTAACATAAGTAGAGTAAAAAAAAATTTAAGAAGTTTAATTACTTTGTTAAGAGCAAGTAGCTCCCTCCACCCCATTAATAAAGGGGTTCCTTACAGGTATTTCTATGCAGCTCAATGAAACTGCTGTCATTTTAAACGGCATGAACTGAATTGTTTTTAAGGAAAATAATTAATTGAATTTATTCTTGAATTACACTTGTTTTAAGTAAAACAGTATTTTCCACTGTTTGAATGTGCATCCTATTCTACCTTTTTTAAATTCAAATATTATCCTCATACTATTTATGTGTTGTAAACTTATATTTTTAAGCTTGTTCTTTTATTTCCTTTATGAAAGTTCAGAATATTAGAAAATACTCTGATAGCTATATCCAAAACCAAATGTGAATCCAAGTTCTGCTCCCCAATTCATCAATTTTCTTTTCATGACTAGATTTACACTTTTATCCACATCTAATGGATTATCTGAAGCAATGTCTCTTGGGAAGCCCCTGTTGAAGCTGGTGTGATGACCTGAAGATACAATTCCTCTCTTTTGCATCTAGTTTCTTCAGTTAAGGGTGCTTATTTGATGTTACCTTATAAATGTGTCTTACCCGTGCTCGTGAACTTGTTATGCCTCAGCTCAAAAATGAGATGCAGCAGTAAGAGTAAGATGACAAAAAAATGCAGTTGACATGAAATACCTTGCAAACAGGATCTAGGATATTTGGAAACTGCATTTGGTTGTCACCTCTGTCTGATTTTGTTTGATTGATTGTTGGTATAGAGTGGGATCACTGTGGGAGTGTTGTGGGACCAGCTAGAGAAAGAGAAAAAGAATAGATTTACACGTTTGCAGGAGAGCCTGTTAAATGGCAGAAAAGCCAGGTGCATCAGCAGTTTTGTCCAGTTCAAGTATAGAAGTAGCAGTAGAAGTCCAAAGACGTAGGAATTTATTCATAGCCTCCTAATCCCCTGTCTTGTTTATGTTAATTTTCTTAATTAAATATTGTTTGTGAGTAGGGACAATTAGTTCTATATGTGCACTAAAGTCCAGATTAAGTTCACCATGATGTGGCAGATCTAATCTAGGTTTTATTAGTGACTCCTCTAATTTGACTATGACCTATATTGCTGCAAAACATCTCTTGCTAGAAGCTTATATATATATATAAATATATGTGATAGTATACACTCCATCCAGATTTTATTGCAGAAAAATATGGTAACTGGTCATAAAGTATAAGAAAAGGAAAATAACTTTCCAATTCTGTGTGATATTGAACACAGCAAAGCTATTCTTGCATATCCAAATTATCTGTTACATTCTGGATGCAAATGCATGCATGTAGCTCTCTTCAATTTCACTAGAGCCTGACTCATTTAAGAAATGAGTATTATCCTGTGTACCAAATTTAGAGGCATTGGTGCAATGAGCTGAATACTAAACAAGCATTGAATCCTGGCAATTTCTACTTGCAAAATGCCTGTAAAAATACATTTCCTATGTCTGAATGATATAGGTAAATTTTTAAAAGCAACTTATCTCCTGTCTAAAAGTCTTATTCTAATAAAGGGATTTGTAGAATATCTCAAATAATACAGTAAGTTAGATATTAATCTTGATATTTATATCCAGGAAACCATTCCTGTGATATTTAACCTGGATAATTTGACAGCTTCCATTTCCCTGTTTTCCTGCACTGTCACAAATTTGATCTCTCAAAGTCAAGAGATTTTGACCTCTGGCCCACATCCATTAACCTATTCATACTCCCCTTTATAATGCACTACTTTCAGAGGCATCTCTATGTGCCAGCATTGCTCACATTCAGTCTCAAAAACACTTTGGCTCACCATCAGCTGCAGAACAGATCCTGTGTGGCTGCTTATTGTTCTAGCAAAATACAATTACTTACCATTCAGGTGCTGATAGCAAAAGTCTGACTTTACTGAAGATTTTTAAATTTCCTGTGTAGCTTTTGTGGGTTTGGATCATTGTTTTTAATGGGGGAAAATTTTCCTTAGAGGTTTTGCTCAAAGTATACTGGAGTTTTGGGATATTTTTATAACACCTGGATTTTCATAATTTCCCTCCAACCTTAATTGATGCAGCGCTAAACTATCCATGTTAGGAATTGCAGCAGCCCAGTGAGGTGATTGTTCCTGGTGATACAAATTATGATTATTTTTTGTGTAAAGACAGGAGAAGATAGATTAATAAGTTCAGTGGAATTATTTAACAATCAAATTTTATTAATTAATTTGCCTCTTTTTTTAATACTGTTTCATCTATTTCTATTAGCCACCTGTGTGTAAATATCCATACTTACCCATGTCCACATTTACAATTTTTTCTATCTACTGCATTAGATAAATCTGCATTCTATAAAAGCAGTAGCTTTTAAGTTGTATTAGGATGATTTTGGTGTATTTTGGATGAATTCTCATTTTGAGTGACCACATGTGTATTTTTGAATTAATAAATGTCATTAAGAGAATGTGGTTTTGTGTGGGATTCTTTGGAAATTAATGCAATTTAAACATGGAGAAAGTTCTGCATTTCCCTCTCTAACTTTGCTACAGTTCTCAGTTCTGAACACAGAAAAGTTTCTACTGATATTTTTGCAGAAATAAGAATTATTTCCATCAGCATTTTCGATAGACATCATCACTACCTGAAAGACAGTGAAAAGCAGATCTTTATGAAAAGAAGATCCTAATAATATAGCGATGACTAGCCCCAAAGTATCTGATCAGAACTGACTGACCAACTCAAAGCAAGGGGAAAATAGAGGATTTGAAAAAAGGGAGGAAAATTAATTCTATTAATTGTTCACTTCTAAAAGGCCTGAAATGCTACCACAAAAATATAGCCACTGAAGAATCTGGAAGAGTCCAGCTATTGTCCTGCAAATCTCTCTTCTGATGCAAAACTATAAAAAAGGTCCTAGCACTAAGGCCTGTTCAGCTGTCAGTACCATATAAATATGGCTCATATTACATAAATAATATGGTTATAAAAATAATTTTTATACTTAATTCTCATCTATTACACTGTAAAATATATTAAATAGATGCAACACTGCATTTTTAGTGCCACGCATGTCTATATTTATTTAGTTACTTTTTAAATACAGCTGAAGTTTTAATACTTGTCTTCCACCCAAATTCTGTGGAAGGCAGAACAATTGGAAAGTGTAAGATGATTGAAAAATTATAGCCAAGTGCAGTCCTCTACATCTATGATACCAAATTTAATATCAAATTGATTGAATAACAGGCCAATTGGTGCACATTTCAAATGCACTGTCTCTTCTGTTCCTAGATTTAGGATTAAGTAAATGACTTATTGCATTCTTTTGTCTAATCCTGTTGTAGAATTACAATGAAATAAATAAGCAGTGTTAACAAGAGCTAATCCTACAATTTGAACTCTGCAATGCCAACTTTTTGTCTAGCAGCTTAGTAATCATACATTTTCCATCCTATTTTATAGCTACGACAATTGAATCACAGCTAGAGACAATCAATCCATGGGTTTAGGAAGAAAATATGTTAGGGAAACAAAACAGAGTAGGGAAATGGAAGAGTAGGGTTTGTGTAATGAAACAATACAATTTAATAGGTTTTAATCATTATATTGGTTGTGTTCTGCAGTGTAAATATAAAAGACAATATCTGTGTGATTGTCCTGAAACACACAGTGAAAACTGATTCCTTTAAGTTCTATCTGCAAAGACCAGAATATGAGAGGTCATGGCTTTTTCTGAAATATCTTGACTATCATGTACTTCAATTTTGGATCCCTCTGTGTGAGAACAAGAAGTGTGATCTAATAGTGTATAATTTTTTTTCCAAATTGAATTGGACATTGATTATTCATTTCATTGCTCCTTACATTTCTAAAATAACAACTACAGCACACTTGAAAAATCTTCCTGTAGCTTTTTGCCACAGATTGCCAGATTTCAAAATATATGACAATACAATTTCAATACACAACAATATAGCTCCCATTACAAAACAATATGGATCCCAAGGTTCTTTGTAATTTTCCAGCCCTCTTGCCACTGTTTCAATAAAAAAAGCAGAGGCACTTCAGAATCAGGAAAACTTATCTTGTTTGACCTAAGATTGTATTTATGAACATAGGAAAATGCATTTCTATCAATCATGCTTGTTTGAAAATCATGAAACATCCCTAAAACAGAACCTTACCTCACATTCTTCTCAAGTTCAAAACAGGAAAAGAAAAACCAACCCTCTGTAATAAATAATGAATGTCCTAAAAGTCACTGAAGTAATCCTGGTGCAACAGACAGCTTCACTAGTCTTGATAGAAAAGATGTATTTACACCAGTTTAAACTGCAACTGAATCTGGCTATGTTCACTGCTCATAAAACTTTCACTTTTATGAAGATAAAACTATCCTGTGCATAAATATATGAAACAGTACTGAAATGCATTTTCAAATTTGGCTTAAAATATACATCCATTTTATATCAAGATTTAATTTGTTTAAAATGGTACACAATACCAGGGAATGAAAGAATGGCTGTGCTTCATTAAAGAATAGCTCTTTTGGTAACTGCTGCAGTCTTTCTAGCAATACTTGATAACATTAATATCCCCTAATGAAAATTGATTTTGTTTATGTACAGTCATAATGGATGTGGCCACATAATTACTATGTGTTGACTGCTACTTATTAATTAATTATTATATTTTCTTCTATAATTTATTTACCTGGGGGAAAAAAAATCAAGTATGAAGCAGCATCTGTTTTCCAGTGAAGTTCTGCTTTGACTTAATTTCACAGCTGAGCAGGAAGGCGAAAATGGAGCTTGAGTAACTTGCCCAAGGTGACCAAGACTGCAATCTGCCTTGATTTGAGCCAAGCACAAATTATTTTCTATTCGTGTGCTCTAGACACTCAAGCTGATGTGGTTTTAGTTTTCAGCAGCTGTTCCTGAAGTTACCAAGACAGGCCACAATCTTAGATTATTACATTAACCACTTTCTGTGTACAGCAGCCAAACTGGCAGAATTTCTTCACTTTAGTGTAAAAGAGCAGTTTGAACGTAAATATAAAAAGAACACCAAATTTTCAGTGGCCCCTTCCCTTCCCTTCCCTTCCCTTCCCTTCCCTTCCCTTCCCTTCCCTTCCCTTCCCTTCCCTTCCCTTCCCTTC
>JANRGV010000001.1:74017622-74050182 GCA_024734035.1 Alethe castanea
TTCCTTTTTTTTTTTTTTTTTTTTTTTTTGTTGGTTGGTTGGTTGTTTTTTGGCTTTTTTGCCTTTTTTTTGGTATTGTTATTGCTGAGAAGTCACAGAATCATAGAGTGATTTGGATTGGAAGAGATCATCCAGGTCCAGCCCTCCTTGGGGGAAATGCCTTCCAGTACTCCAGGTTGTGCAGAGCTCCATCCATCCAACCACACCTTGAACACCTCCAGGGATGGGCAATGCACAGCTTCTCTGGACAGCCTGCTCCAGTGCCTCACCACCCTTAGAGCAAATAATTTCTTCCTAATATCTAATCTAAACCCCTCTCCTCTTTCAAACTCATTCCCCCTTGTCTTGTTAGTACATGCGCTTATAAAAAGTCCCTCTCCAGCCTTCCTGCAGTTCCCTTCATGTACTGGAAGGCTGCTATGAGGTCTCTGCAGAGCCTTTTCTTGCCCAGCCTGTACAGCTCCAGCTCTCTTAGCCTGTCTTCATAGAAGAGGTGCTCCAGCCCTCCGATCCTCTTCCTGACTCTCCTTCCTCATGTGTTTCACTTTTTTTATAATCTCAAACACCTGCTCTTATTGCTACCATACAGTTTCCCAGTTTTGTTTGCTTCCTAAGCCTTGGTGGCTGAAAACTTGTGATAAATTCTGGAGATTTTCAGGGGTACTGTTGGAAATTAAGCTATCATCCGAAAGTCTTCCTTTTTGCTTACACTTGCTACTCACAGGTACAGATGCACCTGTGAGAAATGGAATAGTTTTTTTACATATTTTCAAAAGACTTCCTTTGCAGTGATGTTTTTAGCTGTCCAGTTCTTCCATGCAAGGTAGTTTTTTTACTGGTGCAACTGTTCCTTCTACCTGAAGCCAAAAATTCTGCTACTAGTTTGTTTTATTTAGTGTTTAAATTCCCATAGCACAAGATCAGTCAGGTCCTTTTGCCACTGCTTTCAGACAGTTTATGACAAATTCTTTCATGTGTTAGGGAATTGTTGTCATTAATATTCTCCATTGTAACTTTCATATTTTCTTTGTTTTCATTTAAAAAAAAATCTAAAGAACAATGCTTCATCTGTCCTTACATAGCTCAAGCACTTGCTAGCCCTCTGACTGAAATGGAAAGTTGTATTTAGTATTCAGTTTTTGTCCTTGTTCAGTTCTCCCTTTTTTTTTTTTTTTTTTTTCTTTTAATTACCCAGCCTAGAGAATACTCTGGTTCTAAGTGTCTCACTGCTGCTGTGGAAAGATGAGTAGCTGCATCTCCTTCATGCAGATTGTGCTTCTTATTGCATGTTTTGTAATGAAGAGTTTATTAAGTGAATAGCTCTTAAATAGTCAGACAAATCCTGAGGCAGTGCTGGGTGAGAAAACCTGCTGCTTTTTAGAAGAGGTTGAAAACCTAAGGGATATAGCAACCCTAATTAAAGCTCAGGAGAATTTTGAAGTCAGGAAGACACAGAGCAGCAATAAAAAGCTACTGAAGTTTGTGGTCATAAAGTCTAACATTAACTATTTCAACCTGAAGTGAAGCATAAAATGAGAAATGTCAATGCCTGATTTTAACAATGCCTGATTCTCAGGAGAGAACTGAAACAGAAGACATTGAGACACCTAAGAAATCTCTCTTGTATGGCAGTGACTTCATTTTTTCAATTCTACTAATAAATTACAAAGCTCAAGCTTTGTAACTCTTCAGAGAACTTCAGTTTAACTGCTTAAAAGAGATGCTAAATCAATTTGTGAAACAGTTTTTAAAGTAACATAGTGCCAAGAATAAGTACATAAATCAGTTGTTCAGGAGCCATATTCAGATACCCCAAGGGTCGGGTGAGAGAGCCCAAAATGAGGCATTATTGATGGATCAGATGTGCAGAATAGTTTGATTATACCACAGCCCAAATTTGAATTTCTAGCACACTGCTTTTTACGAATATAGCTCCAGGGGAATTTAAGAATGGCTTTTAGGATACCATAGCAGCTCCCAAATACTTGCTCTGCAACATTGTATGATCAGCTAATAGGAGGTAAGAACCATCATATTCACCTCTAAGTAGCCTTTAAGAAAAGAGCCCCAAACCAGAATTCCCATTACAGAATGAAGTAGGGATATCTGAAGTCAGCTGTCAGGGACTAGATATTTTTCTGTGATTATTTAGTGAGATAGTACTGACTTGTTAACTGTCCATCAGTGGTAGGTAGACATTAAATCACTTGTGGGTTTTTACATCACTGTACCTGTGTAGGTTGTTTTCTTTGTTATTGATATATAAATCATGAGATTTTTTCCATCTGAATGAAAAAAGATGCTAGCCCTCACACTATTTAATATTTCTTTTATACAATCTTTTGTTAAAATACAAGCATATTTCTCAAAATCACCTCTTTCCAGTTGATTGTAACATGTTAATGAGACTGCCATTCACTCAAAGTCAGTTTTTTAGATTAAGTAGCAGAAGTCATACTGAGATGCAAAAATGAATATGTTACAATAATTGAGCTTTCAATTTACTGGGAGCAAACAGCATGAGTGACAGGCAAGAACTAGATCATCAGAAACTTTCTTTTGCTGCTTTATGCATTTGATTAGTTTTTTTCACGGCTTTGACACAATTTTCTCCACTCTGAACTGACTGATTCACTGACTTCTGTGATCTCCTTTCTCTATGCTTAGTCTTTTCACTATAGCTTCATGCTTTCATTTTTCATGTTCTTTTTTTTCCCTTCTTTTTCACCTACTTCCTCCCATTTAATTGTTTTAGTTCATGACAAGGTAATGAAAGCGATGTCATGAAGTCACAAACAAATAGATGCTTAAATGTACATCCAGTCTGTTGCCATGTCCCTGACAAGCTTTTTCCAAGAGGCCAAAATATTTTGGAAGCTGAAATTATGAACTCACTGATAATTTGGCGTTGTAGACTCATATTTGTGACTCTTTTTCCATCTTGTCTTCTTTCTAATCCCCTGCATTGAGATGTCAGGTCATTAAGGGAAAGCAGTAATAAAAAAGAAGAAGATAAATTTGACTCTGAAGGTTTCCCAGAGTGAAACTTAAAAAAAAAAAGACACCTGTGCATGAAAACATTATGTGTAATGATCAATATATAATTATAAGATAATTATGGTATAATACAATTATGGCTTTCAAAGGAATGCAGATAGTTTTAGGCTAAAATACAACTAGAAAAGTAGATGTGGAGATGTTTTTAGCACGTCCCCATATGGCCATTATTTTAGTATTATTTTTCCTGTAAATGGACCTACCTTTGTGCCTCATTTACACATGATAGATATATAGTTCTAATATTATAGTAGTAAATGTTAAATTGCAACCTGAGGTAGTATTTTAATCTATTTGCTTTTGCTTTTTCAAACTATTGTCTCTACATCTGTGATCATTATGTGTTTAACCCAATTTGTAGCATTATCTACAATTTACATCCTATTATTTTAAAAGGAGTGAACTCTGGCCCTGGTAACACAATGAACAATCTGTGTTAAATAGAGAAATGTACAACATAGGCTGCTTTCTCCATTCCCTTAATTAGACTGGAAGTACTGTGTTATTGATAACCTATGACCAGGGATGCCAGGTGATTTTCTACATTATTTGTGCTTCCTGATCCAGCAGATTAATTACAAGTCCTTAGGGAATTTTGAACACATTTTCCTTTGAGTTTTTATTTTTGTCCTCTAGATTTAGCTTTTAGCATGATTACAAGAGAAGTTAGGCACTACAGGAGCTGTGTAGGTTGGATAGCAACTAAATGTAGCTTTTCCTCTTTACTGCAATAAAAATAAAAGGCAAAGTTCACTGAAAAGTAGATAATTAATTACACAAGCAAACATACAGATTGGATTTTTTTCTTTACCACATGAATGTTAACATGCTTGCATATTTAATCTCTTGCAGTTTCTTTCTCCCAAAGTGCTTTTTATTTGTTATTAAGAAACACAGGAAAAGATCTCTGCATTTTCACCTACTTAAATACATTTTAATAAGCTTACATTTGAGACCAAGGGCTAATGTGAAATTTTCCATTTTCAATACGTTATATCTCTCACCAAATAGCTAAGTGAAAACTGGAAGGGTTTTTCTGGGTTTCTTTTTGGTGAGGAAACTTGTATAACATCAAATGAACATGAAGGCAATTATCCTGTGGTTGTATACACCCACAGATGTCTGACTTCTGTATTAAGAGCAAAATGTTGTGTACTGCTTTTCAGGCGGAAAAGAATTGCATCAGTCAGTAGGGCAAATAACATCACTCATATTAAAACAACATTTGTGTGGAAAAGCACGAGATGCTTCAAGCAGTGGGTTCATTACAGTGTAGTTGACCTTTTGGTGCTGGTACCATGGAGCTGGTCAAGCCCAACAGGTACTGTGATCCTTTCAAGCATTCTTTCTCTGCACTGCCTGATTTACTGCTTGCAGAAGTGAGGAGCCCAAGAGAGAATCCATTTAAAACAGACCACAGAAATAAATTTTAAAAATGGAGAAATGAACTCAGGCTTGTTTACTGCAAAACCCTCTCTGCTGCTCTACATCAATTAGTAGTAGACATAAATGGTAATATTGCCACTCCAGTTCCATGAATAAAGGTCCTATGCTACAGGTAGATGACACTAAAAGCTCCACAGTGGAAAAGCACTTAAATCAACAAGAAGTAAACAAGAAATAATTTTCAAAGCGTTGAATAGCACTCAGCACTATTTTCATAATATTTTTATAAACCTTGCTATTTGGGTCAGCTTATTGTTTTCCAAAAGCAAATATTCAGCTTTTCCGAAGTAGCATCATAAACCAAGAAGAATAATCACAGTTGGCATGGATGGCTTACTTACATGAATGGCAGAGGGTACTCTGCACTGCCAGAGGTAAGAAAGCTTCTCTTCCTTACTTATTTCAAACATTGCTTCTTAATATAGTTAATCATTCATTTTCTACAGTAAAACTGCTGCATTCAGCAAGATATTTAACTCTTGTCCCTTGCAAAAATTAGCTTCTTCATATTTATTTGGCTATCCTTACAGAAGTTAGATGACCACAGGTTTCTGTTTGGTTTTTTTTCTGAATTACTGCTACTGAGAGTTTTTTGGGTTTTTTAATGAGATCTAGGTGAACTAGGACTTGTATAAAACTTTATTTATTCTGACAGAGCTGAAACAAGATCCAAAAATAAATTCTAGCTGTTGCTTGGCAGTATTGTCAAAATAAACAGAATTTTTTTTAGCACACAAATATTCAGTATTGGAAGTATTTGCTGCATGTCTGCTTCTATTCCAGGTTTTAAGTAAAGACTGTGGCACTTGAATATGGATCTGTATAACAATCTGGAGAATACTCTTCTCCACCTTATTTAATATATGATTCTCTATTCTTGAGACAGAGACATCCCTGAGCAAAAGCAGATACAAGGAAGAGGGACTATTGTTCTAGAGACTGTTAGAGTTGTGAGTATCTATATGGAGAAAGGCAAATTACACTAGGGAGATGCATGCATGGGGATGATTGCTGCATGCATTCTGCATTCTTGCTCAATGATAAAGCAGCCTGCAAGACTTCTGCTGATTTTGGCTGTTTGATGTAGGTGTCAAAAATAGTACAGCAGTAGTATGTAACAAAGTGCCATTATTTTTGCTTGTAGGTATTATGTTTATTAACTGGCTTCTTGTGCTAGACAATATGCTATTTGAGAGTTCCAAGAATCTGAAAACTTACAGGATTTATGAGAGTTTGCTGTCAGAGTGTTTGTAGACTTCCAGAGTGTAGTGTATTTGTAAACTTCGTATGAAAGTAATTTTGAAACTCACAGTACTTTCCTCTATCTTAATAAATTTTGATAAGATTTTGATAAAGCACATGAAAGTGACTGGAAATGTTCAGATAATGGGTTTTTTTTCTTCTTTTTTCTCTGTCAAATCTCTTATTGTGCTAATATTGTATCAATAACCTAGTTTATTAACATAGGCATAAAATGACTGCAGTACTGTCTCAAATGTAGTTTGTGTGAGGAGAAAGAACAGTCAAACTCAAGCAGCATTCATTTTAAGCTAAAAAGTTCAAAGACAAGATGATTCCATTAAAAGTTAGTCTGTAAGCCCCTGCACCATCCCACAAAACAGAAAACATGTAGTGGAAGGCAGAGACAATTAAGCTCATTTTACACAGAGACTTTGTTGCTCCGTGCTTTAAGCAGTGCTTGTGACTTAATTCAAAAACTGCCCAAGATCATTTTAATTCATGCTAACGAAGGCCCTTGAAATTCAGAGCATAGTGTAAATATAACGAAGTTGGGACAAGAAAGGGCAGTTAACACTCTGCCCAGATTTTTCCACTGTGCATGCAGACGTCAAATTAGAAAGTTAGGCTGATACCAAACTTAAGCAACCTATTGGACTAAATGAAAAATGTAGAAGTGATCTATTGCACTTTCATTTCTTTGACAGTGGCTCTGAGACTCACGGCGTTCTGTTACTGGCTGGTGCCAAGCTTGGCCTGTAGCATGAAGGAATATAGCCTTGGAGAAAAGGATTAGTGTGAGACTAGTTGTTTGTTAAGGTAGAAAAGAAAAGGAGAAACACCTACTCATATTCTAGTGATGGTTTGCTGGGTCATTTCCTCTCATCAGAAGGTCTTGATAGGAAAATAAGAAAGTTAAAATCTATATCTAAAGGTGAAGCTTTAGGCATAGATAATTGGCCCAAGATCTTTCACAGTGTGTAGTTCATCATCAGTATAGGTTTATTTTACCCAGGCCTTCAGTTTAACAGTGGCATTTTTCTTAACTATCTGTATAACTTATTTGGCTAATTAAGCCTGTTGATTTAGTAAGTTACTACCTTAATAAAATTGATTTAAAAGGCCTAATGAAATTAACCTGAAAATCTTTAATTTATCTGACAGTGCTTATAAGTAATTAGGACTAAATCAACAGTTAGCTAAAAAGACTCAGTGATAAAGAGCTGGCACTGGGATTTATCTTCCAGTTTGCAGAGATGAAGCAGGCAAAGTGACCACTAAAATGATGTTGTTGATTTCGTGAAAGCACCAGGAGAGCAGATGATGAAAAATTGCAGGTACATAAAGCTGTTGCTATGGCATTCAATTCTTGCACCACTGTGTCTGGATTTAGTGCCTTAGACTGAAGCCTTAGACTGAATTACAGAATCATATATTCCAAATGCTGCTTATCATTTCAACAGAGCCTAGTAATAAATGACAGGAAATGCATTACCCGTCCAAGATGTGTACCAGTGGATGAGCAAAGATTGAATTCAGGCACTCTAAAATGCTTGCTTTTTTTTTTTTTTTTTTTTTTTTTTTTTTTTTTTTTTTTTTTTAAACTGCTGTTTGCTGCTCTTAACATATATTTGTAATTCCAAGGCACAAGGCGGTGTTTGAAGACCGGATTCAGAGGCTGTGAGCAGTTAGGGACAGTGGCAACATGAGGGAAAGGATATACAGTACATCTGTAGATCTAATAAAAATCCGTGCTTTGCAGCAGAGGGGAAAAGAGAAAACAGTCAGAAAGGTAAACTTTAAGTATTTCTGCAATATTGCAGGTCTAGTACAGCACAGCATGTATACAACACAGTACCATAGAAGACATTGCTAACAAAAGAAGTTGTCAAATGGACTTCTGAAGAGTTGTAATAGCAGCCACTCTGAGACAGGGAAATGAGGACAGGCAGTCCTTTCTGAAAGAGAACAAATGAGGGCACCAACACCTTTCCTTGACTTTCTTGGACATTCCCTCTTTCTTTCCAGATTTTTTTTTTAATTTCCTCAGTATTGACATGTTTTGCACTTGTGATTCCCTGCCTCTCCCCTTTCCTGAAATCTTACATGTTCTGGTTTCTTGACCTTGCTCATTATTACTTTTATCCATTCCACTTTTGACTTCAGCCATATCTTTTTACTGCCCTCTTGTTCTTTTCACTCAGTCTCCTCTGGCCTTTTTCTCATCATACAGTCTTTTCTCATTTTGAAACAAAGAAAAATCCAGGATGAGTTTCAGTATCTTATGTTTTAACAACAAATTCATCCTCTAGAGTGGTCTTCAAAAGCCATCTTGCCTCATCCAAGTAACGTGAGAGTACTTTAGCAGTGCTGATGTTTAAATACTGTCATCTCATTTAGGTGACTTTTTCTTTTGATCCCTTCTCAGGGATTCCCCAGTTTTTGTTTCCTTCAGCCTACATCATATCTCTTTACATCAGCTGTCCCAGACAGTTTAATGCAATAGTGGCTCCCTGTTCCAAAACTCATAAGGACACAGAAACTTTCTGTGTGCACATCAAATATGAAAGCTGAGGAGATAATCAGGAAAAATGTTTTTTTTTCTGTTTGTGTTTTTTTTTGTTGGTTTGTTTGTTTGTTTTGTATATGTGGTTTTCCCATCAAAATATTTACAAAATATTTTGTAAAATATTGGATCTATGTACAATCCAGTATTCAATCCAGTTTGGGACTATGTAAAAATGTTATCTTAATCTATGAGTAAAACAAGAATAAATAAATTTCTTCTGTTATGCACTTTTAATGGGATTTCTCTCTCTCTCTTTCTGCCCCTTTCTCTCTTCTGCATAGTAGTCATGACTAAGGCAGAAAACAAAAAAACATAGTTTCACACTAGAACATATAAATAAAGATTTTGCCTAAAGTGTTTTTAACAGATAAAACTTTAAAGGATTATCACAAACAACAAAAATCTCCTGAGATCTGAAAAGATTTAATGTAATTTGAAGATAAACTGATTTAACAGTGTAGATTGAACATATTTGATTTTATCTGGAAAGTTATGCTCACAGCTAGGGACTTATAAAGCAAACTAATCTACTATGATATTATGCTTCAATCAAGTTTAATCCTATGATAGTCTTTGTAAACACTTGTGTGAAGGTTTTGTAGAACTATGATTTTTGTGTTTAATTGTACAAAAAGTTTTAAATTAACTATGCCCTTATTGTCTGTACAGTTCAAACAAACTCCCTATCCTTTCTTCAAAAATCTGCAGTCTAAAACTTGAGACATGTATCAGTGCCTCTGCCTCAGTGATTGAAACTTACCCGTTTCATTGTGCAGTGAGGAATTGTTAGTGTTATTAAGGAGCAACCGGGAAATAAAAATAAGGAAATACAGAGGAAAGATAATAAGAACTGTGGAAAAAAGATGAAATGTTTTCATATATCAGGGTACGTCCAACATTTTACTAAGGTGAATTAGATGAGCCATAGAATTTGATCTATTTTACGCAGAAATATGGATTAAGTGATACCTCTTCATGGAAATTTTGACAATATAGTAAAAACATGTAAAGGCACTTGCATTAAGCAGAACAGTGTCAGGAGACTTGGAGAATAGTGAAAGTGATGTGGAGATTTGTTTAGTTTGTAGGGTATATTGAGGTTCTAATTTGCTAATAGCAACACTGTTGCTTCCCAGTTTTACATTTTACTAGGGATTTTCCACCTAGTGCAATAACACATGGTATCTCAGCAAAAGTGAATTAATTTTTGCTACTTATGTTTGTAATCTCAGCAGTCTACACGTGCTGACAGTGTCTCAGGTTACATGGTGAGGAGGTGGGAAGAATTCCTGGAGAGCAGCTTTTATGTGCATGACATTGACATTTCCACTTTCTTCTGCAGCTTCAGGTTTCATGAGAGGAACATTTAGCACAGGGTTGTTCCGTGTGATTGTAGAGATATTAGATG
Organism: Alethe castanea; assembly: GCA_024734035.1. Lineage (NCBI taxonomy): Eukaryota > Metazoa > Chordata > Aves > Passeriformes > Muscicapidae > Alethe > Alethe castanea. The sequence continues at coordinate 74,027,342 of JANRGV010000001.1, forward strand.
TTCAGCACCGACACTACATTATGGCTCAAGATCTTTACAGCTGAGGACATGAAGCATCAAAAATCTCTCATTGGGAAAGGGGCTCTGACAATTCAGAAAATAGTTGCAATTTGGATGTGGGAGACTTCAGCTTCACAGTCCTCAGACATCTGTCTAAAAATTTATATGTTTGCAAGTCCATGAAAAGAGATTCAAGAATCAATTTTGAGGCAAGTTTTGTTTCTGTTTATTCAAATTATACAGTACTGTTTTGTATGAAGTCAGAAAATGATTGAAAATGATGCAGTGACTCTGTATATCAATCATGAGCTCGTAAGCTCAACCCAAGAAGACAATCAACTCGCAGTATTTTCTTGATTTTTCTTCAAGGCAAGTGTTGGTGTTGCCCTAAGAGTGGAACCATGCGAGTGAAGTGATCTTGACAATGGAATGAGATATGTTCATATTCTTTCTGTTATTTTACAATCTACTCTTCGGCACTCTGACTTATAGAAACAAAATGTAAAATTAAAGCACTTCACAGAACAAATTTACCTGCAAGGATTTCACTGGCAGGGTAACAGCTTTTGGTACAGTAAGATCAAAGCTACCTATAGAACTTCTTTGATGTCATTGAAGACTAATGCCATTCATATTATCAATGCAGATTTTCCTGTGAAATTTCTATAGGTGAGGATTTTCCTCAGTAGAAACCAAAAAAAAATTCATCTGCCTTTTGCTTCTGTCAGAATACCAGGTGGGCTGTCCCCCTCCTATTTCCCTTCTATTGCTATTGGGATGCCTGGGCTCAGGGCTTATTTCAGTTGTCTGCCCTTGAGGCATCCCAGCAGAGACCTCCTCCTGGATTAAGGAGACCTGTCAGAGCCCTGGCCATTAGCTCTTTCCTTGCCCCAGCCACAGACATCACTGCCTTGTTCCACTGCTCCAAGTACCTGGCCTGCAATGCTAAGGAGCTTTGTGGTGGTATGTTAAGAAAATTTAAAGTGTTACAGAACTCAGTGCTGTGCTGAGTTTGTCAACCCCAGAATTATGTGGGAAGAGATTGCTTACTGGAGGCATATTAATCTGTAGCTCAGAAAATTCAGTGATTTTTTAATGCTGGGATAGTATATTGAGAAGAAAATTTACAGTGTTTGACCCATTTTTATACCTTTCTCTAAACATTCTTTTTTTAAACTGCTACATATAATGTGGGATGGATCTTTCTGTTTGACCCCGTATTGGCTTTTCTGTATACACCAGTACAGATGGGAATCTCAGCACACTGCTGCTGATCTGTGGAAATGCAGACACAACCTAACAGAGTGAAGATGAGTTCCTAAATTCAGGCCTCCAAACATTCTATGTTTCTTTGCCTTACTCTGATGATACTTGAAGTGTGACCATTCCCTGCTTCTTCTTTGGTTGTCTAGTATCAGTTCTGAATGACCATGTCTTCTTTGTTTTCATGATGATTTGCCCTAATAATGTCACTTATATGATAAAGTTCTTTTCTCCCTTATGCTTGTCTCATTTCACAAGTAGCAAATATAAGAAAGAAACCTCACAAAAGTAGATTGTGATCTCAGGCTTAGAACTGCACCAACAAAATTTGGTGTTTACAAAAGCAAGAATTTTGTTGACATCAGATATGACTACTCTTCTGATGAGATTTTATTCATAAGAATAATGTTAGAGACATCATTCATAAAGGTAGTTATTCTGCATCAGTGACACTGTTTTTTTTTTTTGCAAAGTTGGTAACATGTGAAAGAACATATAGATTTGTAAGAGAAAATCATATTGTCAACTGTCTGACAACCTAGTTAGTTCTAGCATTCTTTGTTCTGCAATTTGGCTCTGTTCTTACACACCTTTATCTCAAGGTTCTCTTTGTCTCTCCCTCACATCCTTTAGCTTTAGCTCCTAAAGGTGAAATACCAATTGTTTTTATTTAGAAGTTCCTGAACATTTTATTATAACATTTCAGATATTGGTCTATTGCCAGTAGAGTTTAAATGTTTCTCCCTGAGCTGTCATACATGGGAACATAACCAGAATCAGAGGTCATTCTTCATTCTTTATTCATTCATGTTGAAATGGTGTATTTTAAAGCTCTTTGGCTAAACAGCCAATGTTTGATATCATAGAAACAGGCTGCTGTAGAAAGAGTTAAATGGAAGAGAGTTGCACATTAAACAAAAGCTTCCACTAAGTGGAAGATAGCTGAGAAACAAGTATTCAGAAAAGCTGGATGAAGCAAGAGGGTTATCGAAATTTTTTATCTACACAAATAAGCTTTTAAAATAGCCTCACTACAAAGTAATCTCCCTTTAAAGAACAAAAATTATCAATCAGGAACAAAACATCTGAATTCTCTTAGTGTGAACAAGCAGATGTTGTTTCAAAGCATGGAAATATGAGACTTAAGATTTCTTTTTCAAATAATATGTAAAGCTGGGCTAAAAGCCAGGTTAAAACTGAAGGTAAATTTGTAGTGGTGACATGCTCTAAGTGTCACATCTTGTTTTCAGGACCAATTTCAGCATATCCTATCTAATGTGCTTAAGTCAAATTACAATGAATGAGATTTAGACTTTTTCCTCATTAAAATTCCTAGAAGATTGCCAGGAGTTCATTAAGCAGTCTACTTAGTTAGCACTCTAACCATATCTGTAGTATGGTTTATTTCAACTTGTTAGTTTCTGCTGTCAGTAGCTGTACATCTCAAGCATTCTGTGAACAGATAAAGATGATAGGTCAATGTAGCTACTAAATAAAAATAAAAGGCAAAGATTTGTGCAAAATATAAAGCATCATCCTTGCAAATGCTGAAAAGAGGGCTGCATTCTAGAGATAATTCCAAATGCTTTTCATTCAGTTTGGGAGATGCATCTAACTTCATCAGTGGTCTTGAAGCAAAGCCAAACTATTTGTCTTGAGGTAACTTAGGATCTGACTTTTTCTTCAACATACAAACATTAATCATACCATTTGTTTTTTTGCAAATCAGGATTAGAATGCACAAACTTCTGTGGCTAGTTACACTGTTATCCCTGAAAAGTTGTTCTTAGTAAGAACTCATCTATCTCAATTCATGTTTCAGTGGCAGTACTCTGGAGGAGACATGGGACTGTACAAAGCAAGAGGTTGGAGCAGATGGCCTGGAGTGCTTTTTTCCTAACCTCAACCATGTTTAATTCACGGAGTTTTAACAAATGGTTTATGGACTCATACCTGCTTCTGTGTACTAATTGCCATCATAATTAATCATGTTAATTAGTTAATTAATTAATAATCCAAATAAGATGTTATCAGTTGTGTGGAAGGGAAATCACATTTGTTCCTGTGACTTCACAGAACAGACCTGAGGATTCTGCTAAAATGCGTTTACATTTTCTACTTATTTGGTTTTTCTCTTACTTAGTCTATAGTTAAGATGAGAGATTGTGTCTGGTCAATTGGCTTTTATTAATATCTGGCATATTGTCTTTTTGAGAGGTGAGTTAAACACCACTTTTTTTCTATGGCTATGACGGGTGGTAATAAGATGCATGTGCTCACTAGGAAACTGGGTGAATCATAAGGAATATGGAATCTTCTTCAAATGTGGAAGACATGATATTTTTGGGTCCTTAGTGTCTGTTGGGCAAAATTTACTCTCAATCCATATTTGAACCAGTGCCCATTACTTGAATTTTGTTTTGTAGAGAGCTTTAGCCATGTCAAAGCTCTCAAAATCTGGATTGCAGCCAGCTCACTACTAATTAAATCCTCAGAGGTGTCTGGAATCTAAACAGTATGATGTGCAGAGATATCGCCAATCATTCAGCAGAAACTGCATTTAGTTCTACTGCTGCAGATATTCATACTCCAGCAGGCTTGCTGTTTATAGGTGCCTGTACATGTGGATCTCTCAGTAGATTAATAGAATCATAGAATATTCTGAGTTGGAAGGAGCACACAAGGATCGCTGAGTCCAACTTCTGGCCCTACAGGGAACAGCCCCAAGAATCACACCATGTACCTGAGAGCATTGTCCAAAAGCTTCTTGAACTCTGACAAGGCTGGTGCTGTGACCATTTCCCTGGGGAGCCTGTTCCAGTGCCCAAACACCCTCTGGGTGAAAAATCTTTTCCTGATATCCAACCTAAACCTCCCCTGGGACAGCTTCAGGCTATTCCCTCAGGTCCTGTCACTGATAACCAAAGAGATCAGTGCCTGCCACTCCTCTTCCACTCATGAGGAAACTGCAGACTGCAATGAGGTCTCACCTCAGTCTCCTCCTCTCCAGGCTGAACAGACCAAGTGATCTCAGCCACTCCTCGTATGGCTTCCCCTCAAGGTCCTTCACCATCTTTGTAACCTACCTTTGGACCATCTCTAATAGCTTTACATATTTCTGACATTGTGGTGCCCAAAACTGCACACAGGACTCGAGGTGAGGCCTCACCAGCACCACAGTGGGACAGGACAATCACCAGTGAGGATCTACAAGGTCACTTCTTCAAAGTTATTTTCTGTTCTCTTGCTCTAAGTAATGCAAACCTTTTTGTTATGCATTGGTAGCTTGTATTCCTAATTATCTATGCTATTGTGCATCTTTTCTACTAGTCTCCCCTGCAGGCATCTTCTTCTGACTCAAGGTGGTCCCTGGATGAGTCATTTTATCACATTGGTGGCATATCTGGTCTTTCTCATTCTCAAGCACTTGACATTTGTGTTTGGACGTGTCAATAATTTTCTACATTTTATGAGAGTCCTCTGCTTTCCCATTTTTGCCTTCATACACACACACAAAAAAAGGAAAAGGTGTAGAAATAAGAACCATTTCCACTCATTTGATAGTACACAAGGATCTTCACATAGAACACACAGGACTTTTGCGGTGGTCAGTGAGACTTTTTAGGGCAAGTTTAAGTTAAGAACACACTTTTTCTTCTAAGATCATATAAGAGTCATGTAGAAATTTGGCACAAGGGAAGGGACTGCTCACAGATTTTAATTAAAATTAGTGAATGACCATGTTTTTAAGTTTTGCTTTTCTGAGGATACATTTTTCTCATTAAAAGGCCAAAATTATCCTTTCCTTCCAAAACAAATAAAAAGAGTAGAGTAATAAAATCCCTCTCTTCATTCACATTACTCATGGGAGCCATCCCATAATTCTCAGTTTAACATACTACAGTGAGTTTTTTGCTCTAAACATAGAACAGAAATACAGGTCATTTGAAGCAAGATTGTTAAGCAAAAATGATACTGTGACAAAATACTTGCACTCAAAAGGGTCCCTAGCAAAAATTAAACAGATAATTTTCAAGTATAATTTAAGTAATCCTATGCTTATCCAGTAGAATAGAGCATCAACATGTTCCTTAACATAAGCACAGTTCCACCATATGTAAAAGTTACCTAAACTATTAAACTGTTTCAACTGATGTTTATCAGCAGATTGTGAAAAGTACATCTGTGGTATTCTGTCCTAGCCTCCAGCAATATGTAATTCAAAGTCAAATTGAACCAGAGGCAGTATTTGAATTTAACAGTCTTTGTCAGATTATTTCTTTAAGAACTTTCCTAATCATTCTTTTTTTGCAAAAGAGTTCTTGTATCTTTGTATATTCTTTTTCTGTTTAGATCTTTAAAAATTAATGATTTTTTAAAAAGCAGCTCCTCTGAGATGCAATTTTAAGAACATGTAACTGTGGTGTCAATTTTTAAAAAATTTAACTACTATATTTTTTTACCTTTTCTCCCTGTTCTGTCCTCAATAAAATTATAAGTAGCAGAAAGGCTGTAGCAACAAACTACTCATGTAGATGAAACTTAACAGAAATCAAACTACATAGTTGCATGTTTAATTACATGTGCTCAAATGACATTTGTCCTGAAAAACAAAAGTCAAGTCAATCTATTTTAAAATGCAATACATGCACTCATTATGGATTCAGCAAATCCATCACACTCTCTGTTTCTGTCTCTGTCCTTTTTTTTTTCTGTCTCAAGAGATTTGCGTGCTTAGGTTTGCTTTTAATTTATATTGTAGTTCAGAAGGTCAGCTTTTACTGCAGGTGAAACTTTTCACCTAGAGATTATCAAACATAGGTGCCTTTATGTATTATGTGCAAGTTGCAGAGAGAATGAAGCCATGCAGCAGTCTATGCAGCAGCTCACACAGACAGGTGCACGTTTTTCTGTATTGCACTGTATTTTGTGAGGTTAGCTTAAAAGATCACAGTGACAACTAACTTCTCCATATCAATCTAAGTGTATTTATGTGTGTATATATATTTTTTAATATGCTAGACAATTAATTCATGCCTCGTCTGACAGCACTCCAAGGACAAAGACCTATATTGTAGGCCAGGCAAAATTCAGTTTCATCTATGCTTTTGAAAAGTGCTAAGCCAGCTCTGTACTTCCAGTGATGTTTTAGGACCATTAATTAAATATGACAGATATCTGATTACAGCTTTGTTTCTCTCATGTTGACCTCCAGATAAGTCTACATAACTTAATACTTTTTTATCCTATACTTTTTAGATATCTACAGCATTTTTCTTGATTTTCTTGATTCTATCACAACCTACACAGACCATGATGAGACATTCTGATAAAAGAGAATGTGCATGATATACAGAAATGTCATACTACAGTGACACTGGGCTCTTAAGACCTTAATTAGCATGTCAGTTCCAAAATTTGAACTTTTTATGAAAAAAATCTCTTATGTTTTATGTAAACCTTTAAATGGGGTACTACTCTATGTTATAATAACAACTTCAGCTGTTTACTTGCATTTTATCCCCAAAGAAGTAATCCTTCCCACAGCAGCGCCATTTTAGAGTCTTTAGTTTTCCGCATTTTAATCACCTTTACTGAGTTTTAGTGGTGACTATGAGGTGAATAATTTATCATACTCTAAACAGAGGCAAAGAAGCAGAGTAAATGATCCTTCACAATTAGATTTAGGAGGTGACTTTAAAATCTTAGGGGATTGCCCAATACATTAAAAGTAGTCAATTTAAAAATTTAATTAGGAAGGTAGAGCCTGGTTTTGTGTGCTATACGTGTGCTTTAGGTTCACCCTGAAAAGATTTCATTAACATTTGTTCATTTTTATGCATTTGTGTTTTGAAGATTCTCTTCTTTATAATGGATCTGCTGCTTCCCTTTTTAGATAGACACAAGACTAAATGCACTCAGGCAAAACAGATACAAAGCCATTAGTGAAAGGGTACATTTTTAAGCAGTCAATTAGGATGGTCTGGTCTATTTAAATTCTACCCAATTTATTTTCCTTGCACATTTAATTCATTAGAACAAGTTAGAGAAGTTGAGGACTCTATATAATGATCTTCTGAGTCTTTTTCCTTACAGAGGTAATCTTACAGAGATGAACTTATTTCTTGCACTGTGGTACACAAACATATTTCTATCGTAGTTGAAAGAAAGGACTGTAATTTTATTCTACTAAAGTCTTGCATATTTTGTATTGTTTTAAAGGTATCACATCTCTCTTCAATATATATAAAAAAATCTAATGGCAAGTATTCCTTCGCTGCATATTTTTCTTACAGGAGGTTGAAAGCATGATGGTAGTTCAGTGCTGTTTTTTGTTGGTAAATATTAAGTGTTTATAATAAGTAAATAATAAGTTGTTTACGTGGCAAATCTGTACGGATGTAGACAGAATCATAGAATCTGGAAACTAAACCCCATCTCCCTCAGCTGCTCCTTATTACACTTGTGCTGTAGACTCTTTACTAGCTCTGTTGCCCTTCTTCGAACATGCTCTAGCACCTCAATGTCCTTCTTGTAGTGAGGGGCCCAGAACTGAACAAAGGATTTGAGATGTGATATTACCAACGCAGAGGGAAAAAAACCTGCCCTCATCCAGCCAGGACACTGTTGCTTCCTCACCACCTGGGCACATGCTGGCACAGGTTTAGCTGGCTGTTGACCAGCGCTCACAGGTTTTTTCCTAGCTAGCAGCTTTGCAGTCACTCCTCCCCAAGCCTGTAGCATGGCTGCTTGTGATCTTCCTGCAAAATCTGGCACTTCACCCTGTTGTACCTCATACCATTGGCCTTGGTCCATGGATTCAGCCTATCCAGATCCCTCTGCAGAAACTGCTTATCCTCCAAAAGATCAACACTTCCACTGTACGTGGTGGTGTCTGCAAACTGATTGAGGGTGTGCTTGATCCCCTAGTCCAGGTCATCGATGAAGATATTTAACAGGGCTGTCCACAATACTGAGCCTTAGGGAGCACCAGCAGTAACCAGCTGCCACCTGGATGTAGCACCATTCACCACCACTCTTTGGGCTCAGCCATCTGGACAGACAGTTTTCTATCCAGCCCAGAGCATTCTCATCCAGGCCATGAGCAGTGTCTCCAGGACAATCCTCTGGGAAATGGTGTCAAATCCTTTATTCCAGTCTAGGTAGACAACATCCACATCCATTCCATCATCCACCAAGGATGCACCTTGCCACAGAAGGAGATCTGGTCAGTCAAGCAGGACCTACCTTTCATAAATCCATGCTGGACATGATCTTGAGTACTGTGCTGCATGATGGTGCTCTGGGCGATCTGTTCCATGACCTTCCTGAGCACTGAGGTCAGACTGACAGGCCTATAGTCCCTGGATCCTTCTTCTGTCCCTTCTTGTAGATGGCTGTCACATTTGCTTACCTCCACTCAGCTGGGACCTCTCCTATCAGGATTCTTGATAACTGATGGAAAATGGCTCAGTAAGCCATTCCACCAGGTACTTCAGTACCCTTGAGTGGATGCTCTGTGGCCCTATAGACTTGTAAGTGTCTAAGTGGTATAGCAGATTGCTGATCTTTTTCCCCATGGATTACTAGGGCTTCATTCTTTCCCATCCTTCTGGGCTCACATCTTTCAGCTCAGGGCCCAGGTATCCTGATAACACTTGCTTTTACTTTTGAAGACTGAGACAAAGAAGATATTAGGTACCATAGCCTTTTCCTCATCCTCTGTTATTATGTTTCTGCCTACATCACTAAAGGACAGAGATTCTCCTTAGCCCTCCTTGTGTTGCAGATGTGTTTATAGAAAGCTTTTTCATCACTTTTTACAGCAGTAACCATATTAAGTTCCAGCTGAGTTTTGGCTCTTCTAGTGTTTTTTCCTGCAGAACCCCATGACATCCATGTAGACCTCCAGAGTTCCCTGCTCCTTTTTCCAGTTTAAGTTTCTGGTGTAATTTCTGTGGAGAAATATTCTATGGCTCAGCAGGAAGATTGTGATTATTCAATCTGTTTTCAAATTGAATGGCAGTATTTTTATCTTGAGTAACACAGAAAGGGTCAGTGGTTTGGGGGTTTTTTTCTTCCACTGTTGCAAATAGCCTTTGAATTTCCCCTCTTGAAGATGACATCAGACTTACCAATTTTTTGTTAACTATCTTTAGAACTATGAGAAGATTGATTCCTTCAGTGTCAGGCATTATACTGAGGCTGACAGTTCTGAGATCTGCAATGTTAAATTGCATTTCTTTGGTACTATTCTTAGAAATATTATACACACCTTCAAAGTGTTTCTAAAATTGCACTGTTGCTAATTTAGACTGGATAAGTGAGACCACTTAAGCATTCCTCTCAGTATCGCTGCCAATAAAGCTGACCTTTGTTTGGGAGAAAATCTTATTTTTAGAAGCTATACTCCATCAAATTTTTTTTATAAGCCATCTTACCCTAGAATTCAATAAAAATTTTAATAAATTGGAACAATAATAATTGCTTTTAACAGGAAACTTTATTATTTTATTTCAGGAAGAAGAGCAAAATACCTGTGTGAAAGAAATAGTTGCAGCTCCATATTATTTTCATGCATTTTAGCACAAGGCTGAAGGTATCTCTTTGGGGAAGGGTAAGCCTCATTGCCAATTATAAATCATGTTTAAAACATCTTATTTTGATGAAACATAGCACTAAGAGTGAGATGTTGGAGCCTTTTGAAAATTATATGAAAATATTCTTTAACTTCTGCTAGATCTAAAATTTCAGACAAAGTCTAACCTAATATTTATCCCCAGTTGAGTAGGTTCTATTGAAACTTGTGACAGAAACTTTTCCACAGGAATTTGGGGGAAGATGTCCACATTTTGTGGGACCCTAATAAAATTACATAAGTATCCATAGATTCATGTGTTTATATATTTTAAGACATATTTGTGATCTAAGAAAATAATATTGATTCTTTTTTTTGCCATTAGACGATTTTGAGACAAAACCCCCATGTGGTACTAAATCACTTTTAAAAACTCAAAATGGTTTCTTAAATGGTCTAATATATTTTCTCACATGGAAAAACTAAAGAAAATAAATGGAGTTACATCAGTATATGTCAAGTGTTTTATATTCTATATTCATGTGATTCTAAGAGTATGAAAGACTGCACAAACACAAAATCAATCATAAGCTCTGAGCAACCGAGATAAAAAAGAAATAAATTTTTAGAAGTTCTGCTGATAAAAACAACTCAAGGCGTGTTATAGGACCTGAAAAGCATTACCTGCCATGTGAACATCTAATGATTACTTTGTCTTCCAAAACTGCAGCTAAACTAAAATCACTAGGTGTGATAACTGTGTGAGTCAGCTTGTTAAAGCATCCAAGAGCCTTCTCAGAATTTCAGTATTCTGCTTGTGGGAGAATAGTGGACATAATGCAATGGTTTCTTTCTCTAACTTGTTCTGGTTTGGTATTTTTTGGTTTGTGTTTTTGATTTTTCAGTGTGAAGGAGCAGGGGATGCATGACAGAAAAAAAATGCAAGCAGAAAGAAAATATAGTTTCAACAGCTAGAATAAATTATCATCAGTCAAGCTGGCTTGGAGGATGGGGACAAGGGGAGATCTGTTCCAGGGCTGTGATAGATTTTGAGGACAGAGCAGTTACAGACTTTTCCATTGTGGAAACTATTTGAATTTTATTTTATTTTTTTTTAAGTTTTGAATTTTCTCTGTTAGGTGGAGTAAAGAGATTAATTGATGTTTCTTATCTGTAAATTTAAAACTTTCATAAACCCAGAAGAAAACAGAGGCAATATCTGCGTGTTCACAGGTCAAACAAGTAGTCCTGACTTACCTAAGGCACAGAATTATTGCGGCAGAAAATACTGGTTTTAATATGCCAGCTGTACTGCTCAACTAAAACTAGTGAGAGAAGTAGCAGCAGCAAGTAACCAGTTATATGTCTTTGAGTGCATCAGAGCATACCCAGGTAAAACCAAGCCTAATTAAGAGTGAAATTAAGCTTAGTGAAAAGCTGAATTTGTTTATTTAGTCTGACTTGCTATCTTACTTTTGTTAATCATTGGCTAGCCTTAATATAGCATATGGTAAAGCATTAAGTGCATTTATTAACAATTATTAAAAATTTGAATTTTTGTCACTTCAATAAACTGGACTATTTGTGAATCTGATTGGGAAAATTTTTGTTGACTGCAACTGGACTTATATAGTGCTGAATTGGCTGTAGTAACAAACTAAGGCCAGCCTCACCCAGCTCCCTGAGGATCAATTGAAATGCAAAGGAGCTTATTTTCTGCCAAATTTCTTTACTCTTCATACAGAAATATTGGGGGAACTGTGTCTGGAAACCTCTGTAACTCATAAAAACATACTACCTTCATACACATGAATGTTTGCTTCAGGAATGGCACTGAAAACTTTAAATTTTAATTTTTGCAAAACAGAGGCACTAAGAAACAGAAAAACTCTTTCAGAGGCTGAAGTTATATTGGCATTTGTAGTGCAGGTAAATACTATTTTATCAGTTCATGAGCAAATACTGCATTTTTTATCTTTATTTCCCAGTAAAGTAAATACTGAATTTAATATGAAGCTACCATTGTGACAAGGTAAAGATGCTTACAGCAAAGTTAGATTGTAACATAGACTGTGATTCAAACCCAGATCTGTGATTATTTTGGTGAAATTCAGTGATGCCAGAAGTCTGTATGGGGTCTAAAGTTGCCCAGATATTGATATTGGCCTTGAGTATTTTATAATACAAACCTTGCCTCTAGCACCATGTAAAGATGCAAATAACTTCTACAGATATCCTATATTTCTTTATACCTGCTTGCTTAGAATATAATCTTAGGGGACAAGTATTTTGTTTATTACTTTGGAGTTTTTACATTTTTTTTTTCTGCTAGTAAATAAAACATACTTCAAAGCATAGAGAAAACTGGAATGGCTAAGAAGTTACTTCTAACGCTTAACTTAAACTTTTTCTCATAATTATATTTTAACTATAGCTTTCATCTATAGAGAAAACTTAATATACTCTTCCTTGATAAATTTATTTCTAAAACAATAAAGACTTACCTTAAGAATAAAGCTTTTTATTCTGTTTAATAACAGGAAAATATGGCTATTTCACATAGAAGGAAAGCATGAGTACATTTTCTGGTAAGCATGGCTAGAACCAGTATAGGAGTTCTAATCCAAGTATGATTCTGTATCTCAGAAGTCTTGAGATTAATTGGGGAAGAGGTTATAAATTCTGAGAAATAAAGTACATTTGTAGTAAAATAAGTATATAGTGAGAATTTTTCTTGATTTCTTTGGTCATGTTTTTGCAACTGATGATGTACTTGATGAAATAATGATGACTATAGTAATTTAATACTGCACATAAATGCGAGAACTTAACGGCGTGAATTTTGCTCCTTGGGGCAGTGAAACCCTAATTTCATAACTGGATGTGTTACTCAAGGAGTTTACCTCAAATCACGTTAAGTAAGGGAAACGTGCTATTATAGATAAATCTAGGTTACTTAATCTGTTCACACATTCTTTAAAAGTCATTGATCTAAACTACTGCAATTATAGTAAGGGCTGATGTCTGTATTAAGAAGACAGCAGACACTAATAAGGTTGAGTCATAATTGATCTCAATGAGCCCCTCTCAAAAGCACAATTTCCTAAGCCATGAATAGCACCCAGCCTTTCTTTTGTGCCTGTACATTTGTCCTATCTGTGGAAATTGAAATATATTTTCCTTGAATGGGCTTCTGTGCGAATGTACACTTACACAATAGAGTAAACCTTAGCAAAGAACAATGTACAAATTAACTTGTTTTGCTTTTTTCACTTGACAGCATCTCATTTATTTATTATCTATTCTTTTGCTCTCTCTCACTAATTATAAAAGTGCTTGTAGTAGGAACTTGAAATCCTTCATGTCAGGAAGCAAGCTCTAAACAAAGTCTACTTTTAAAGCAGCAGCATGATTGATCTGCTCAAATGACAGTTGCTTGAAGATGTGAAAACAATTGCAAATTATCTTGAAGGCAAGTGATTTTCTACTTGATAATCATTGTATGTTCACATTTTTAAGCAAGGCTTTGTTTCACACTGAGATGGCCAACTTCAGAATCTCTTCACCCTAATATGTAGAGAGTGAGCAGAGATTTCTTCCAGCTGTCAGATAACAGAAAAAATTGAGAGGGTGTTGAACATGGACTTTTGCAGAATATTGAGTATTGCCCTTTTCCTTTCTGAAGACAATCCCAAGTGCATAACACTGGTTAGAACCAAAAACACAAGGGCAGAAATTCTCTAGGTAGATTTTCCTTAGTAACTTGCTCATTCTGGCAAAGCTTTACAGCAATCTTAATTTTAGTCTTCTTTCAGTTGCTGACATTCAGAAACCTTACGCATGACAACTTCTTGTCTCCATAACTCCACACAAAAGTTTGCTTTTATCAGGTTGTTCACTCATCTCCCTACTCAAAGGTACTCAATAAAAGGAGATACAGGAAGTCATGAGGCTCTTTTCCATCTTGCAGATATTAAAGATGAATCAAACCATGAGAACTGTCCCTGCCTCTTCCTTCATTACGAATTGGAACATTTCAATAGAAATAATGATTTAAAACACAGATGCCTTGGATATACTGTTCCTATGCTAATGGGAGTAATGGTCAAAAAATATTAACAGCATAAATTGGTATACTTAGTTCTTTACAAATATAGAAGTGAAAATTCATTTTCCTAAAAATATGTCTGTTGTGTCTTCTGTACACAAGCTTGGATTAAACAAAGCATAGAACATTCCCCCCTGCTCACACACCAAAAAAAAAAAAAAGAAAAAAAATTAATAGAAATTAATCCATGAAAAAGGACTGATAATGAAGAGGAAGCCTGGAGTATTTGTTTGTGTCAGACATATAAAATATGTATACTTTAAATTATGTTGCTTCTCCAGATAATATATTGGGACTGTATCAAGATTGTATGTACTTTTATGTTATTTTAGTTTTAAGAAATTCTCCAGTCCATATCAAGCAGTAGGAATTAGGAACAAACAACGTGGACTTCCTAGGTAAATAGTAGCTGTGGCTATTCTGGTTTTAATGTTTCAAACTGAATTGGAACATGTAATTTTATACTGAAGCTACTGCTGGATGCCACAATCACTGTGTAGGTATCTATGACATACCATTATAGCCTATCAAAAATCAGGTTAAGTTCTGTATATTTTTTGCAAAAATTTTGAGTAACCAAACAAAGCCCATAGTGAGTCAGGAAGACAAATGTTTTAAGTCTTAAGTGACTAAAGATGTATTAGATATTTGTTTGGTATCTGATTTTTCACGAAAGATCCAGTATGCAGGAAGAAGTCACTGACTTAAAATATTAGCATATTAAATCTTGAAACAGATGGTTCTTTGTGTTATGTTCACTGTCATAACCTTTCATCTTCTTAAAGGTTTAACTGCTTGCTTTTTCTTTTCTTGTTTGGTTTTTTCTTTTTTTTGGCAATATCTATAAGATATTCCTAGTTTTATTACAGTTTCTACTTTGAACCAGCAAAAGTTTCTTTGATTTCTGTTGCATGATTCAGTTACCAATCTGAACTTAAATGAAATTTGATTATTTATTAAGGTGTGATCTGAAATCTTAAATTTGGAAGATAAAAGAGTAAAAAAAAAATCCTAGAAGTTACACAGTATTTTATCTACCATAACTAGATTTCAATTGTGGATTTATAGGACAAGGCATTATGGCAAGCAACAGGGTTTTCAGGGCAATGACAAACTGGGTACAAGAGTCAGACTTACTTGACATTCAAGTGAGAACCACTCTTTATACAACAGTGTAAAATTTAGTTAGGACACTTTTATTGCCCAGGAGCTATGAAAAACTTGTCAGGATCTATGTGTTTGATGTAATTTATCATTAAAATAAGCATAAGACATAGTTTTGTCTAACTTATACTAAAGTAACACAAAATGATTCAGCATTCTAAGAGAATTTGTGTAAACATACTTTCTTATGGACTGATTAGATGGAGGCTATCTTACCAAAAAAGTTTTCACATAGAGCTACTGTATTTTTAGATACAAAATTTCATGTAATATTACTCTTTAGACTCCCATGGAAAAATGTGTATATAAATAGAAGACTTGGTAAAAAATAGTGGTATAGTAATAGTAGATATGAATAAATAGAAGAAATAGGAAATTTTTAGAACATCAGCTCATTTTATTAGAAGAGAAGAAACAAGAAATGGGAAGCCCTGCTACTCATTGCTGCAGTATCATTTCTTCTATTTTTGTCAAGCATACTTTACAACATTTGGAAAATGAGAGAGTTAAAAACAATCAAAATGTTACATTAGTGACTGTACACTTAACTTTTCCATTTACTTCCATTAAAATTCTGTGGTAAGTTACAATTACTTCCAGTTTCTCTTTGGTTTTACTAAAAATGTCTAGTGCCTGGTTTCACAATTCCAACAATTCTGAAATAAATTCTAAATGTCATGCTGTACAATGATGTGAACCTTCATTTCAAAGATGGGAGAAAGACTGGGGTTTAGCTTTGGTCTGAAAGGTCAGCTGTTAAGCTACCACACTGTTCTTTCTCTTGTAGTCAAATACTTTGTCAGGGAGTACAGAAAACATATATGTGGGATCCACACATACAATAATCTGTTTATGACAATTGTTTGGGGAACTCTAATTTCTGAAAGCAGTAGTAAAATGAGAAGAATTCTGGCAAATGATCTGGATTAATTTCCTACCATTTTTATTTTAAAATCTCAGTTTTCATTTGGAATCCAATCAATATTTGTGTGTTTTTGAGCTACAAGAACAACTGTTCTTCATTGGGTACCTGCCCAGTGTCAGTGCTCACAGTGAAGCTTTCGGGATTATCAATGAGAATTACTAACAGCTGGACTCTAGAAAGACTGGAGTAAGTTCAAACTGAGTGTTTACAGTATGCAGTGTAAGCTCACAGCACTAAAATCAAGGAAGATAAACTGAAACCTTAAAAATAAAGCAGATGTCAAGGATACCCAAGAGTAGGATCTGTTACAAATATCCATAATCCAATTCACTTGGGCAGACCTCAAATTTTAACTACCAAAGTTAAGTGAAATATCTTTTCTTGTATGCAATGACAAAAGACCTCGTAAAGGGGACATTTTGACTGTGAACTTTGCTAATTATTCTGTTTATCAGTGAATTAGTCATAATGTAAAAAAATGTAACACACCCATGGTGTGAAGCTACAAGCAAGAATCTGCTAATCAACATCAGTTTTACTGAAAAAAAAGGAGAGGAAAAAGAGAAATCCTAATGACCGTTTGCAATTTCCATGCTAGGAACAGTGTGAGAGAGACATCCAAAGCTCCCTTGGGTTGGATGGAATAAATAAGTTTTTAAAAACCCAAGCAAACAAAAACCACTACCACCAACAAAAAGAATTGAAAAACACTAACAGTTCCGAAAAAGCCCAGTAAAACTACTCTTCTGTATATTTATTCAGCCTAAAAGAGGAGACTTACAAGTGTCATGAAAGAGGTGGTCATTAGGAAGAAAAAATAGCAAAAAAGTAGGTAGCAACTTCAAGATTCTTCTATGATCCTTCATTTATGTGACCATTATCAATAAATCTAGACCTGTAAAATCAGCTTCTCATTCATAAGACAGTGGATGGCAAGGGCAATCATATTAGGCTGAGTCTCTATTAAATGTACTGTTCCCTTAACTAAAATAGCACATTCAAGGTGAGAAAACAAAGTCATGTCTATTTTTAATTCTGATGTAAAATATAGTCTATGGTTTCAGCAGGCACAGAAGTAGGAGGTTATAAGCCAAAACTTTCCTTCTTTGGAGACAAAGAAGTGGCTTCTGTGTATGCATATATACATATATATATGTGTATGCATCTTCAGACTCCATACATTATTAAAGCAGCAATATGATTCCATGTCATAAATAGTAAACATAAATTAAATATTGCTTTTAATGTTCTAAATGAATAAAAACATGCAAATACAAAGTAACAGAGTGGAGGAGGATAGATTTGTGTCGGTTTTGCTCTGGACTACAATCACAAATAATCAGGTAATTTCTAGAGAAAAGAGTAGAAGAGTATATTGTTTGCATAGAACTTTTGAGGTACAGAGAATTTTTTATAGTCAGTAGCTGTTTCAAAGGTTTTTTTCCACATATTTCTATCTCATCTCAATATAAAACTCTATTCTTGCATTCCTGTGCTCCCTTTTGTTTAACTTTCTGATATTTACTTTTTGGAAATTTTCATTTTTCTTTTCTACTGGAAGAATAAAGTACAATTTTCTGACTCCTAAGTTAAGGATTTCTATGTAGAGGTAGTTCTGCATTTATGTATCATACTGCAGAATGTCATCATACTCAAGTGCTGGATGTGACTGTATTTGGTGATTAAGTGTCAGGCATATTTACAGGCATGACAGAGAATTGAAGATTGCATGAGCCGTTCTAATGCAGATGGAGACTTCCATGTTTACAGAGCTTTCCACTCAAATGTCATGAGAATTTAGAAGTCTCATAACATGAAAAAAAGTATTTTTTAATGGTGGTACACCCACTCTATATGATACCTGATCAACCTACACTCATTTAGTTAATGAGACCTGGAGGTGATGAGCATCCATATAGAGATGGATATGTGTTTCTGAATGAAGATGACACCTATTTATGCTGAAATAGTATGAAGTAGTTCTGGGGTAAATTCCATCAGAATATCCAGGAGAGAAAATACTAATCTGAAATTCCAAGGTCACTTGGCTACCCCTCAGTGCTGCAGCAGTCTCAGTATTCCCCCACTCACTGTTTTTTAGCTCAAAAAACATGATGACAGATGTGATCAGAGGAAAAAAATCTTCCTAATGGAATAGGAAGTCACCTCTGACTACTGTTCATTGTGACCTTTTTGGTACTTAAAAGAAGTTTATAAAAAAGATGGAGAGGGACTTTTCACATGGGCAGAGAGGACAAGGGGAAAATTTTAAAACTTATAGAGGGGAGATTTAGATTAGACATTAGGAGGAAAATCTCTACCTAGAGGGTGTTGAGACACAGCAACAAGTTGTCCAGAAAAGTTGTGGTCACTCTGTTTATGGAAGTATTCAAGGCTAGGTTGAATGGGGTCCTGGGAACCCTGACTTAGTAGATGGCATTGCTGCCCATGGTGGCTGGAGAGGGCTTTGAACTAGATGATCTTTAAGGTCCCTTCCAACCCAAATCATTTTATGGTTCTGTTATACTGTTCTTGCCAAAACATCAGCAGGTGCCATTGTCTGTCGCCTAATGGAAGCTTGCCAAAAACATTTGTGACCCACTGTGTGTTATGGTGTCTGTATCATTGGTTGAATAAAAGTAGCTGGATAATCACTGGAAAATGGCACATGTCAGCTCCAGAAAACATGGCTCGCTGTGCAGACATAAAAGGTACGTCACAGTCTTGCATTAGGCTCAGGTTCCTGAACTGCAGCTGTCTCAGATCTAGTCTCTGGTGCTAAGCACTTCCACGGTATATATAAAGTAAGCAGTGTCTTTAAAAAATATTAAGAAATTCAGATTAAAACTTTTCCTTGATAAACTTCCTCTTTTGACACCTGAGTTGTTTTTTCACTGTAAAGCTGCTTTACTCAGCTTCCAGTTTATATGCTGAGAAAAATCTCTGAAGGCCACCATGATGAAAAATACACACAGTTTCACTTATTGGAGAATTTTAGTACTGAATGTCTTTGTATCAGTAGCAAGCACATTCAGAGAAGTTTTTACAGCAGGTAATAGTCCCTGTATTTATTTCAGGTTAACTGGTCTTGATTGTTAGTGGGATTAAAGCTATGTCATCAGTTGTTGGTATCATATAATATACTGATAAATTGTGACAACTTGACCTTGCAACTTAACTTGTTCCTAATATTACCTATGAGGCTACTCTAAATCATCTAATAATGTATTTCCTTTTCTGACTACACTGTCACGATTCCCAAAAGTACACCTTTACAAGCCTTACCACCATGTTTTGATGTAAAAAGCAGACTGAGAATTTTTGTAATGAACTTACTCATCCTTCTAAATGAATATACATTTGAAATGTACACTTAAAATCTTCAGAAATTAAACTTAAACTCTGGGTAGCCTCCCTCATTGTATGCACTCTAGCACATTTATAGTCTAATTACTCTAGTGAAAATCTTAGTTCAAGGTTATGTAAATTAGCTCTAACCTCCTTAAATGGCATTGGGAAAAGATGAAAAAATAAACTTAACTGGTGTAACATTGAGATATAGTGCCAGTTAAAAAAATTTACTAAAATTATTAAATATTAATTAATAGCAAACTATTGATAGGAAAGGAAGCCTTTGTTTTAGCTAGGTTAATGTAAATTAGTCCCTAAAACAATGTATTTAAATGGTCTTATTTTGAGAAATAATATTCTGTTGCTACTTTTTACACATGGAATCTTTTTAAAAGCAAAAAAGCACTACACCTTATGCATGAAAATAATATTTTATTGTTAGACTGATCAAAATGCTATGAAGTTACTACTTGTCCAGTTAACTGATAAGATGCTAATTAGTATTACATTAAGATTTATATTAATATACTTCCTTGTATCTATACCTTTTCTATAGCACTGTGCTCCATCTCCCAATATCCTTTTAATTCCTGAGGTCATATTTATTAATCTTTCTCAAGCAGAAATGGCAAGAGATTATGATAAGACACTACTACCACCAGCCTGAAATTCTTCGTCATCTAACATTTAATGTCAGCAAGGGAAGAAGGAGATATGGTTATCTTCCTTGTTCTTCTGAGCCAATTAAGATTATTTTTTTTGTCAGGTTTTGTTACCAGTCTACTTTTTTTACACAGTAGCCTCCTTAAATCCCAAAACATATAAAGGTTCTGAGTTTCCTGCTTTTTCTTAATTACCCTGACTAGCCTCATCTGGAACAGATACTCGCCATATCTTTCCCTATTGTGCCATGACATTTATTTAAGATTAGTCTCGGACACCTATCTTTTTCTTATGGTAACTTAAATGTCATCTTTTTTCAGTCCTGCCTTTATTGGATGTTCACCAGGTTGGATATTTACCTATGGGAAGAAGTATATGAACTAACAGAATTGAATTGTTTAAACACTTCTGGTTTTGCATCCATATGTATCTTCATCTATGCATCTTCAATCAATGATATACAAAATTTGACAATGTACTTTACCAAGTCACTGTAAGAAATGATAAGTGAGAGAAAATGTATTTAATTACAAAATTGCGTAAAATAACTGAGCATCACTAATAAAACATTTTTCTAAAGTCAGAACTCATGTGAAGTATAGATGGTGATAGCACTCAATTTTTAAAGCAGAATATTCACTAGTTTGTGCAAAATGAGTTTCAGTATAAAATGTTAATTTTCCATCCCAAATTTTCAGTTGATCATTGTGCTGGTTTTGTCTGGGAGAGAGTTAGTTTTGTTCACAATAACTAACATGGGGTTGTGTTTTGTATTTGTGAAGAAAACAGTCTTAAGAATACAGAGATTACTTAATTACTGCTGAGCAGTGCTTACATACATCAAGACCTTTTCTGTTTCTCCTACTACCCTGAGAGTGAGGGGGCTGGGGGTGCACAAGAAGCTGCGAGGGGACACAGCTGGGGCACCTGACCCCTGATGACCAAAGGGATATGCCATATCACATGGCTTCATGCTCAGGATATAGGATGGGGGACACAACAAAGAAGTGGAAGAATATTTAAGTGATGGCATTTGCCATTCCAAGTCACTTTTGCATGTGATGGAGCCTTACTTTCATGGAGATGGCTGATTATCTGCCTGATGATGGGAAGCAGTAAATTAATTCCTTGTTTTCCTTTGTTAGTATATGCAGCTTTTGCTTCACACATTAAACTGCCTTTATGTCAACCCATGAGTTTTCTTACTTTTACTTTTCAATTCTCTACCCCATTCCACTGAGGGGAATGGGCTGTGCTGCTTCTTAGGTGCTAGTTGGGGTTAAACCATGATAAGCATAAAACTGCTTTGTACAGTTGATAGTGCGGTTTAACATTTTGAAATATATTCTATTTGTAAAACTAAAAGGGAAAGTGGCTGGTCTCTCATCATACACTTTCAAATTCTTTAGTGATCCAGGAACATGGAG
Organism: Alethe castanea; assembly: GCA_024734035.1. Classification (NCBI taxonomy): domain Eukaryota; kingdom Metazoa; phylum Chordata; class Aves; order Passeriformes; family Muscicapidae; genus Alethe; species Alethe castanea. Next base: position 74,048,821 of record JANRGV010000001.1, read on the forward strand.
ATATTGGCTCTGAAGAGAGCTATGAATAATTTGAGCATTTCACTTTGCAGGAGGAACAATTTTACATATTGCTCTTTAAAATTCTGTTTCCTATCATACTTCAGAAGCACAGGTGAAAAAAGTAAGTCTGAGGTGCAAGCAGACATTATACTCATGTAAAGGATGCTGACAGTCAAATGTGTAAACCCAAGGGAGCTGTGCTCCTCTGTACTCATGTGGAGTCTTTGATCAACTGCATAACTACTCAGTCTCAAGATTACAATGAGTATCTTGTGTGCATTCATTTTTTAATGCATTTAAAACTATTGAGGAAGGACAATGAGACTCTTAATCTAACTGCTAGTGTGATGATTATTAATTGGCATTCATACTGATTGAGAATTTGATGTAATTCAAAAGGGACTGTTTAGGTTTTTCCTAATGTTTTGTTCTCACCATACTTGCCAGTATGCAAGGTCAAGGTCTTCATTCCCCGACCTATGCATTACCATCTGAAAAATTTCCTGATATGACAGACTCCGATTCTTATAAACCACACTGGCTTCCCCACTTTTTTAATTTTTCTGGACTTCAAAGTGTTTAGGACTAGTGGTGATAAGGTGCCCAAAGTATAAAAACTAAATGGATTAACAATACATCTTCTTAAAATTACTCCTAGCAGCTTGCTTTGCAAGTTACCTAAAAAGTCAGCTTTATGCATCTATATTGCTATACCACTGATGAGGGATATAAGCAATTATGAGACACCTGCTCTGTATAAATACACCACTCAATGTAAGAGACTAATACAATTACTTAGAATCATAGAATATCCTGAGCTGGAAGGAAGCCACAGGATCATCAAATGCCAGTTCTTGGCTCTGCACAGGACAGCTCCAAGAACCACAACACTTTTTGAACTCTCTCAGGCTTGGTGTCATGACCACTTCCCTGGGGGAGCCTGTTCCAGTGTTCAACTACCCTCTGGGTTAAAATCCTTTTGCTAATGTCTAGTCTAAACCTTCCCTGACACAATTCATGCCATTTCCTCCAGTCCTGTCACTGGACACCACAGAGAAGAGATCTGTGTCTGTCCCTCCTCTACATCCCATGAGGAAGTTTTAACTACCATGAGGTCTCCCCTCCGTCTCATCTTCTCCAGGCCGAACAGACCAAGTGACCTCAGCTGCTCCTCATATGACTTCCCCACAAAGCCATTCACCAACTTCGTGGTCCTCCTTGGGACAATCTCTAATAGACTAATGCCTTTCTTATGTTGTGTCATCCATACTGCCCCCAGCACTGAAGGTGAGGCTGCCCCAGCTCAGAGCAGAGCAGGACAATCCCCTCCCTTGCCTGGCTGTGATGCTGTGCCTGATGCCC
>JANRGV010000001.1:74050641-74063980 GCA_024734035.1 Alethe castanea
AGGTCCCTTTCCATGGCACTGCCCTCCAGCCTCTCATTGCCCAGTCTGTCTGTACATCCAGGGTTGTCCCATCCCAGGTGCAGAATCCATCAGGTGTCTTTGTTAAAGCTCATATGGTGGTGATTGCCCAGCCCTTCAGTTTGTCCAGGTCTCTCTGCAAGGCCTCCCTGCCTTGGAGGGAATCAACAGCTCCTACCAATTTTGTATCATCTGTGAACCTCCTCAGTATCCCTTCAAGTCCTACATCCAAATAATTCATAAAGGTATTAAAGAGCACAGGGTTGAGGATGGAACCCCACTAGCAGAACTCCACTAGTGACAAGTCCCCAGTCTGATGTCATCTCATTCACTATAACCCTTGGTGAGCCATTTCCTCTCCCACCACGATGTTTGTCCAGCTGTGTGCTGGGCATTGTGTCCAGGAGGATCCTGTGAGAGATGGTATCAAAAGCTTTACTGAAATTAAGAGATTACCTCATCTGCCTTGCCTTGCTACTTGCATTACCCTATTACAGACCTTTTGCTATGCAAGTCTGCAGTTTTCTTTTTCTTAATATCTTGCTTCTCTAGGAGCACACAGATCAAGGCTTGCAATGATGTTCATTATTTGCCCTGCTGTTCCAAGAAGACATCCAGGTCCCTCAAAAAAATCAAGGTACAGCACGCCTAAATTTTTGCTGTGAGTTCTGTTTTTACTGCAAGCTCATTGGCAACAACTAGAGATGGTCTTGCTCTCTGTCCACTACAGTCTCAACCTTTGGGCTCAGGTTTTAAAGCTTTCTTTTTTTTTTTTCTGTTTTTACCTATTCGACAGCATTCTGTACAGGCAGGCTTTTCTAAATTAACATTTTCCCTCAATTTTTTTAAAAGGAGTTAAGAGAGCACTAAAGTGCTGATATAGTAATTCTAATCCTGTGTATGTCCTGAGTGCCAGAAATAGTGAAAGTAAGGTCTAGCATGAGAGCAAAACTATGCTAGATAGCTGACAAATATTACAGCCAAAGAATCTTCTCTTCACTCAGATAATACAAGTGCCTATATGTCAGTAGGAATAGTAAGACAGTTAGTGGAAGACTGCCAAAAGCTAGAATTTTGAGAGATTGTGGCAGCTTTGTTACAGCTCAAAACAATGATAAACAAAGCTTGTGCTTCTGTTCAAAGCAACAAAAATCTAGCTAAATTCATGCCAGAAAACCTTTAAGCCTTATCTCCAGATATCAGGGATGACCAGTCAGTATAATTGCAGGAATCAGTCCTGCAATAAGCAGTTATGGAACAATTTTCACTAGAGAGGTTTTCCTTGTGAACGCTAATATTTTGTTTACCTACCATCTTTACATTGTTTTGTATTTTACTATTTTCAGTAGACATTTTTTTCCTTAAATACCACATGTATCTAAGTCTATCTAAGTCATAGCATAATATGACAGAAGCAGGAGTGAAATATATACATATAGAAGAAATTGCCAATTATCTCCCCTTAAAAGTATTAAAATTCTTAATGCATTGCTCTTTACAAATAATATTTACTGATTTAAGAGTTCTGTTCGCCCCAGAATTGTTGAACAAATGAATATTGTTTTAATGATGGGTATAGAACAGCATGCCCTGACTGCCCCTGGAGAGTTGCTACTGTCACTGTGTATTTTGCTTGGGAGTGGATAAGAAATGCTGTAGCAGAAAGCATAGAAAGGAAAACATTGTTCACAAGCGTGCTACAGTGATGGTTAGGCGAGATGATTAGGTGATGGATGAAGTAAGTGTTATGGAAGCATTAAAACATCTTAATAGTACCCAATTAATATAGCTGGCTGTTTGATAACACAAAAGCATAATCAGAAAAAGTAATATCCAAGAATGATTTGAGGTAAAACTTAAATGCAGACAGACTCGTAAGGCAAGAAAAGACACTATAGAAATAAAAGCATTAATTTCTTTCCTACAGGTATCAGAATACAAGTTGCCTGTCTCACTGTGTGTGCTTTGCTGAAGATTTAATGTCAACAAATAGGTGGGATCCCATCTTTTTCAGAAAATGAGTATTGCAGCTACTTATAACAATATTTTTTTACTGCTTATAAATAACTTTCTTCTCCAGTTTACCAGCCAGGGGAACTAGGTCATCTGTTGCACAGAACAACACTGTGTTTTGAATGACTTGAGAGGCTTAGCAGCTTTTCTCTGCCAGAACCTGGGTAGAAGATCCTCTCTGGTTTAGAATCAAACAATAGACTTGCATTGTACTTAGCTGGCTAAAGAATAATATGCCTTTATAAATGCCTTGGTGAAGACTCACGGTGTTGATAATTTCTCTCTGGAACACATGAAAATAAGCTTGAGCAATGTTTGTGCTTTCCCCCCAAAACTGTCTAAGAGTTTAATAGGTGATCATTACGATTTTCTTACTCTAAAGTACTACAGCAGAAAATACTGAAGGCCAATTTAAATGTTAATGCAACACATACTGTGGTGATCAGTGCAGAAGCTCTATGGGAATATAGATTTTTTACAGGTGTCAACTAAAAATATAGTAGAAATGTACTTTCTTGAATGGTAAATAATTCAGATACTAAATATGTGACCATAATATCAGTGTCTGAGAATTTGAAGCTGCTGTGGACTGTTGTTAACTACCTGAAAAAACTGTCAAAGCAAAGTTTATCTGTTGGTATAACCTCTTGGCAAATTCTGGTGAGCTCAGATTTTCTCTTTTGTTCCCAGAGTGGTTTTTCAAGTGTGACATCCTGTAATCACAAATATCTAAAATGCTAATTACTGTAGATACACCAATTTAACAATTCTACTCATATTGCTGCAAATATTATTCAGGATATACTGATAACGTAAAACATCTCTGTTAGGTATATACAATTACATAAGTAATGAATGTAACTTTGAAAATGCTTAAATGAGAAAGAATTAGCATGACATTTTACCTATTGAACACCAAGGAAGTATAAATCAAGCAGCTTAACTGTACAGATTTTTCAAAGACCATGCTAATGGTGATGAGGCAGTCTGAGGTGATAGACTGATTTAAGGCTATGAGCTAATTAGTGAGATCCTGGTTAGAACCACAGGGCCTAATGATTTGATAAAGCTGTCTTGCAAAGCATCGATCTCTAACTTTTTCTTTAAACTCTACAAATAGTTCTCATTAAGTGCTAGCAATATGCCTGAAATTAACAATCTGGATCCCTGGACTGCAGTCAGACTACCCACTACAAAATCCCAAAATTTTGCTCATCACTGAAGCTAGTGATGAAACAAGGGGGAACAGTGATGGTTAGTTACATCCCCACCCATCAAAAGCATACATAATAATTTTCAGGAGAACAGAATTGTCTGGAACACTAGTTAAATGGTAATTATGGATGGTTCACCCCTGTTACTGTGCTATTGATTTGTCATTGATCTTTTTTCATGGTTTGAATTGAGGTTTCTATTTTATATTTGCTCTTTTTACCTGTTTCTGAGATGAATGTAGGATGTGCAGGTCAGAATTCTCTAGTGCTTTCTACTGTGCATTTAGTTTTCTCTAGTTCCAGGAGCAATATACAATGATAAACATCTTGCCAAAAGTGTAAACTCAGAATTATTTTGGGATGGAGTAAACACTTGTGGACATACAAAAAAGGAACACAGCTTTCTTAAAAGCCTCATTTATTTATTTTTATGGCATGTTTCAGCTTTCTGTCTATATATTTGTAAAAAACTGAACTACCAAGAGAAGGAAAGAGCTGCTATCAGTACTTCTTTTCCTACAGTATAGTTAAATGGGTGAAAAAAATAGGAATAGTAGTTCAAAATGCCTTTTACTACTGCTGAAGACATGAAATTGAATTTACTTCTCTCTCCAGGGAAGTTCCCTACCTTTCCTTTGAACCAATGAGACATCACTGGATTATCTATGGAGAGTGACCCAACCAATAAGCTGAAAGGATTCTATTGCTGGCTCATAAAAATAATGAAATAAATGTACAAATCAGAAAAGTCTACAGTTACTGCTCTGCCATCTCCCCAACTACTAAGTGAGCCAAAGCTGTGGATAATTGTGCTGGATTATAAGCCCCATGTGAAATACTTGAGGTGAGCAGAAATGAGAATATAACCCTTCCTCTTTCACAACTGGAGTATTTATACAGAATTTCATGCCCAGATGTTGATGGCTTTATTGTGGATTTTCTCTGACAGTTCAATTTTTCTTAAACACCACCCCCCCACCAAAAAAAATGAATAAATCATTCTCCCTGATTTTACTATTAAAAAAAAGTTTATTATTATTCTTTTAAAAGGATTAAAATACTCCACTCACAATTTTTTAAAGAGGTATGAAACAATCTTAAAATTTTGTGGGGTTTCGGTGGTTTTTTTTCATTGTTGGATTTTACGCTTTCCAGTCTGTACACTTAAAAGAAAGTAAAAAGAATACATTTTGAATATATATTAGTATAACACCTCTATTTTAATTCATCCTCTGGCAAAGGCAGGTTTGTACCTTAAGACATCAAATGAAAGATAAATAGGTACTGTACAATGTCAAATATCCTCTGTGTAAAACAGTGTAAACAGTGCAATCCTAAAATACAATATACATGTTCAGTGTTCTATATCTTGCCCAAATCTCAGCCCTCTCACCAATGCTTGGCTTCCAGAAAGTGGTTACCCTTAAGATGCTTCCCTCCTACTGTGGTTTTGTTTTGCTTCTCTTGGCATGTTGGTGTTTGCCAAGCAATAAGGATGGCTTAATTGGGAAGGAGGCTGATAAGAGCCAAGAACCTTCCTGCTGGCGTTGCCTGAAGTGATAAACAGCTCGTGTGTTACACGAAGTGCTCCTATTAAGCAGCTGCATTTCTTCCTCTTTACCCACCCAACACTGGCTGTACGGCTGAGCCGTAACAGGGCTGGCAGGCACAGCAACCTCTCTGAGAGCAGACGTGGCAGACTGATCCGCCAGCTCGTGCCATAACACCTGTGGCCAGAGGTATTTTCTGTCCTCAGAGTGAATTGATGGCATTTCCAGTGGGCACCTTTGTTTTTCACTGGGGCCATGGTATGTGAGCACACAGTTGTTCTGTGATGCTGTTACGGCACAGTACAAACCAGGGAGCCACTGGCAGCTTGTGCAGGTGTGTCTGTGCTGCCTGTAGAGATGCTTCAGGTAACTGCAACTAAACCAATACATTTCTGTGGCTTTATGCTGTGTAACGAAGGAAAACTGACATATGGAAAGGGGTACAAAAACAAAGCATACAAAACGGTATATAAAAATTACAAAATTGTTCCATGCCTGAGATATTTCCATCTGGGATTCAGCCCCATAAAAATGTTACACAGATGAAGCTTTATACTGAAATTTGAGCTAATTTTGAAACCCATTGAAAAATTTATATAAATTGCACAATTCATATTGCTTAGGAAATGTGCATATATCATGAGATTGTTATGAGGCTGTGATATCTAGAGTATTTGTCCTTTAAGCCAAGAAAAATCCATGAAGAAATCTAAGCAATCTTGTTTAGAATCACAACATCCCACATCAAAGCAGTCATAATTTCTCTGTCTGTTTTGATCACAGTTAATGATCCATTCATTTGTCTTAAGTATGTTCTTATAACAAAATGCCCACAACTGCTAACTTTATTCACTGAATAAAGGAAAGCAAATATAATTCTGGGCTTTTTGAATGCTTTGGTTTTGTTTTTTCAAGTGAAGTGTAAATGAAGTCTTTGGGAATAGTTTTAAGAAACTGTCAACATGCAGTAGGAAATACTAAGGATCTTGAAATACTTGTTTGAAGTGCTAGGTCTGGATGTGTAATTTGTCTTTAAATTTGTGCATGCAAATCAAAGCAAAGAGAAAATAAAAAGGATCAGAAACTCTAGGAAGTTATGTGCAAAATATATATTGAGGCCAATCCCAAATTGTCTAAGGAATAATTTCTTTTAAACATAAAATGCAGTCATAAATATTTTCCAAAAACCTCAGAATGAAAAGAGTTAGCAAAGAGTGTGTAAAGCTAATTGATTATGAAGGCATAAAAAGAGGACTTAAAGGTTGAAATCACAGCAGAGTTTATGTGAGAAGGGCTTTTTGTTAGATTGGTTTGGTTTTTCACATTGCTGTTCATCACTATAAAGGCTGGGGACTTCCTGCATAGAAATCCTGGGTTTAGTCTGTTAGGGAATCTGTGAAATTGTTTGGTAGAAAAAGTATAGAACGTGAACAAATGAGAAAAAAATGAACAAACAGAGATTGTGATGGTCAGATGATAATCACCACAGAGTTCTAATTTAAGTTGAAACTTCTTAACACAATTAATAGTTCAGCTATCTCCAGCATAAAAGTGATGTGCTATTACAGGCCTGCAAGTGGCAGAAGTGCCACTGGTGGAGTATTTTTAAGATTTCAAAGGTGATCTAGGTGGCTACAGACAAATGATTCTGCTGTCTGTACAGAGCTAATTGTTGGAAACTCTTCCAAAAAGTAAAATTAGTAAACATAGATTTATAGAATGTCCTAGAGTTAGTATGATTTTATAGAGAGAAACTTCCTGCCTCTGGGGCTCAAAAATGATTAGGAAAACAACAGGTGCTTGTAGATATCCCTTTGTTCCTTCAAGTCTGAGTCACAAAGTACTGCAATCTATACATTATCCTGGAGAATCATTAAGTGTGTGTATTCTCACTGCTTCCTATTCATTCTGTCCCAGACACGGTAGGAGGGAAATGGTGGAACCATAGTCATATTTTACCACACTTGTTATGATCATGTTCTTCATGGTGAAATCTGATGGTGGGAAAGGGTGGTGTGTTGAGCTGGGCTTTGTAATTTAGTCAGAGCAGATTTTTTCTGCTGGTTAGTATCCTGGCTTCTTGTGTCTGTGCTGCAGCCCATGCAGAAAACAGATATTCTCAAGAAGGACAAAGAAGTTACAGATGTACAGATGGTATGCACAGCAAATGTATGACATTTTGCCATTGCATTAATCTGATTTTAATATCCCAAAGAAGTCTGATTACTGAGATAGTAGCAAGAATTTATCACTTCTCTGTGGGCCTAAAGGAACCTATTTGTCTGTGATTTAGACTCTGTACTTCAAAATAAACTGATTGTATATTAATAACAAATAATGGCCTGTCATCAATGAAACTGAGGATTTAGACAAACATTGCTATGGAAATGGATTGCAGAAGCTGGCAAATAGTTTGATACTGACTGTTAGAAATAAGCTGCTGTGCAAGGTATACTGTATGGGGAATGTGATCATCAGTGGCAGCTACATAGCTGCTGGGTTTGCACAAATAGGTCTGCAAAGGCATGTAGAGTATACAGTTAACATTTACCATGACTTGCACGATGGAAATTGTAGCTCCTAAAGCGCATTTGAATTAGTGTATTGTGAGTTATTTGGAAAGTTTCATTCAATATAGGCACATGCCTCTATCTTTCAAATTTTATCTGGTGAATTCAAAGCAAATTTCCCAAAAGATTGCTTGTTTGTCGTAGTCTCAGGGAATGAGAATATTCTGATTACAATGTTTCTATGCATTCCAGCTCCAGCCAGTTGTTTCCAGCTGTCTGCTGTCTTTACATCTTGTAGAAAAGAAATACAAAGATGGAACTCCTCACATGAGTATTGGTAAGATATTTTGGATTTGTATTTTAAGTCCTTTGTATTGCTTGGTTTCTTATACGTCGTATTTCAAACTGATTTAATTGTTTAGATCATCAAGAGTGACATTGAACAGACACTGATTTTGTTATTCTTGGTATTTGAGAAGAAGAGATTTTTACACCCACATACATCTTTCATCAATGCAGAAGCTACAATCTTGTAGTTATGGTCAGTTTTGAAATTCTATGCAATCCTGGTAACAAGACACCCTCTTTGATTATTAATCCATGTAATGAGAAGCTTAAGGAAGTAATTATCAGCTTTTTAATCTACTTATTTGTCACTTCGGTTTTTTCTGTCACCCGCTTTTTTCTTGTTTTCCAATTGAAATATTATGATAGAATGAGTTGGTTAGCAAGGTTTTAAATAAATAACAAGAAATGAATCCTGTTGAACTTGCCAGGTATGTCTTTATAAAAAATATTATTAAGAATTTTTCCTCCCATTGTTTATGTTTTAATCCTTCAATCCTTTAATACTTGAAATTATTATTTTTTTTATTAATAGTCTTGTGTCAGCCATTTAATATTTCACCCAGGATCAATATCAGGCTGACAAGATGTTACCACACAGAACCCTTCATTTACCTTTTAATATGTATGGAGAACTTTAGCTGTCTTCCACTTGAAACTTGGTTTCTGTGCCAAGCTCTGTTGAACTTTGATATTTCTGCTCCAGCCTCCCTCTGGAAGCAGGCTGTATGGGAGCAAGAAATCTGGAAGCAATTTCCCAACTTTTGAGTTACAGTTGTATATCCATCATTTGATGTAACATCACCTCTCTTTCAAACTTATAAAAAAAGTCAGCAACAAAAGCCCACTGAAAAGAAATCTACCATTTGCTTGAAATACATCTGCCACTTTGATCTGGAGTCACTTTAAGTATGCTGATTATTTTTATTTCTGACTCCTTAAATAAACACTCTATGGCCCCCCATTGTATTTACTAGTAATTTATTTCTATAGTGTCCTTTGCTTCCTTTACTGATTTCAACCCTCCACCACCTGACTTTTAACTTCATTCGTATACACTACACTCAGCCATTACATGTGTGTACTGGATTTTATGATCTTTTTTTTTCCTCCATGAGAAACATATTGATTTTCTCAAATTCATGAAACTTTATTCAGTCATAGGATTCTGATTTCTAGAGCATCTCCAAGTAATGCTGAATAACTTCCAATTATTACTCAATTTCATTAATATTTTATCAAATTGTTTTTATTAGATAGTTTGAATGTCTTTCAATTTGAAAATAAAGAATGTGGCATTTGCAAAACATAAATGCGTATTTGAAAAAGTGAAATAACCTAGTTACAAAAATTCTAATTTACTTTTCATTATTTCTCCTCCTTAAGCAGAAACTGTAATAATGGTGGCTGCTTCTCATAAATTCTCCACAATTTAGGCCTTCTGTGTTTAAGTTCATGCAAAAACTCCAAACTGTAGATAAAATTCCAGAGTCATTGAGAGAAGAAAATCTTTTAAGTGAAAGAGACTCCTATTTGGCTTCTAAATATTTGAAGAGGAATAAGGAATATATATAAAATTCTGTCTCCCAGTTGCAAATGGTTAAGTATATAAATTTGCCCAGTAAACAAGACAGACACATATTATGACACTGGTCCCTCACTCCTTATTGTAGCTCTGGGGAAATAGATCCTGGGAAGCTTTTATTTGGAATAAAATGGAAGCTGTTGATCTGGTGTTTTGTTGGGGTCTGTTTCTCTACTGCATATATGTGTTGGCTCTTGGGTGAAAGATGTCAGCATACGATATGTGGATGTAATCTTGTTCAGAAGTTTCAATAGAATATTCCTGGGAAGTAATTGTGTTTCCAGTATCATCACTTTAGCAGGCTGAGGAAAAGTAAAAGTTCTCAAGCTCAAGACAGGAGTTGTCTCAGCTGGTATGCACAGCAATTGCAGCAGAAAACTGCCTGGCACAGCATTTTCTTCAGAATTAAAAATGTGCCTATATTCCAAAAGAACCTGCAAGGCAATATGTAGCAGCATCATACACAATGTAATGAATTAGTCATGTGAAACTATTAATCATACTCCTTTCACCACTTGCTCCTCTATTAATCCATTCCTGTCAGAAATTTAACATTACAAATTCTTCAGATGTCTCATACACCTACCACTGTTTAAATTAATGTTCAGCTTCCTCAAGTCTCATTTCCCTTCAAAATACCTGTTTTTCCCAAGGAATAAGACAGTACAATTCCCATAGGAAGTTAGTTGTTATAAATACAGGGAGAGTCAGTTTTGAAATTAAATACCTAGAATTATTTCATGCTTAGCAATGCATGACTACAATAGTTAAGCTTTGTAAAAATTTTTGCTAACTGCAAAATTAAAAAAAAAAAAAAAAGAACCCAAAGTTTCTTTATTTTATGGATGAGTGGGTATAGCATAAAACTGTAACATCCTCAGAACTTTGCAAGAATCTGAATATGAGTCAGCAGTAGGAAACAGATACCTGTGTAAGAATAATACCAGGTGATATCTAAAATATTTTGCTGACCTTTGAAGAAATGGAATATAAACCTGGGGAAGATTACTGGTGATGTACTCTGTCTGATTTGAGAATTGATGAGAAGCTATTTTAGGAAAACATTTACATCTCAAGAAGATGGTATTGAAACAGCAACACAGCAGAAATCATTCTTCAGAGTCTGATACCTCTGGAAGGTTGAGTTTTGATGGTGTGACTGATGTTTTCAAGGTTATGTTTTTTTGGCAGTGCTTTGTATGGGAAAATGGAAGCACTTTTAGAAATTGAATGTGGTAATAGAGTGACAAGATCATAGGACAGGGTCATATAAGATCATTCAGGTTGTAAGGGACATCAGGAGGTCTCTAATACAACCTGTTACTTAAAGCACAGTCAGCTTGTAATAGGATGTTTTGCCTTGGAGCACGGTCAAACAACTCACAAAATGCCCTATTTTGCAAGGTATCAGTAGTGGGTTGAGAGGGTTAGTGTGCCACTTTTGGTGTTGAATTGTGCTGAAACCAGTCTGGCTTATCAGCTCCAAATTAATATTTTGATAGGGAAGTAAAGATTTTGCAGATGAGCTGCTAGGGTGATGTGGAGACTGGCAGTCAATCCTTTAAAAGTCCTGTTCATTCCCATAAGGTAGGTTCCTCTAACATATTTCATTCTTGGAGTGTGTCTACAAAGCTTCTTCTCTTGAAGTGGGGAAGCCCCTTCAAGGATACTCCTCGAGGCTGAGCAAAGAGTTGTGCCCATGAACATTGGTGTGGTGAGTTGCATTAATCTCTATTAATAATTACGGCTTTTTTCTAGATTTAATTTAATAGATAGAGTGCACTACACCGCGATACCTCTACCCTCTGAAATCAGTAATTCACAGGTCTTTGCCCATCTGCTTTTTTATTGTTATAGACTATAACATCTGAATTTGTTTCCAAGAATATTGTGAGGGACTGCTCATGTGAGAGTAGCTCAGTTGCTCAGAGCGTGGTGCTAGTAATACCAAGGTTTTGAATTCGATCCCTGTCTGGGCCATTTACTTCAGAGTTGGACTTGCTGGTCCTTGTGAGTCCCTTCCAACTCAGAATATTCTGTGATTTTTGGGATCTGTAACTACAGACACTGTTCTGCTTCTGTCCACAAACACATTCATTTTATCACCTTTTATATCTAATAAATTGCAGGGGTAAAAGTGAAAGCTTAGGCCTTCCAATATGGGGGAAAATTTCTGGCAATAAATACAAAAAGTTATGAGAGCAATATTTGCAACTCTCTGCAAATACTGATGAAGAGAGCATGCAGAACTGATGCATGGAGCACAAAGGAGGAATGTATTAAACAGCAAAAAAACCCCTGAAAAACCATTGGTGTGATGTCTCTCTCCTTGGAGAAATGAGAAAGGTGAAAAAGGAGCCTATGAATTAGAAAAGTAGTCTACAGTGGGTTTATTACAATGAATGTTTTAAGTGAAGGGATTTGGATTCAATTTGTTGCAAAAACAAGCAGGCAAATTAGTCTGTGCTTCTCAAGATAAAAATTGCTGTCATATTTACGTCAACTAGAAGTACCTATAGCTGCTAATTTTTCTGACCTTCCTTTTTAGCTGATAAGCACAAGGCAGCATTAAAAACTCCTGTCCTGCTTTAGGCACCTGATTTATGATGAAATTATGACTCAGATATAATAGGCTATATTGATCTCTGATGTCTATAAAATGAGATTAGCTTAAAAATACTTGTCTACATCATGGTCAGATGGGGGGATTTTTTTTTTTTGCTTTGAATCATCACTCGGTTCTGCAGCTGATATTAAGAGGAAGATTTAAGTATGTGTGACTGCTATAATTTTATCACAGTTTTTCAGATTTTGGGTTGACTCACAGTGCAACTTTAAAAGTTTTTGTTTCATGCATTCTGTTTTGTCACCAATCTGACTATACTTTTAAAGCCTTTAAGGCCACATGTTCTGAGGGGAGAGTGTGAGAGACAGCTGCCACAAACTGACTGACGACATGACAGCAGTAAAAATAGATTGCCATGCTCAGGCAAACTCAGCAGTGACAAAATACTGCTAACATTGGAAAATATAGGGTTCTAATGTCCTCTCATTCAACATGTGTCTGATTCATGCCTTTAAAATATGGCTATTAGGTACAGAAACATCCCATGATCTGCTTTATACTACTAGGAAAAGTCAACTTCCTCAGTCAGTGCTAGCAGTGTTTTATACAAACACTAATCATCAGCAATGTGACATCATGCTAATAAGACCTAATTGTGACTCCTCCCACCCCTTCCCATCAACAGTTGACCTCTACAAAGAACAATAATTTGTTATAGCATTGTCTCATCTGTTCAATGGGTAAATTCTAATGGTCTGAAAAACCTTAAAGAAACAGTGTAGCTGATCATTGTTTGCTTAATTCACTAAGTAAATTAGAAGTTGAATTGAGCTCAGGATGCATAGTCGATTTATCTAAATAGCTAACTGAGCGCTGGAAGAAGTATGATAAATGAATGGAATGTTCCACAGTAATTATGGCAGACTCATTCACCTCCAAAATTCTTTCTTCACTTTTACTGCTTATTTTTTCTCCTAATAAATGTCTCTATATTTAAAGAATATATTGCAATTTTCCTTACCACAACAAAATTATAATCTGTGCAGTGGTTAAACTGAAGGTAGGGAAATACTGTACATATCCATTACCATGAAAAATTTCATATATATGGGTAACCCATTATTTTATTTCAAAATTGTTTGTTCTATCAAAATGTGCAGCAAAAAACAATAAAAATAATGGGTTTGGGATAATAAGTAAGTTTGCAGATGATACAAAATTGGTAGGAGCTGTTGATTCCCTGCAAGGCAGGGAGGCCTTGCAGAGAGACCTGGACAAACTGAAGGGCTGGGCAATCACCACCATATGAGCTTTAACAAGGACAAGTGCTGGATTCTGCATCTGGGATGGGACAACCCTGGATGTACAGACAGACTGGGCAATGAGAGGCTGGAGGGCAGTGCCGTGGAAAGGGACCTGGGGGTCCTGGTCCATGGCAAGTTGAACATGAGCCAGGAGTGCCCTGGCAGCCAGGAGAGCCAACCCTGTCCTGGGGGGCATCAGGGACAGCATCACAGCCAGGCAAGGGAGGGGATTGT
>JANRGV010000001.1:74071384-74097364 GCA_024734035.1 Alethe castanea
CAACAAATTCATTTGGTCCTCTCTGCCATGAAATAATGGATTAAATACAACAGTGTGAATGCAGAAAATAAGGAACCTACCTAACTAGAGTGGAACTTACTGCCTTCAGTTTCCAAGGGAAAAATAAAACCTTCATGCTGTTTCTGCCAGAATTGTATCATTTGGATACAGTGCAAAAGCACTTCCAGTAACAGTAAATTGGCAATGCAAATAAGAAAAAAGATTAATATGATGTTGTACTATAAAAATTTCCTTTTTATTTTTAAAAATGTGAGGCATCACAAGCTTATGTACATCAGCTCATAATGAACTGAAAAGTAGTAGATGAGTTACAAGAGAAAGATCAAAAAGCCTAGCCTTGGACTAACAGTGAAATAAGTGGTTGTTCTAGGGCAGCTCTATGA
Organism: Alethe castanea; assembly: GCA_024734035.1. Lineage (NCBI taxonomy): Eukaryota > Metazoa > Chordata > Aves > Passeriformes > Muscicapidae > Alethe > Alethe castanea. The sequence goes on from JANRGV010000001.1 coordinate 74,071,789, forward strand.
GAAGCTATTAACACTTCTCCACTAAGTTTTGCTGTATTCATATGTAAAATAGAGCATGAACAGCATACTAACATTATAACAAACTAATCAAATTATTGCTGGTGAAAGCAGATCCTGGCACATTAAGTAATCTCCTTTTTTTCTTATGATGCTTGTCACTTCAGGGATTTTCTGATTAGTATAAGGAAGCAACTTATAAAATCCATTCCAATTCATGTACTTCTAGACATAGTACTTCAAGAATGGGGCAGTAATCTTCTGTAGATTACATTTTACACTACAGAAATGAAAAATGCCATTAGCATAATGTAAATGACCTTCTTAAGGTTTGTATTGCGATCCCTTGCAAGGGTCAGCACTAATAATACAACATCCATACATTCAATAAAGGTACCTAAAATTTTTCTCCTGCTCATATCATAGTAATCCCTGACACTAAGATCAGAAACCATTGAACTAACTTTCTGTAGCCCCAATCCTCTTAGTAGACAGCAATAAAGATCCTGCCCACCAGCAATACGGTTCTAAGATGCTTTGTTATATTGGGAGTGCAGTATTGCTGTTGTCAAATCTACTGGTCAATCACTGAAGCTCTGGTGGTGTCTCATAATTTTCTACACCTAAACAGAAGGGGTAATAGTTCCTAAAGCTGAAATCCAGCTGTGCTGCAGTCATTGAAAATCGGTATTTTTGTGACCACCTTTCCAAATTACGTTGTTCTCTTGAACTGTGCAGAGACTCTAACTAGCAAATTTCTCCAGTGATAACTGGGGTCTGACTCATTTTACTGAATTTAAATCCAAATGCTGATTAACTTCTAAATTTGGCCTTTTATACCAATTTTAAAACTGTATTTTATTTCAGTTGCATTAACTTTTAAGTGGTGTAAGATTGAAAATATCAAAGGAACTGCTCTTCCTTTACATCAATAGGGAAGAAGAGAGCACTACTATCTTCTCTTACTTTTTGGAGTGTACCATTTTTCTTTTTTAAAACCATGTACTTAGTCTGTATTTCTAACTATAATGTTTCATCTTTACTAAGTAATTTGAAGTGTTAACATTGAAAATACGCTTTAAACATAAAGGTACACTTAACAAAGCTCAGTATGACTTTCCTCTGGCATGAAGTAAGTTAATTTTTCATCAGTTGGGAGCATATGTTCTTGCAAAATAAAAGCAGATAATTCATTGATGTTTAAGGGTATTCTTGAAGAGCTAGGATAGAGTATTTTGAATTGGCTTCATTTCGCTGAAATACCTGCGGTTTAGATGATTTCCAAGGAATTTCAAAGCAAACAAGTAAGTAAATGCTACTCCTAAATAGTTTCATTTTAATCCAAGCTTCTTTGAGAAATAGGTGTGAAGCAATAGTAATCTTGCTTTATAGCAGATGACTGAAATGGACATTATTTGCCACAGAACATAGGAGGCCAAACCTGTGAGGTGGGATGGTGCGAGAGTCCCAATCTGCATGAGAGGTTTCTCATTTACTCCAGCTCTAGAGTGTTCCTACCTGTGCCTAGGTTGCTCCTTCCTTGGATTACTCCTCCCAGCCCTTTTGGCTGCACTATGGATGGACAAAGAGGTGCAGACACTCTTTAGAGTTATCCTGTCCTCATTAACAGGTCAGAGATGTGCTTACAAACCTAGGACCACCACAGGAGGTTATACAGGCCACTGGGATTACTCACTTTCTTGTCATTAAGCTTATGCTTAAATACTTTGCTAGTGCATGTGCAGAATATATCTTTCACATTCATCTTGCTTACTTTTCCAGAGTAGTTATGATTCCTAACTTTAATAATAAACTCTTTCTTTGACAGTTTTTCAGAAAAATAAATATTTTCTGTGGGGAATCCTTACATTTGGACTTGGACCCTTTTAGTGAAGTAGACAGCTTTTTCTAAGACATTTCTGTCAGGACATACCATAACTACTTGTTTAGGAATTCTCAAGGATGAGAGATTAAGGAAAAATGTAAGGACAGCAAACACAGGTTTGTGTTTCAGAATATGGAGAAATCCTGCTTTATGAAATAGAAAGAGAATCTGGTAAGAATATGAAATCTTCAACCATCATTTTATCCCCAGTGCTCTTCAAACAGCAATGAAGGAATAGAAAATTGCTGGGCTGTTTCTCAAGACTGCTTTCTATTTAAATGTACAATAGCTTGCTGAGTAACTCTGTCACTGTCAGAAGATTGCAGATGAATGGAGTTGAGAGAAACAAAACCATTTAGCTGATATTCTTTTGAATAAAGATGTATTTAGCAACAGCTGAGAGATGCACAGGAACCTGACAGGACACTGCAGCCTGAGCTGGTGAGGCTGACATGAGGGCATTACCAGAGCCACCATGCCAGATTTAAATGGCTCCAGGGACCACAAACCACACAGAATGCAGCAAACAGTCCTAGTGAACAACAAGCTGTCCATGAGCCAGCTGTGTGTCCTTGTGGCCAAGGAGGCCAATGGGATCCTGGGGTGCTTTAAGAATAGAACTGGCAGCAGGTCAAGGAAGGGTGATCCTGCCCATCTGCTCCAGCCTGGGGGGACACATCTGGGGTGCTGTGTCCAGTTCTGGGCTCCTCAGTACAAGAGAGACATGGAGCTCCTGGAGCAAGTACAGTAGAGGTTGAAAAAGATGATTAAAGGACAGGGACATCTCTTCCAGAAAGAAAGGCTGAGGAAGCTGGGCTCGTCCAGACTTCAGAAGAGGCAACTGAAAGGGGACCCCATCAATGATATAAGTGTCTGAAGGGAGGGTGTCAAGAGGATGAAGCCAGACTCTTCTCAGTGGTGCCAAGCAATAGGACAATGAGCAGAAACTTGTGGACAGGATGTTCCACCTGAATATGAGTAAAAAGTTCTTTACTGTGTGTGTGCCTGTGCACTGGAGCAGATTGACCAGAGAGGGAATGGAGTGTCCTTCACTGGAGATGTTGAAGAACTATCTGGATACAATCCTGTGCCATGTGCTCTAAGATGACCATGCTTCAGCTGGAAGTTTGGACCAGATGACACACTGTGGCTCCTTGCAACCCAACCCATCCTGTGATTCTGTGCTGCATTTGTGTACTGTTCTCCAAATTCAAACTCAACAATAAGGCATAACAATTTATCTTACTTTGTCTCTCTAAGTTCCACAATATGTTTGAATTTCCATTAGGCTTTGGCAACCTGTTCTTAAACATAGCACATACTTTGCTCAGTGATTATGATGATAAATTCTTTGTAGAAGGAATCTGCAGGATGAGACATAGTGTGAGACTGCTTATGAATCTCCTGGCAAATAGGCAGGACTCTTGCCTGTTTCTCACAGAGCTGTCAAAGAAACAATTAATGTGTTAGTGTGATCGTACACTGTAAAGATTCTTATGCTGCTGGCAATAATTATGTGCCCTAGCTGAGTAATTTTTTTTTTTTTTTTTCTGAAGAGAATGAGATACCAGATAAATTGCAGCCAGTGAAATCAATAGCTTTTTATACAAGGTCTGAAAGGCCATTTTCTTATGTTTTCCCTCTTCTGTGGAGAACAGCCATCAGAGTAGCTGAAATATGTCTGCAATAAATGCATTCATTTCTGTAGTTTTGATATGGGCAAGAGTCTTATGCTTTGCTAGGGAAACAGCAAGTCTGTTTTTTCTATTCCTGCTTTACCAGATTTCTTTTACCTTGCATTAGGAAGTATAACCTCTAGGAAAAAACAGGGCTGATATATGGAGATGCATGAAACTTGGGAGCCCTTATAACATACTCAAGGACAGAATAACCATGATGCTAACTTTTCATGACACTGTGTATTCCTGTGTTCTGCATACTAACAAGACAGCACTAGAAAATGTTTGAAGGTAACCCACACTACGCTTCATACCTAGATGGAGAAAGGAAGCATGATTTTCCTCTGAAATATGCTGATCAGATCATGTAATAAGTTTTCCTGTGCTATTTAAACTGTGTAAATAGTTTAAAATATTTCTTAATTTCTGAATTTAAATTAAAAATCAAATACATGCTATATGGCGTTTGTTGGTAAACTTAACTGTGTAATGAGTAATTTCAAAGACATGATGCTTGATGTGAAATTTGGATGACCTGATCTGTAGCCATTATCTCCAGTGAGCTCTGTCAGATGACTGAGGAGATGTTAGAGTACCTTAAGATATTGTGATGATTTTCTTGCAAATATGACAATTGCAGTAATGCAGTCACAAAGCCTGAGCAACCATGATGACTGGGCATAGCTTGAGGTTCATCTTGTAGTTACTTAGCATTGTTAGAACTAGAATTTTACTGATGTGTTTGGTAATAACTAGGATTAATAATCTGACTTTTTTATATTACTCTAACATCAGAATACCGATACACTTATAGAAGAAACTGAGTATCTCAAAGAGTGATGTTACAAGGCATGACAAGAAAGGCAGCAGAGGTCTTTGGGTTTATCCCCTGGTGCTGCAAATTAATCATGGTCTATGTCTAAATTATCTCTAAATTAATTTTAATATCTATATCCTTCTACTACTGTTCCTCAGTTTTGAACAGCAAGAAATTGCAAATTCCTTCTTCTAAATACAATTCCATTCCCAGATGCCTCTTTTTCAAAGCTTACAACCATGCAGTTCTAGCCCTCTTCTACCTGAGTGTAATGAGACCTATGCAGTTTTACTACTGCCTCTGTCAGTCATATTTCCCTATAGTAATTTTAGAACACACTGGTTTAAAAATGGTAAAGTTTTCAAAGTTTTATTTTCAAAGATTCCTACATATTTTCTAAGAATAGCTGAGTACAGCAGAGATGAAAACCAGTGACCTCTGCTGAGAGGAAAAACAAACAAAAATTAGTTCCCAATATACCCGGAGAGGCTCATTAGGGTGTGTGTATATATCTTTGATCTACTCACAGTGTTCCTCTTTCTGCCTGATGGAGTTGTCTTGAAGAATAGTGAATTAATTCATTTGAGGTATAGAGGGAAGATGCAGTATTGAGTAGGACAAGAAAGGACAGAAATGCTTATGTCTTACTGTTCAAAGTGCAAAAAAATAAAAGTAAAAATAAATAGTTTCTATAAAAGGCTTCTTCCACCCATTAGTTTTGCCTTTCCCATGAAACCTTACCTAAATGGGCAGAGAAAAAGACAGTGCATCACTGGCAACATTCAGTTTTGTTGTTTTCTTTTTCTGTAATAAAGATGAGTTAGAATGAGCAGCCTTCTGCTCTCCCTGAACCATGCTTAGGGTAATTTGTCTTCTGAGTCTTGTGACTAATGGCTTAAACATGACAACATTCACAAGTGTTTATTTCCATTTTGCAGATTTATAAGGGAACTAAATCTGTTCTATGTAAACAAAGCAAGATGAAATCCATGTTTATGATCTATGTATAAAAAAAGTAAGGAGAAGAAAAAAAAAAGGAAAGAAAGCTGATAAAATTGTCTTAGGGCCATAGCACTTTCACTTTGAAAACAGGCATAAAATCTGGAAGTTTAAAGCTTGCCACAGGCATAGTGCAGAATATCATGAGGCAAATTCAGAAGCTGGAAGCTTCAGTACTGGATCTTTTTTATATGTGGAGGGAGTCTAATATGGCAGCAGTGTACTCTTTCCCAATAAAGCAAGTTGTGTTGAACACAGATTAACTGAGAATGGTGTCTATTTTCATGCATCTTGAGCTTCCCCGAGATAGCATTGAAAGCCTAAATAAGGAAGTTCAGAGTAATAGCAAAAACAGAACATCAGCAGAATAAGACTAAGGAAAGCCAGTCACCACTGTTTCAGCTGCTTTAGTCATTAAGTCTAAAGAAAGTATTAAATTATGGAAAAGAAAATATTTTTGGAACAATAATGGGGACACAATTATTCCTGAATAATTTTGGAATAAGGATGAATGTGTATTTTGTGCCATAGGAAAATCATCCCAGCTTTAAAAATCACAGAAGCAATGATGTTTGTGGCTTAGGCGTAGTTTAATACAAACTAATTGCACAGTATAAAACATACTATATCAGCACTTCCTTTTCACTTTTCCACCACTATTTGAAGCTTTTTTTTGTGTCCTTTTCCTAAACTGTATCACAGATTAATAAAAGTACCTTTTTACCTTGAATTTAAATTCATTTTGGTTTTTTCTTAATTAAACAAGAGAATAGCAAATATGCCTTATCTCTTCAAAATATAAGCCAGCTTGCTCTTTTCTACAGAATGAATGTTTCCCATTCACTGCCCTGAATACGAATTTTGGGTCGTATTTTATTAATGCATTGACAGTGACAATTTGAAATGAATGTGTACTTTGGAAAGTAAGAGAATTTTTGCTCTGAGTGATAGGAGAAAGAAGTGCACTGTCCTTGAAACAGCAAGTGCTAGTCTTTGGAGCATGTGACATCCCAGATGGGAATACTATAGGGTTTGTTTTGTTTTGCGTCTGAACATTCACTACACTGAAATCAAATGCATTAATTGATCATGTTGATTACAAGTAAATATTTGATCAATCTAAACTGACTGATCTGCTGAAGTATGAAAATAGTTCAAAGCAGAATGCACCTGAAGATTCCTTTCACGAAACTAACACACTGAGTAGTCATTTCTTAAAACGTTCTGGGGACTAAACAACATATTAGATCCATTTTCTTTGTATTGCATCACAAACTTCATTCCAACAGTTCTTCAGCAGAAAAATAATCTCAGTGATTTAACCTTATGTAAGTTGTGAAACTTAATGAGAAGGTAATGTGTCTTCTGTCCTCCACAGAGAAAATCCTTGTGTTAACTCTAGTTGTGACTTTTCTCTTTGAGCATAATGTAATTAATTTCACAATTGTTTTCTTCATCTTACTAATAACAGTGCAGATAAATGGTATGTTTGTTCTTGTTTATAAAGTTCAAAAATTCATATACTATCCTTATGAGAGAAAGGTAGTGTTACAATTTATTTAGAATGAGAGCTGTAACAGCATCAGAAAATAGTGGAATTTTTTTTTTTTCTTTTAAGGTAGTGGGAGGAAATAATGACTTTTGTTACTGTTCTTGGCTAAAGGCCTAGTAGTTAAAAGAATTTTGTGTTTGTTTGCTATAGAATTCATTATCAGAGTTTTGCAATCTTAAATTAATCTCCATAAGCCTGATAATAATTCCTGTGGCAGGTTTGTGGGTGTAGAGAAAAGGAGGCAGAGCACTTGATCCAGCTTCTGTGGTTGCTAGGGCAAGAATCTCATTGCCTCTAGAATGTGATTCTGTGAAAGTAAAACCGTGCATAATTGCATTTTAATGACAGTGCAAACAAGCAGTTCACCTGAAGGTGCTGGAAGGGTTGTTGCTGTCCATTCTCTGTTTCATGTAGCCCGTCCCAACAGAGGTCAGCCAGCTCCAGCAATTATTGCTGCACGCCTCTAGAGCTCTCTGGTGGGTGTTCCTACTAATGCTTAAAAAAAACCAAGCAAACAAAAAAACCCCAAACAAACAAACAAAAAGAAGAAAACAGCAAAAAAACCCCTATACCTGTTCCCTGCTGACCACTGCTTGGGGAAAAAAAGCCCCTGAACTTCTTCCCTGATGAAAATAGCATGTTTGAAAGAAGATTTTGATGGATACACCAGTGTATCACAGCTAGTCTCAATGGATACTGAAGCAGGAGTAGTTATTTGTAGTTACTGTCTTTGAGCGAATAAATATCAATTTGCATGCCCATTATGAGGTTTTGCAAGCATAATGTGTGCAAAAGCATTTATGTCAGACACAGTGAGTTTGCCTATAAATCTTGAAAGCAAATGTTGAGAACAAAGACATGTTTGAAGTTCTTAGTACATAGGGAAACAGGTTACTTAATGAGCAACACAGGGCTTGAATGTTTGCAACACTATTTCCTTTAGGTTTTTGTTCTGCTGTTGTCTCAGTGTTTGAACTTGTCAGATGGTATCCTGAGTGAAATAGCTGCCATTTCTAACAGATCTGTTTTCCCTTTCTTTCATCTCCCTCTCGGAAGGAAGAAGGGGGATTAGCTGTGCATTTTAAATTTTTTTTATCTGTAACTGAACATGAGCAAGCCAGTTCCTCCATGATATGGAGTTTGTGGATATTCAATTAACCTTCCTTCCCAGATGATCACTTCTGTCCCTGTGATATGCCCTCCATTCCCAAGGTGGAATTGTTTGTGGGGCTGTAATATGATCTGAAGGAGAGAACAAGTGTAGGTTAAAAAGGAAAAATACTGTTTAAATGTAGATTAGTTCCCATATTACATAATGGTGACTTCTCCTACTACACAGATACATGAAGATAACTGAAGGACAAGAAACTATGTGACAAAATAAATGTTTCTATCAGAGATGGTTTCACTCTTAAATGTTTGTTTCACTGAAAAACTGTCATCTTGCAGAAGGAGTCGCTGGGGTTCTGCATATCCATGCTCTGTGGCTACTATGAGTGTACACAAAAAAGGGGATACCCAATTACCACTTTTTCAATAAACAGATGTCTGATAGAAAGCATGAATGCAGAAAAAAATAATCTCATATTTACCTTAAAGTTTAATAAGGATTTGCAGCCATTGAACCTATGTGAAAAAAAAATGTATGAATGCAGCAATGTATAAATAGCATACAGATTGCATGAAAAAAAAAAAATTCTGGCATCAGAATTTGTTGCTGTCGTTTTTATCAAGCTGAATTTGGCAGGCCATCTGAGAGGAAATTACAGTGAACAATAAGTATTATAATGAAAGCATGGGTAAGAATTGTTGTAATATTCTAATTAAAAATATACAATGGCATTACAACATTTCTAGAATAAAAGCCTACTGTAAAATGGAACACATGACAAATTCTTTGGACTCAATATAGTAGAGCTTTTTTTTTTAATATATATATTTATTTATTTTTTTCTGGACCTGCCCAGAGTATAATAACTGGGTTAATTGAATTAAATTACGTAGCACGTATAACCGTAATATTTCCAAGCCAAGAGAAAACCCTTAAGTGTCAAAATCATTTAATCAACTAGGTATGTTCGAAATGTGAAACTACAACATACTGATTAAAAAAAAAATACAAAAAAACCAAAAAAACCCAAAAAACCAAAAAAAAAAGAAATCACATCAAAATAGTTTTAGGTGACTGAATATACTACTAATTGTTAAGGAACTCTTGAGACTTTAATCAGAAATTTTAGCACTCTGAAAGAAATTAGAGTACTAAGCATATAGAAAGTCTTAAGCTAAGATAATGGAAGTGTGCAAGGATCCTAAATGCATTGTGATATGTCTCACAAACAAACAATGGTATTCAGAATTCTGTACATTAAACCTCCCACAAATAGATGAATTGATGAAAAAGTAAAATGGTCATAACTAAATTTTCTTAAATTGGCTAAGAATTCAGGTTAAATCATATCAAGATGTGCAATAAGATGCCGGAGCATCATGGCAGGCTGTGGAACAGTTTCATAGGGCAATAGTGGAAACTTCAGAGAAATCTGGTATAGTCATTGGGCTGTTCTTCCTTGTCTGGCAGGACATAATCAAGAAAACAGATAATTTACATATTAATTGTTTCAGCTTACATTTTTGTAGATAGCACATTTTGTTGAAGAATTGTCCTTTGATTTTCTTATTGTTTTTTCTATATATTTTCAGTCTTCAAAGAAAATGGCGGACTACATTCAGCAGGTTCTCTCTCTCACATGGCCAAAGAAGTTAGCATGTCCTATTAAATACCATTGTCTATACCACAAGCATTAAATTTTTGTCAGTCCCTAGATAACAGCTTTAAACTGATATTAGGTATTTTAAAGTTTTCAGCTTAACATTTCCCATCCCTCATGATGGGAAGAGCCCCTTTTTTTAGCTCTTGTTTTGTATCTGGTAAACTGTAAAATACTGCAGAAGGCTACATGAAAGCATAAGTGAGTAGATGACATTTGACCTGAAGTCCTGCGACTATTGTTAAAAAGTCACTGCTGTGATGTGGCTGCTCTATTGTGCCTTCCACAGTTCATTTGGCCTCATGACATGCTCAAATTGAGCAAACCCTTGCTGAAGTGTCGCTCTCACTCCCTTGAAATCTCTGGCAGCAGGGCTCATAGTAGTTAGTATCTCCCTTCACATTTGGGAAATAGATAGCAGGGGATATTTTCAGAGATAAGGAGCTTCTAGAAATAAGCTCAGTATCATCCCATCGGGCCTCAGCTGGTCAGGCAACTCAGGGTATGCTATAGCAGGGAGTAGATGTGTTTCCTTGATGATGTGAAAGAGAATGAATGCAGATGGGTTCTCTCCACTTCTTTCAAAACTTTTCAAGGAACTGCAGATGTGACCCAATGCTTTCAGTGCCCTCTTGTCTCCTTTGATATGATTAACCACCTTTCCAAAGCTCTGTGAATCTCATTAACTCCCTATTTTCAAGATCTGAAAGGTGGATTTTGTTTCCTATTGGAGCTTATTTTAATACTTTCTAACAAAGCAGTGCTTGTGCTGTTGGTTTCAGTGTTCTCTTTACTTCAAGTAAACAATAAATAGGCCAATCTCATAGGTGGAACTGGGGAACTCTGTATCTTTCAGGGAAAATAAAGGAGACTTGAAGATTTGGTGGTAGCAAAAGCATACAGAACTCATCCAACCCCGGTGGAATAAGCCACAGAAAACCTGTCCTATAGCACTGATTACATTACAGTGCTCTGTAGCTTCTTTCTAGATTCCATAAATTTCTTGGTATCTGAGATGACAAAATGTGAGGCCAGTCCTCACTGCTGAGCTAAGAAAACTATTCAAACTTCCTTCCGTTCATTTTTTTCCTTCTAGTCATCTGATCAATGGAAGAAGGACTGTAATGTGAGAAAATCCATTTCTAATATCCAGAGCTGCATGTGAGCTATTACTGAATTCCTAATAGCTGTCTGTCACACTGCCCACACAGTCCCAGTCATTATCAAGTCAACAGTTTCCAAAGCATCCTGTGACTCAAAACACAAACACAGAAATGTTAAAAGCAATTTAACAAGATGCCTTAACACAATGTATCAAAAACAAGATGTGATTTTGTTTAGATTCATAAGCTTAAATACATGTAAAATTGTGTTTGATGGGTTTTCTGTTGTTGTTTGTTCACAGCAAGAACAGTATCATCTCATATAAAAGACAGTGTTGGTTTTAAGGAAAGCTGACACCCTTAGCACTTGGAATTGCAAAAGATCTGTTAATGCTGGATTAAAAATATGGTTATAGATCTGGAATTTGGATAGATCCTATAGACACTACTAAAAGTCTGTATTGATCTGTAGCATTGCAGCATTCAGCCAAACAGTGCATATTCACAAAGATTTTTTCACAAAAAAGTCACGTATGCTTGGGAAACTATCATGTTAAAGGGCTCCAAGGTGTTTCAAGGGATAATATGTGCTTTAAATGTGATCTGAAATAATGCAAGTTGTTATTTGACAACTGAAAGCAAACAGAAACACCCCTCCAAACATCATTTTGCACATATTTAAGCTTATGAATCTAAATAAAATAATGTTTCTTGTTTCTGGTCCATTATGTTAATACAACTTGCTGAATGGCTTTTAAAATTTCTGTGTATGTTTTCCGATTGAGTACATATTGAAAATCATTGTTTCTATGGCTTATTTGTAGACTTCCTCTTAATATTTCTCTAATTTAAAACATCAATATTTGTATTTCTAAGACTATACATGGCGATAAAGGAAACTATATTGCTTAGGGTAATGATAGGTTCCTGTTTTCGAAATTGCTTTTCCCATGACAAAAGCATTACTGTAGAATTTGTATTGCTGCTTTCTGTACAGTAACAAATTGTACTCGTGTCAGGAATATGTATAAGTGCTTTTTTCTCTTTATATACAAAATGAATACTCTTTTTTTTTTTTTTCATTTTCCATTTATAATCCCTAAAAACAAAACCACTTTCATGTTAGTACCTTGATGCAGCAAAATAACCAGTAATGAACCACACATATTAGGATTTTCCAAGTACCCATCTGACTCGGGGCCTTTAGATATGCAAAACCTTCACCAAGGAGAGATGAATGTTACCCTGTGGTTTCTACGGGTCTTACTGCTAAGGTTTAATATTTTTGTTCAATCTCTACCCTGAGAAAAGGAAATGAAAATTAAGTATTACTAGCACGTTGAAATTCAAAAAAGATCCACATTTGACTTGTATTCACGCCTTTCAAAAATTGCAGTCTAGTATTATAATGCACAAATCACCTCCCGAGTGAGACTTACACTCCTGGAATTCCACGGCAACTTAACCTAAACTATGATTTGATAACTCATTTAAGTAATTCGTGTTTCAGTGACTTTGATGTGGAATTAAATGTAACCTCAATATTTGAGAAAGTTAATATGCTTTGAATCATTAAGATCATACCTCTATAAGCTCCCTAAAAAATAAAGTAAGTAAATTTTCTAAGCATATATCATAGAAATGGCTTAAACCATAGACGACAGTTATTGACTAATCTGAATTTTGAGATGTAACATATCCTGCTTCTGCAAAACTCACATTTTTGACAGCTGCTTAGTATCTTCTCAGTGTAATAGTTTCGAAGATCTCACTGACAATCTGTTTGCAAAGATCAGTGGTGCTTGGCATGGCTTTTGGTGGATTTTTTAAGAGACTTTCCTCACAAACTCCAAGGAAATTAAACTTGTTGGGCTCCGGAATGCAATCACTCAGGGGTTGGATATAGGCAAGAGAAGAAAATTCCCTGTCCTTTGCAGGATCTAAAAAGCAATACTAAGCAGATCAGTATTACGATGCAGAAATTAGGATTGTGGTTGACAACACTCTTGAACCACACCGCAAAGGTGAACTAGAAAGGGAGGATGAGGAGAATGTTGGGTTAAGGAAGGAGAGGAGAAGAAGCTGAGACCTGGCATCGTATGAATTGCTGAAGGGTGCAACCAGAGGGCAGAAATCAATGCCTTAATGACCTGTGACAGGGTCAGTGATCAGTGACAAGAGGTTCTCTGCAGGGCTCCATACTAGGACCAGTACTGATTAATATCAAAATCAGTGGTGTAGACAGTGTGGTTGAGCACACCTTCAGCAAGTTTTCAGATGACCCCAAGCTGAGTGGTGCAGCTGACACACCTGAAGGATGGGATGCCATCCATAGGGATTTGGAAAGGCTCAAGAAGTGATCACATGTGAACTTCATGAGGTTCAACAAGGCCAAGTATAAGGCGCTGTACCTGGGTCAAGGGGACCTCCAGTATCAACACAGGCTGGGAGATGAAGAGATTGAAGAGATTGAGAGATTGAGAGCAGCCCTGCCAAGAAGGACTTGGGGGTGCTGGTGGACCTGATCTGTGTGTGCTTGCAGTCCAGAAATCCAGCTGTATCCTGGGCCACATCCAAAGCAGCATGGCCAGCAGAGTGAGGGAGGGGATTCTGGTCCTTTGCATCACTCTGGTGAGAGCCCACCTGGAGTGCTGTATCCAGCTCTAATGTCCTTGTTAGAGGAAGGTCATAGAACTGTAGTCCAGAGGAGGATGGAATATTTCTTCTGAGAAGACAGGCTGAGAGAGTTGGGATTGTTCAGCCTGGAGAAGAAAAGGCTCCAGGGAGACCTTCCAAGACCTAAAACAGAGATACAAGAAAGATGGAGAGAGACTTTTCAGCAGGGCCTGTTCTAACAACTACCCCGTGTTCTGATAGGGCAAGGGGTAATTGCTTTAAATTAAGAGAGTGTGCAATCAGATTACATAGAAGTAAGACTTTTTTACAATAAAAGTGGTGAAATGCTGCTCAGAAAGGTGGTGGATGTTCTTGAAAACATTCAAGATCAGGTTGGATGGGGCTTTGAGTAACCTGATTTGCTTGAAGATGCCGCTGCTCTTTGCAGGGAGGTTGGACTAGACCACCTTTGAAGGTAATTTTCAACACAAACCAATCTATGACTGATCTTTGACGGTCTATGGGAGGAGGAAATTCACTGAACAGCTCTATTCCTTGCCTGTGCTGAGCACCAGCTCTGATCATGCCTTTATAACAAGGCAATGTTTTCAGTATTACCGAAATTTATCTCTGAAACCAAAAATAAATGTTATGTCTGAAACTCCGCTGTCATCAGACTGAGTGAAAAGTCATGTCAATATGTTAATATTTTAAAAAATGAAGGTGAGGGAAATCAGTATATCCAGAGGAGTGGAATATATCAGCCATGCTTTCTACAAAATTTTCCTGTGATAAAAGGTAAATTTATTTTCTAGCTGCTTTTCATACCCTACAGTTGTTTTTTTTTCTTTTTATCTAAGAGAACATGGAATTTACTGTTACTCTGAAAGGCTAATTACATAGTTGTGAAGTATGGTCTGAAAGTTGGGAGGGAGATGTATGACTATTGAGCTTAATTGGAAGGAATAACTTTTTTAAAAAAGAAAACCTGGTGTAAATAATGAGCCCTAAAGAAAGAATGCCTCTGAAATACTGTGTTTTGTGAATGAAGACAAAAAGACAGACTGTTAACAGTGGAATGAAAAAATACAGTAGAATCAGTGGTTTTTTTTCTTGTTAGGATGTAAAGATCTACCTAGTTTCATGAAAAAAACTATAATCTAATTGTGACCTCAAAGTCAAGTTCAGTAAGGCTTACCTTCCAAGGACTGTTAAGACAGTCAGTCATCTGAGACCACTGTACAAGTGGTCATTGATCCTCAGATATTTCTGCTGTCTAAAGTCAATATGCATCTGGCTTATTTAGTGCTATTATGTATAGGAACTATTTTGCATTATATGATGAGATTTTTAAACATTATGGGTCTTTTGCATGTGATCCCCATCACAACTTAAAAAGAACAGTTTTTGACAGAAAAAGAAATTTTCCCTAAAGATTATTTGTTCACAAATAATTTGTTCTTTCTGTAAGAAAAGGTTACTTCTGGAAAAAAAAAAATCCCCTAAGCTTGAAAACTTTATTTTTCACTTTCACATCCACAGATCCATAAACATCTGTGGCATAAAAACTTTGCAGTTCAATATTGCCAACATGTGATGCTATTTCATTGCTATTCCATAGGCAAACTTTCCCAATATCTCTAAAAGAGACCTCTCCCTGCCTTGTACCCTGACATAATTGTCAATGCAGTGTAGAAATATGTCTACATACACATGCATATAAAATCCATAATCTATTATTATCTCGTAAATGTTACTGAAAAGGAAAAGAAAAAAGCCTGTCCACCAATCCCTGTTAAAAAAAAAAAAAAGCTAATGCATTGAGGGTTTTAGCCTTATCCATGTGGATAATGTGAGTGTAAATAGAAAAAGGAAATTTGTATTTATATAGAACACGCAATGAATGTGAAACCTCTAGAAAATTTAAGGAAATGGTTGGGTTTATTTTCCTGGTGAATGATATGTTTTTGCTTCAGGAATTACTTGCATCTCATTGGTAAACCTGGGAGCAGATGAGTTTGACTTAGTCTACTGTCAGTTCAATGACTTTAGTAATACTTTAAAGGCTTTAATGTGACTGCACTGAACTGCACAGGCTTTAATAGCAGCTCTCAAAAGCAGTGATGGGTTTGGTCTCAAGCCTGACTTGTCACTTAGGACTGGAGTTCTTGTAAACAAGTTTAGTAGATGTCTGTGCAATCACTTCATTCATATAATTCACTCTGCAGAAGTACTTGTTTCTCCTCAGGAAGGCTGAAAACAGATTATTTGTTTTTATGTGGGCATGCAGTCATGTAGCAATTGCCCATGGAAGAGCACTACATTTGACACAGCATTTGAAACACAGATGGTATTATATCAATGATAATACAATTACAGAAAGTTTAAGATATAAATTATGTTTGTAAAATTTATTATATACTTCTCCTTTTCCATGCAGTTCAGTAAAGACCCCTAGCAACTGAGGTGTTAGTACTCATCCAATTACTTCTAAGTTCGGTAGCCATGTCTTAATCAGCAGAGATCAGAGGGCAATTAAAGTATAATAAGTGTATTTTTATTTATACCATAAGTACTTTTAAGTGTGGCAAAGTCAGAAGTCTGAAGAAAAAGAGAAGAGAAATAAAGAAATTAGATAAGAACAACTCAGTGTTGAGTGATTTTAAGATCTTAATGTGCTACACATTTATCTTCCTTTGTACTACAGAGTTCCTCCCAAGAAGTATTAAAGTAAGGTAGTAAATCAGGATATTGGAGAGCTTAGCTCTTCTGTATGGAAGTGACAGACTTTTTTTTTTTTTTCTTTTTTTTAGCTCCTCTATGCCTGCTTTTGAATTGCATAAAAATAGCTTGGGTCTTTGTAAACTTGGAGTCTTTGTCTCTGTGCCACCCTGCAGTGCTGTGAAGGACAGTTTAAGGTATTTTCCCTTTCTAAGTGCATTATTTGTCTTCAGCTCCTACATGCATTGGCCTGTTCACCAGAACTTAGGCAGAAGTTTACACAGCAGAAGACAGTTACTCCAAAGTTCATAGGAGGATGAAAAGAATTGTCCCTAGAGTAGTGTTAATGGTACAGTACTCAGGGATTAATGTGCCCTTGCAAGGAGTAGGCAGTTAACGAAGACCTCAAGAAGTGGTGCTTCTGCTTCCTTGACTGCAGGAGGTAGATATTTCATCTTCAGGAGCATCCCCATCTCTCTTGAGAGCCATCATCAACAGGATAATGCTACTGCAGCTGGGCTTTAAGGAATCAAATTGTGCCTTTGATGAAGAGGCAAGAGAAGAGCCAAGAACAGGTTGTGTGTACGATAGCAGCATTCTGTAATCCAGACAGGTCACCTCCAATTGCAAATCACAATTTAATTGTTTCAATAGAGCAGAAAGAGGATAGCTGGTGAAGGTTTTTAACATGCCTCTAGTCCAGGTTATATAAGATCTTAGCCACCCAATTACAGCTGTTGTGTTTGGGGCAGTAATAGAGTAATTGTCTGGACTGGAGCTGAAAATGCAGCAACTTAGTATAGTGAAAAGTGAGATGAGATTCCTATTTTGAAAAGACTTTTCCATCTGAAAGACTACTTCCAGAAGATTTGGAACAAAACATATTCTGCAAAGAATATGCTGGATGTACAACTGGAAGAGGCTGGTACTGGTTGATCCTATCTCATCCTGAGGGACTGGCACTATTTACATCTCCTTTTGAAGCTCTCCTTCTCCATTTCACAAAAGCTTTGCATTTAATCATAAAGATGAAATCAACAACAGATAATGGCTTGGGAATCTTAAGGTGGAGGGTTGGGTTTTCTGAGGGGGAGAGGGAGGAATTATATGACAACAGAATCTACTTGAAATGCCTGATGTTTTTGGGGGATTTCAACTGCTGTTTTGGCAGCCTGACAGCTGTGTTACACAGACTCTGGGAGGCATTGCCAGCTCATCTTGGGTGGAATGGTGCAGTGCTGCAAACAGCAGGCCCCTAGCACTGCTAAGGCTGAGGTACCATGGTACCCACCACAGCCATCTCATGTCTCTTCAGACACAGAGACATTACTGGGTTATAGAGCACTTGGGGCAGGACAGGGTATGGCCATGGCACCCTGTGACCTCTCCTGCCACACAATGCCAGCAGCCTTAATCAAATTGAATATATGTGGAGAATGTTCAACAGAAGAGCTTTAGCACAGAGGAGGCTTCATTCTATCTGTTTCCTTCAGTATTTTCTGAGAGTCATATCCTATTTGTTTCTGAGTTAGCATTGCTGTCTTGCCAAAACCTACTTAAAATGGAAAACTTTTATTTGTGAAAACTTCTTTTAAGAAGAAAATGGTAATTGGTTGTATAAATCAATCTCCTTCCCTCTTTGAATTTGGATTGTATCCTATATCTTCCAAAATTTACAGGACTCAGATGCCTCTGCAATACTTTCTTGTTTATGCTATTCTAATTTGCATAATTTGCACTGCATTTGAATCTGTCTAACCTGTCTTCCACATAAGTACTTCATGGCAGTGCTCTGGGAAAGAGGGGCTCCTTTGAAGTACAAAACAAGAAAAATAAACTTTTCCTAAAATTTAAGGGATGAGGCTTTGTTATTACCTCAGCCTCTTCTGGAAGGTAGAAAAGTGAATTTTTCTCTGAGGGTGGCTGTATGGTGCAGGTAGGGTCAGAGTATATATATATATATGTATGTATATATAAAAATGTATATATATAAATGTAGACAACAAATTTGTGTCTGTAACATTTGGAATAGCCAGCTCTGAGATGTTTTCATGTTTATAGATACATTTTTCACTCTCATATACTCTTGTCAATAATGAAACAAATCATGTTCACACACCAAAATGACACAGAAAGTACTGCTGCTTTTGTAACTTAGGTTGGTTTTGTTTGGTTCTTGTTTTTTTTTTTTTTTTTTTGAATAGTGTGGGTTTTGTTAGTGGTGGTTGATGGTTTGGGATTTTTTGGGGTGAGAGGGGAATTTTTTGGTCAAGTAATCTGGCTCCCAGAATAGCCAGATAACTAAAAGTGAAAGAAAAGCTTCTGCAAGAAAAGTGAGCACTTGAAAATAGGTGGTGTTGGTGATTTTTTTTTTGTTGTTCTCAGAACATGGTCTCACACCATCATTTTTCTAATCTGCATCCTAATGCATAAAAGAATAAAAAGAAGCTTAACTGTGCTCTTTTGGAGTTTAACTTCTCTCACTACCTGTCAGCTGTTCTGGTGCTCAAATTTTGAATCAGTCTTTAAAGCAAGGAACAAAATCTCATTATAGAAAGTATAAAAGGGATGCAGTGATCTGTATTTGATGGTTTCAACAGTTTGCACTTTTCCTGCGGTATTTTTATTATTATTTTAACTCAGTTAAGACTAGTGCCTTGTGCCAAAATTTGCAAGATGGATTGCAAATGATGAGAGGCTGGTGATGAGGGTTTTTTCTCTTAAGAAGGAAAGGATCTTCACAGATTCCCTGTGAAGAGCATAGCCCTTCAGGTCTTGAAAACTCAGCTTTTTCACCTCACAAGGACAGCACGACAGTGGCAGAGAAGTCACTGCACCCATGTTTCACTCTAACCAGCAGAGCACACTGCATCGTGCAGAGGCCTGGGCATGTCCTCATCCCCTCAGTCCTGCTCTCTGAAGCAGCCATTTGTCACTGCTCCTGTTCCAGCCCTTGGGGCTATACCTTGTAAAGGGCTGAATACTTTTATTTGCCTCTGAACTCACCCAGCAGCTCTTGGGGAGATATCCCTGGCTTGCTATTTCCTTTTTATAATCACCTGCTCTTTTTCCATGAACCATAAAGATTACAGGTGATACCAGCTTTTACTCATTGAATCCAGTCCCCACACATAGTCAATATAAAGGTGAAAGCTCTGTATCCTACAATCAATGGTTTTGAGCCTTTAAGTCCCCTGAGTTTCTCTATGTTTAGATTATTATGGAAAGAATATCATAATTAATATTGTGTGAATAAGCTATGATGAATAATTTATCATACAAATTACTCTATTTTGTCTCTTAGGAATATCTCAAAGTAAATTGACTTCTGTTTGTTTTTTGAGTGGTTCATTGTCCAAGGAAGCATTTCTCTTTCGTGATTAATAGTTAACGCTACCTTTCATCTGGTTCTGACTGTTTCCTAGTCTTGATTGTCCAAACAAGTCACACTGGGATTTATCTTTATTCTAGAATACAGAAAAAATACTGCCATAAATATTTTACAAAGCCATTGTGAAATCTCTGAGTAAAATAATGAATGCTTTTCATTTGTTCTAAGTGAGTGACTGAGGTATCTTTTTACATAAAAGCCTCCAAGCTACTAAGCCACTAAAGAACATGTAGCTGATGTCATGGCTGGGTTTACCAGAATACAGTTTTCAGTATCTAGACAATAATCTCAGCTATCCACGTTGTCTAAAATGTGTCACACATGCAAACACACATCCATACAAAAATGGACATGAAAATTTTTAATTCATCCTTAATGCAAAAGAAACTTGTATAAATATACTGTGACACTAATTGGGAGATTTTTGCTGCAGCTTTAAGTAAAATTTCATTTTAATTTATTTGTTACTTGGTAAGTCTGTTGTGCTGCTAGTGATTTTACCCTGCTTCTTACTTTTGAAATCAGCCTCTTGGATTATAAAATAAGCTGCAACTACTGTCTGCAATGGAAGTGTCTGGTACATTGACAGAGGCTGCCAGTTTGTATGCTCAACCTTCATAAATTAGAGAATTAGTACATTTGAGAGGATATATCCTAAGCAAGTGTAGTGATATTGGGGGGTGTTCACCTTAAAAGATATCACCAAATCAGTTATAGAAAGAAATATTACAATGCACCCAGCACTATGACTACTGCATCTGTCTCTTGTCATGCCTGGAATAGGGTAGCTACCTAAAGTTCTTGATTCACCCTTGTATATCAGGGTATAATTCACAACTTTAACAACAGTTGTATAAAATAGCATAGCTGAGTTGAAATCAAAGGATTTTCTGAGTTAGCTATTTTGCTTATAGCACTCTTTCTAATTGTAGGGGTGTTTTTTTTTTTTTTTCTGTCATATTTCCTCCTTTGGATTATACAGTGTTCCTGTATAAAGAAGACCCACTATCTTCACAGAAGAATCCAATCATTTACCTTGCAGACAACACTATTGTAGGATATCTATTAATTTCCTGTAAATAAATAATCCCAAAATGTGCCCACAAATGTCTTTCAAATACCTTTTAAAAAATATCATCTTCCCTCCCTTAATTATAGTCAGAGTTGAATATGTTATTATGGAAATTTAATACCTTTTGTCACAGAAAAGTACTTTGAAACACAACGGTAACATCTGAAGGTGTGCCTTTTGATTAATTTTTTGTTCCTGCTGTTGTGATTTAAGGGTAACTTATATGTGAGCTCTCAGCAGGATCACAAGAAATTTTTTTAGACAGAGTGGAAAGACTGAAATGGTTTTGAGTTGAGAGCAGAGACAATACAAAAAAATATTGAACTGATAAACATTGCTGTCTGTAGCATGTTTTAATTTCTATGCATGGGCATGGATATATGTGCATGTCTCTTCCTTCTTCCCATTGTTCTGAAAACTCAGGCAACTTCTGTTTTTATACTGTTTTGAGCAATATGTGATAAGATATAAGGAAATTATGAAAACACAGGAGAATTATAAGTGCAGACTGGAACAGATGTTTCAAATATGGCAAACGTTATTTTAGAATCATTATATCTTCTTTTTGTGTGTTTTGAGATGGTAAGACCTGAAATGTCAAAAATCCAGAGATTTTCTGGAGGACTTTTATTACTACAATTAAGTTGATGGATTTGATACTGTCTTCCTTGTCTCTCTTATATTTGCACATATTCAAAGATGCTTAAAGTCATACTCCAGAAAATGTTTTATGATATGTATTTTTTTATCTTTTCTATAAGACATATTACTTGTGACTATTTGCTATTCCTTATACATTAATTCATTCCTCACATACGAATAATTTAACAAGGTTTTCATGGGAGTCCTGTGCTATTATATGGATCATTGAAAGCTGATTCTGCTATGTCTAAAAGCAGTTAAGGATATTTGCTTGGAGTACCTTGAAGCATAAAGGCCAAATTTAAGCTGGTCCTGGAGGTTACTCCAAAGGGCACCCTGAGGAATTTCTTATGGATGGGATAAGTTACACGGCCTGGCCACATGTTCATGTACACAGGAAATGTAGTTTGTGGCTTATAAGTAAGTTCTCAGAAAAGTTTTTTGTATGTTGAAGGGGACGTACCTTGTATGGGTATAAAATTTTGCAGGCTGTCAGCAGATAGACTGAGTTTATCTTGCTATAATGCACAACAATTTATAAGGTCCAGATGGATGACATCAGTTTACTTTATTGTTAGAAAAAGAATATTAACTATGTTAAGAAAACAATGTGTCTATTCTTTCATCACTGGTCTCTTACTAAGTACATATTCAAACTTCCAGTCTAAATGGGAGAACAAACAGGCTGCTTTGGTGCTAGTATGTGTGCCCACCTGTTGGACATCTAGTCTCCTACAGAGACTTGAAGCCATTCTAAAGCATGCAATGGATGCCGTAATTTAAGCAATGTTTATCAAATCACTAAATGGGATTCAGCCAAGCATTTTGGCTCCAACCATTCTGCAAAGTAGACAAATTCTCCTGTATAGCACCTGTGACCCAGTCTACTCTGAGCTGTGCTGATGTGTACTAACCAGCTGAAATGAAAATCTGGGGTGCTGCCACAGGCTGCAAACCTGCAGTGTCTGAGGTGAAGAGTGTGAGTGGGGTGCAGACACAAGTACAGCCACCACTGTGGGATGTGACCTGCGCTTGCAAGGCGTTCTGCTTGCTTGTATCAGCTAAAATACAGCCTGGTATGTACACATACAAAACAGCTGA
This sequence comes from Alethe castanea, assembly GCA_024734035.1. NCBI lineage: Eukaryota > Metazoa > Chordata > Aves > Passeriformes > Muscicapidae > Alethe > Alethe castanea. The sequence goes on from JANRGV010000001.1 coordinate 74,094,135, forward strand.
AGAGCTGAAAAACACCTAAGGCCCTGACTCCCTTTTTTTTTAAAGCATGCCCAGCTGCATTTTCTTTGAGTTTATGGTAGTAAATTAATTGCTATTCTCTTGCAATGAGGACCATGTAGCAAGGCTGTGCCTGCAGAAGGCAGTGCTGCCATTGCAGTAGTGCTGGAGAAACGAAGTACAACACATTTCAAAAAATGCCTCATGTGCCTTCTAATAAGAAAGGGCTTCTGTGCAGTAAAACGATGCCATGATTTCTTCTTTAACACTGAGTCAACTGTTCCTGGAACCTATGATATAAATAGAACCAAATTGTAGTAAAACCTTGTCAGTGTGGGTATCATTCCTTGAAACATTAGACCTTCCAATATGCCAGAAGAAAACTCATTATTTAGCTGCAGAATGTTTCAGCTAAGCTGGTTGGTTGTATCACAGCATTGTGCTAGAATAGCTCTCTTGCAGCTTGTCAGCAGGAAGCACAGGCAGCACATATTCACTTCCAAATGGAATTTACCATTTAAACAAGTGCTATACCAGCATCTCAATTTTTATGCCAGTGTGATTTGCATCACCTTAACTATGTACAGTCTGACTTGCTGATTATATGTACTCATGTTGGATCGGATAATGCTGTATGAGCACTATCTTGTTGATTCATTGTATTATTATGCTCTTTATCTGTAGTTCAGCTTTTACTAACTGCAGACTTTCATCAGTTTGAAGTAGCCTTAGATTCCCCACTTCCAAGAGAACAAGTTGTTTATTTTAATAGGGGGTTTTTTTGGTTTTTTTTTTTTTTTTATTGTGGCATTTTTTTTTCCTTTAGGTTATTATTGGTATGACTGTTGTTTTGGTGAAGGAAAGCAGATTTCTCCTTTGACATTGAATCCAGATGGAGAAAGTGACAGACCCAACTAAATTTTCTTCATCTTTACGCTTCACCTGTGCAGTCAACTTATGTGTGTGCCCGTATGATATAGCCTCAGTGTAATGGGGAATTAACAGCTCTAGCTATGCTGCACAGCTTCTTCATCCTTGTAAGTACTGTGCTATTTTATAAGCTGATGTCTTCAAATATGAAATAGCATTCATACCCAGAAAGGTGAAGAGAGACTGCTAGATTTATTAAAAAATACAGACTCACCCACAAGAATCTAAGAGAGATCCTGGCAACATTTACTCTACATCTGCACTAATATACTGAGTGGTCCATCACATTTATTCCTCTAAAACCTTCACTGCTATTTTATTTTCCAAAATAAGCAACTTTCCAGAAGCGGAGTGGTAGAAGAGTTGGTAAAACACTTGAGACATGAGAGATGTCTGAATATAGAAAAAAGACAATAAACTTCAGCTTTGCTCTGGTCAATCAGTTATAGAAAAATGTAACTGAATCTTTCCAGCTTTCTGATATTGAAGAACATCAGTAAAGCAAAAATGAACTTTTTACTTTGCTTGACACAGGCCAGCAGCTAGTTTGCTTTCAATATTCTTGAAAGTAACCTGAAGACTTCTAAATTATAACTGACTTCCCCTTAAAGGCCTAGAGCTAGGGATTTTTGAAGAATTATGGCAGCATAGCTCCTTTCTTTACTCCCAGCTGTCTGTTCTAAAAGGAATACAATACAGACCCAAAGGCTTTATATGTGCTAGCATTCCCTGATGCTAAAGAAATGGCTAGATACTTTGAAAAAGTTACTATCTTTTATATTTTTTCATCATAGGAAAATCTCTACATTTACTGAAATAGTTTCTGAGGTAGATAAATAACAATAGTTAATATGATATGCACTCCTACTTTGAAATTGTTCTTACAGTATTCAGCTCTTCAACAATTTCTTCTGTGTGTGGAGTATGTTGATAAAAATGAGAGGTAGCTAGAGATTAAAAGTTTGCTGATATCAAATTTTTTAACCCTCCTCTTTCAGAAAATGTTTTAAATATTTCGTTGTTGGTTTTGCTTTTTTCTTTTGACATTATTGTAGAAATTGTATACACGAATATTTTCAGAATATGAGATTTGTGTTGCTCCAGCAATTATGCCATATTGCAGAGTAGTTATGCTAATGCCATACTACTTTTGCATGCAAATAGTTGAAATGAGAGCACTGAAATGAAGCTACTTATAACCAGATCTCCATTACTAGTTTTTCACCACACAATGGGTCTTCAACTTTCTATGTAGCAGGTTCTGCTTCTCTTGTATTTGCCTGTCTCTGTTTCTCTGTGTGCCTGTGGTTATGGCATGAGAGCATACATGTCTTCTTGTGAGCTTCTGTCTGAGGGGGTTTATGTGTTTGCAAGGACTTACAAAAGCAGAAGCAAGCAACAAAAGTAGTTTCTTTACTTTTTTAGTGCAAATTGTACATCATTTATGTACAAAACATAAAGCAAAGAAGATCACATGATATATGCTTCATACAGAAAAGTAACCAACGTTGAAGAAATATCTTGAGTATAGTAAAACAAATTCCAAGACATTAACTTCCAAAAAGAATTAGTCTTAGCAGCTACAAAGTCCTCATATGCAAAACACTTGATACAAATATTTTGTTGTAAAACATTATATAATACATTGATAATACCTTATCACAGTGCTGTGCATTATATTAATGACTATATCATAGTATTGTATACATTAAAGAATTAGGTAATGTTACATATATGGCACTGGTGTTACAAAAACAAAAACTGCTTTCAGAGTTCCCATCTTCTCTGAATTTCAGGCTACCACGACTGTTTTTGATTCAATTCCTCCCGTGAAGTAGGAGCTCTTCTTTTATTTATATATAAAGTTTTATTTACAACACTGCACAAGGTTAAACACAGGCTTGAAGATAAAAATAGAACATTAAAAAAAATTACAGAACCAACAAATCAATGGTATCATTCTTTTTAGTTATCAGTTAGGCTTTACATAAGGTAGTCTCAGCTGTGGGAGTCAAACGACCACCTTAACATTGTGTTACTCTAATAACTGATTTTCAGATGAGTGTTTGTGGCTGGGTATAAGGGTATGTAATTTAGGGAAATGTTATATTTTGAGTTTGATTAGTTTTAGGAGTCTTTAAGGAAAGGAAATATATCATAAACTAAGCTTGACGAAAACTTCAGGTTTTGATTCTTTGTTTTTGTTTTTGTTGTTGTTTTTGATTTTTCAGTTCCAGCTGGTGGTCTTGCAAGCCCTTGTAAGTAAGACAAAAAAAAAAAAAAAAAAAAAAATGGACGGGGGC
>JANRGV010000001.1:74097464-74116669 GCA_024734035.1 Alethe castanea
GGCCTATTTCTCTGTGAAATAAAGCTCCCTAAACCCCTTTTGTAATGTGTATTTAGAGGAAGCGTTTATCAAAAAATCAATAGCCAGGATTCTAAGTGGTGGCATCTTTATTCTGGGAGAAATCCTGATCTTAGACTCGAAAAGTCTCACGTATCCTGATATTGAACACCAGTAATCTACAATCTGTCAATAAGAGGCAAAAAACCAGGACTACAGGATTTTTTCTTGATAAGATTTTTTGCTACTGTTTTCATTATCTTCTCTCATTAATCAGACATAATTTTTAATATCATTAATGATATAATAGGTAACCTAATAGTTACCTAGTAATATAACCAAATATGTACCTGCATTGCAGTAGTCCTTTATTTAAGCCAATTAGACTTGAGAAGAAGCTGTTAGTGTCCCACCACCCTCTTTGTACCCTAGTCTGGTTGCAGCATTTAGCAAAATAAACACATCCATTACAGAGTGAGCAATTAATTATATAACCAATATTTTGCAATTTTCTATTAAGAACTTGTAGTATGATAGTTAAAAATGTAGGACTTCCCCTCCCAGGAAAGTGGTCTAGCTACCAAAAGCCATTGTCACCATTCTCCTATTTGTCCCAAATGATACTTAATTATCTTTAAAAAGTAAATGAGCAGCAATGGGGTCATAAACGATGTCCCATTGGTGGCCACGATGTCACTGAAGGTAAGGCAAAACTGTTTCAAATATTCTCTGGCAAAGGAAAGAAATTAATTGAATTCAGGGTGATTACCCATGCTCTGTTAGAAGAAATTGTGCCAGCATCTGCTCCTCCTCCTTTGGCTGTCCTTTGATAGGAAAGAATAATTCTTTGATGTTTTTTAAAAGGTACTGAACTCTGGCTGATTACTCAGAGCTGTGACTCCCAAGTGAAGGGCAACTAGCATAAAGGATCTAATTTTTCCTGAAAGGCAGAAGATTTAAAAGCCCTGTCATGGATGCTTTGTGTTACCTTGGGTAGTTCTCTCTCTACCCGTCAGCTTTCAAAAATTGCATTCCTCCTTCTCTGCATTTTATATAAAAACTAGGAAAGAAGCTGTTGCTTACATTGCGTCTGAAATCCTACCAGTCTGGGGACATAGACTCAGATGACATGTGAAATTAACTTATTAATGTAAATTCTGTTGTTCATAGATGTGGGTAATACCATAACTTTAGAAGGAATACATTAAAAGCCAAGGGCTAAAATTCTTAATGGATGGAAACCATGGAAATTTAGTAAATTTTACTTTTTCCTCTGCCTTTTATGGCTATTCTTTCTGTACAGACAGTGGAACCAAGGATATTTATCCTGTGAGGAATACTGAGACAGTGCCTGAATGGGGATAGGATTAGGAAATCTAAGGCATGGTGGGGGTTGAATTTGGCAAGGGATGCTAAGAATGTTGAGGTATGCAGTAAAGAAAGACATGGACCTGTTAGAATGGTTCCAGAGAAGGTCTTTTGATGACAAAAGTCATCAGATGTCTGGAACCCATCTCCTATGAAGACAGTCTGGGAGAGTTGGGCTTGTACAGCCTAAAGAAAAGAAGACTCCACAGAGATCTTTCAATACTTAGACGGAGTTATGAGAAAGACAGACACTCTTTACCAGCACCTTTTCTGTCAGGAGAAGGGGTAACAATTTTTAACTGAAAAAAAAGGCAGATTTATATTGGAAGTAAGGAAGATATTTTTTGGATGACTACAGTGGCTGACAGAGGCTGTCCACAGAAATTGCAGATATCCCATCACTGGAAGCATTCAAAGCCAGACTGGACAGGCCTTTGAGCAACTTGACCGAGAGAATTATGCCTGCATGGCAGGGGCTTTGGAGAAGTGATCTTCAAATGTTCCTTTCAACTCAAACCATTCTATAATTCTATGATTTTTATTGTAGGATCCTAAACCACAATCAACAGAAGTTTTCAACACCTACAAAAACCTGAAAGCTGTCTGTCTTTTACTTACATTCAAACTTATTCTCCACAACAGCTACCGTTCATGCATTTCCACTGTACTACTGACATTGTATGTAATTTCTTTGATACATATAGTTATATGGACATCAAAGGAAGGAAAATAATGATGTGAAATCTCTATTCCCACAGAATATATTAGTTTATGCTTTCCCAGCTCTGGGCCATTATCAAGATAATTCAATATTTTTATTGTAGGCTCTCATCCATAGGCAATCTGTTCTGTTCTGTCCTGTGCAGGTGCAGGTGTGCTCAGTAATGATTACAGCAATGCCCTCTGAAAAAGAGGGAAATCACAGTTCCTTCCCTAGCCTTGGTCTGAAATGCAGGGAGGGGAAGAACAAGGGCTGCTGCTGTTTGATACCTAAAATGAGTTCCTACTGCAGAAGATTCCCAGCTGTTTGTCTTCAAGAGCAGCAATTGCGACAGATATGCCACCTCTATGTCATTCAGTGATCAGGCTAATGTGAAAAAGACTTTCAGCTACCTTCCCTGTGCCTTTTGTGCTGTTGGATTTTGCAAAGATTACTTATGTAGTCAGGAAACAAAATGTCAGATTTGCACAATAGGGAAATTATATCAGTGTTTCAAAGAGTAGAAAATCTTGCCTACAAAAGAAATGGAAATTGTAGTAATTTCTGATGAATTGAAATTTGACTAGCTTACAGTGATCTCAGGTCTCTTGGTCTTGTCTGCATTTCTGTGTATGTACCATAAGTTATAAATTCACATTTCAAAATAAACCCACAGTACTAATGAGAGCTATTTTATCATATTCAGAATGTGAATTTCCATTTGTTTCTTTTACCTTTCATGAGTTAAGATTAAAATGCGTTGTAATGGGGCAATAGTTGCAATAAACACCATTCGAAATTCTGTATAGAGATGTGATCAAAGTACAGAATAAGGCACTGGAAGCTCCAAACTTTTATTCCTCACCTCTCTTTTTAGATAAGCAACTTCTCTGTGTTTCTCCCATGTTACCACCTGGGGATGATAACTCTTACAAGTCTCACCAGGTTGTTGTCAGCATTAATTATAATGTTTGCAAAGAGCTTTGAAGATAAAAAGTGCTAGGTAAGTGCTAAGTAGTATTTTTATTCCGCTGGAGTCAGAGTAATGTCAAAGGGAATGTCAGCTTCAAAGACTTTGCTGTCAGATCTAGAGTGCTCACAGTATAGATGAAGGTTATTTAATTTTATCTACACATACTGAAATAGTAATGGTCAATACAATCCTTTCTTTAATCCAAGCAATATTGAGATGCTTGTATTTTATGAAGCTATTTAATATAATAATAATTTTTGTTGCATGGCTATTACAAAATGGGTGGGTTTCCAAAATCTGCCAATTAGAGCCAGAATTAAATAATACACAAGACATATGCTGTAGAGAAAGCAAATGCTGCTTAAGTTTTAAGGACGTTGTTAAGGAATCTTCTCTTTCTGATCATTCATGAGATTCTAGCAGACTCCCAAGGCCAGAGACTTCCAGTGCTGGGACAGAAGCCCCTTTATGAGGGGCAGCTCCAGTGGTCCAGCAGGTGCCCTGTTTGACTCCCAGCACATCCCACTCCCACAAAATCATACCAGGTTTCCCATCTGGTTCAGCCCCAGGTTTCCCATTGTAAAATCTCGGATGTCTGGCTCCATTAGGCCAATTATTCCTGGTGCAATAACACAGGAAGAGCCAAAGCCATTGCCTCTGAGGAGCACACCCAACAAAGGAAGCCCTGGGCTTTTATCCTCTCACATGTCCTGTAATTCTTGACCTTCCTCCAGAGTCTTTGGGTCCTGCCCCCTCTGTGTCCATCCACATCGTTGGTCACAGGTCTTTATCTCCTTTTGTTATCCAAAAGACCTGCAATTCCCAGCTCCTGCTATGTCTCAGTGTCCATTCACCTGGCACATATCACCCATCTTCATGCCCTTTGTTATCCCAATAGTTGGCAATTAACAGTCTCTTGTCTGGGCTCACATCCAGAGCTCAACCTGTATTTCAATCTGCATCTCAATCAGCAGCTTTCAGACAAGCCACCTGGACCAGATGTATTGCTCTACAACAAAAAGGGTTTTGTTGTTGTTGTTGTGGTTTTTTTTTTTGGTTTTGTTTTTCTGGTTTTTTGCTTTTGTTGTGTTTTTTTGTTTTGTTTTGTTTTGTTTTTTTGTTTTGTTTTGTTTTTGGTTTTTTTTTGAGGGGGAATGGAAGAATATCTCAAAGGAGAAGTTGTTCTAACTATGTTTTAGAGAAAAGCTAAGTACAGGTGAAGAAAGAAGTCAAAACCAGCTGAGAAAATTTTAAATGGAATTTAAACTTGGTCAAGGTCCATACTTTGTACAACCTCTTAAACAAGAAGTCAGAGATTGTTAGTGGTTATGCTTTATATTAAAGCACAGTAGTAATATGATCTAATATGCTCCCCTTACAAATTTTAAAAACATGATTTTCAATTTGACTTGATCCAGTTTTGGGTTTCATTTTAGTTTCATTAGAGGCTTTTTTTTTTTTTTTTAATTTGATTTATTTTTAAAATTCATTCAAGTTTGTTGAGACTTCTCTTAGTTACCTTCAAAGTTAGAGCTGAGAAGATGAAGTTGTGGCTGCTGGACTTTATGTTTTGAAATTTCTACAAGGTTGAGTTTTCACATCTTGCTTCATGATCCCTAGCAGGTTGAGAAGCGTTTCTAAAACCTTAGCCCCTAAAATTATGACCCTTCAGCTTTCAAAATCATCTCAACCTTTAAAGGAACTTAAGTTTGGATTTGAGTCAAGTAATTATGTATTTTAAGAACTGAAAAGACCCTTATTTTTTCAAATAAATGACTTAATTCAGAAATACATCCTCACTGCAACTATTCCTTATATTTTTTCTTTTTTTTCTCTTTCTTTTTAATTTTCTTTGTCAGAATTTAAGCAGTAAAAATACTGGATTTAACATTTAAGCCTGAGTGGTACAGGACCCTTGTTTTCTTCATTGACTTGCCCTGGGGCTGTGAGGTGTCATCATTTCATGGGATTCAAGGATAATATGTAAGGATGCTATTTAATTATTAGCTGTTGGGACAACGCTGACCTTGCTTGGAGATCCAGACGCACAACCAACCTCAGCCTCTAGGGAAGAACAGAGACCTGTCATTCAAAAGGAGAAAATCCTCAGTTTCAGAGTTCTACCTGTAGCTGGTGTTCAATGATGTGTGGCAGAAAAAAAACAAACCTGTGTGGGTTCTCAAGTATGAAGATCTTGCTGCATGGTTCGTTTCCTTGGCTGGGGAAGAATTCTCAAGAATTATCTTTTAAAAGTCAGGTTCAGAGAAGCACCAACTCCTCATGTCATCTTTTTTCATCCTGTCAGGAAGAAATCCTCACTCTTACCTACCTTACACCAGCAGCAATTAGTTCAGAAGTAGCTCTGTTCCACACCTTCCCACTTATGCTTTTGCCTCCCTCTATTGTACACTGTCTCCTTTGGTTAGAACTGGTCTTAAACTGTAGCAATTGTTCTTTGAGGGCTACAAGCTGACTGCACTTGGTAAATAGATGTGTTGCCTGAACAAGTGGTTGTCTTTTCTGTACTTTGACTTAAGCACACTGCATCCAGTATAACCTGCTTTTGATATTCGATCTACATAAAGAGCTGATTTATTTGCATTTTACATCCTTCTACGTAATAGCATTTTTATTTTGAAGAAGCTTCTTTTAAAAGTTGTTTTCACCTCCCCTCCTTAATAACTTAATTTTGCATTCAACTGACTACTAAATTGACTGCCCTGAGTTGGAAGGGACCTATGATGATCATTAGTCCAACTCCTAACTTCACATAGGGCAACCAAGAAGTTAAACCATGTGTCTAAGAGTGCTGTCCAAATGCTTCTTGAACACTGAAAAGCCTTGCACCACCACTGCTTCCCTGGGAAGCTTGCTTCTGGTTTCCAGACATCCTTTCAGTAAAGAGCTTTATTCTAACTGCCTTCTAACCTGTTGGAGTAAGAGGAACACACACTGTTTAGCTCACGCAGTTAGAGCATTGCGCTAACAGCACCAAGGTTGTGGGCTCGATATAGGCCATTCATAATTGATAATCCACGTGGGTCCTTTCCATCTCAGAATATTCTGTGATTACCTACATACTGTTTCTAAGTTAACCTCTTTATGTGTGTACTGTTAAGGTTATAATGTAATTCTGCATTAGACTTTCTTTCATTTCTCTCAAATGGAGTGCTTAAGTTGGTAGATGGGGTTCATGCACTTCCCTTTTTAAATTCCAGACTTCCTGCAGTCCACAGACTAGGCTTTGAGATATAATCTGAATGTCTTAGGTACTCAGAGCATGATGGTACAAGCAGATTTGGGGATTTTTGGTTATGTCTGAAGGTTATTGCAGAGAGATGTGATCTTCTTTCTGTGCACTATCTGTGTTGGGCTGAAGAATACTTATGCTGTTTCCTTCTGTGATAATGGGACAGCTACATTTGCAGTGTCACAGAAGGCAGCATAATTGATTTAGTCATTGAAGACTGACAGAAGAAATACATTTCAAAAATGTGCTTGGATAAAAATCTCTCTTTGCTTATATCTTCAACTTGCCTTATGAGTCCCTTCATTATCTCTTGAATTTCCAGCTAACAGAAGTGGAAGGTGCTGCTCCCAGCACAGTTTCTGCTGTGCGAGTTTTCTGCAGACAGTAGCAGTCACTAGTAAATCTTGTCCATGCTCAGAGAAAATACCAGCTGTCCTTGCCTGCACCACTCTGAAGCAGCTGGATGCAAGCCAGGTCTAAACTGGAAGGCATGTAGCTGTGTTAGCACGGCGCTGAGCCGGAGTGTCACACCAGCCTGAAAGCCCTGTCTCCCAGCAAGGCTTATTAGTTCAAACTCAGTGCCACGTTAGTTGTACCTCAGCATCTTCTGGTCTGCTGCTGGCTTACTCCAGCCAGCCTGGAGTGCAGACAAATCCAGTCATGACTGCCTGTAAATGCCAGGTACTTGCAACCCATGCTTCTTCACACAGCAGTCAGCCTCACTTTCCCTAAACCCTCTTTAAAATAAGACTGCAAATGTGTAGTAGAAGCCTTGTGCTGAGAGGCTTATCCCTCTAAGGAAGTGGCTCTTAAAATGTCTGGAGCCAAGTAGGGAGTATGCTTTGATAAATATAATGTTGATAAATAACCCTAGATCTTTCTTCAAGAACACCTATCTGTCATTGCCTTTCTTGTTCAATGTTGTAACTATTTTTCTCTAGTCATTTGGATTCAAGTGAACAAATGTACCCTTGGTATATATCACTTGAAAAATTAATATTAAAAGTCAAACAAACTCCAAAATATATTTAAGCTTCTGTGCATTCCAGAGATATAATTAAAACAATATAATAAAAATTATATTTAAGTGCTGTGGAACATACTATGTCATGCTGCATTTAATGGTATAACATTTCTTAATTAACTTCTGAGTGGTAGAAGATCTCACAACAGCAATTTTCAGGTATTGTGTAGTTTATTGTAGCTATAAAAATTATTATTGGCATATTAAAAGAAAGCAGGAAGCCTAACTAATGGCTGCTTTAAGGAGATATTTTAACTGTAGTGTTACAAAAATTATTGAAGTAAAAAAGTCTGTTCAGAACTTGAACTGTAATTTGCTTTGAAAACTTTCCTGCACGCTGAGTGAACTCATAATTCTAAATGTTTGTTTCTGCATTTCAAACAGCATAGTTTACTATTCAGATGAAGTAGCCACAAGGTAATTTTCACATTTCAGCAATGGAGATCTTATCATAATATCCAAAAGGCACATACTGTGCTGCCATCTGCTTATTTTTTTTTTTTTTGTTAAACTGAATGTGAGATCAAACTTTTTAAAAAATATGTTGTTTAAAATATTTATCATCGCCGAGCATCTGTGCATGGTAAATATGGATTTATTTTTAGCTTACAAAAATTTTCTTCTCAAAAAAAATTTCTTATAATTTTGTTTTATAATCACTTTATTAATCCTTAAACACAATGTGCTTTGCTCTTTTTTTTAATTTATTTTTTGTTTTACAAAAACTGGTTTTGTTTTTTATTTGGTTTATTTGCCAGAAACCAGCATATTTTGTAAAGTGGGGGAAAAACAGATACACACACACGCACACACAAAAAACCACAAACTCTACGAAATGTCAAGGAGAGAAAAAATGAAGGCTTATGAGAGAGGGGAGAAAAACTTATAGAACCTAAGACAGAGTAACACCTTCATTCATCATGGGACTTCTGCTAGCAGAAAAGGAAGGATTGAATATTTATAAATGTGATGACAGACAAAAAGGCCAACAAACCTGACTTGTTTCAAATCATGTCTGTGGAAATCAGTCCATCAGAACTTCTCTAGTGAACAAACAGTTTCCAAACCTTCGAGCCACATGTAGGATTTTATTGAGGATGTTATTTTTATCTGGTTCTTAATGAATACCTCAAAACCCATGTTTTCTCCATCACTCTAAAAGGATAGTTCCTACTTCATCTCCTTTTTTCTTAGTCCACAAAGTTATTTTAAACCTTATGAGAAGACAAACTTATGATATACTGTCTTATCAATTCCTTGAACAAAGAATAATTTTCCTTTGTCAGATAGTGACTCAGTGAAAGGTACAGAAAAGTGTCTGTTCCCAAGAGTTGATTTTCTGATTTACTGCTGGAAAATATACTTTGATTTCATTACACCACTCTGTGATTTGTTCTGCCTTTTGTATAAAGGTCCCACAATAAAAAGAAAAATTATCCCAACATTCATAAGGTAGGTACCTGTCTGCACTGCAAAGTGAGGCCAGGACAATCAGTTACTAGAAGAGGCTTGGTTTTGGTGCACAGCCAAAATTGGAAATCTGTAAATGAAATGTGCAGTATGCATGTGTTCTAGAATTGATAAGACATAAATTTTACTTCAGATTATCTGTTGTGTCTAGGTAAGATAACAGAATACAACCCCTAGCCCTTTACTAGAGAGACATAGAGAAATATATTAAATATCTTAAAATTACTTCCAGAATGATAGCAGCTTATTCATATAAATGGCATAATTTTTTTCAATTTCTGTTCCAGGTTAGACATTTTCCCACGTTGTGCCATTTGCATCTCTTGCTGTATAGGATGTTGAAAAGATAGTTTTTAATTTTGAGGTCACTGGTGACATCAGGCATGGAGCAGGGGGTGTTGGAATAGACAGTCTCTAGAGGTAATTATCACTAGAGCCATCTAGTGATAATTACTGAAAACAATGATCATCAAACAGAAAAGACCATCACACTGGCATTCCACTTTCCCCACTCTCTCTATCTTTAACATCTTGCTCTTATGGCACTATTTTCTTCAGTTTTCTTTCCTATTTTATGCTTTCACAAATCTTTACATTTTTCTCCAAAGTTTATGAAATTATATTATACAGCACCATTTAATGTAGCAAGAACCACACAACAACACAAACAACAGCAAACTCTGTCATTGCTTTCAGCTTCTGTCATTAGAAACAAAACCATATTGAAATTTACTCACAATTTTATACTTTAAGTTATTATAAACAAAAAATACCTTCACCTTGTATTAAAGCACGAGGAAGTCAGCTTTACTTACAAACTAATTATACTTCTTAATTATCAGATGCAAAAAAACCCCAAATATCTTTAGCGGTATCGCAAAATACTTTTCATATGAGATTTTATTTTAACAAAACACAATAAATCAAAAATTTTAGGTGATGTATTTTCATACAGAAACTCTTTCCATGCAGTAGGTTATTCCAAATTATCACAAGGACCATCTCAGGCTTATAGTTTGTGTTTCTTTTTAAAAGCTTATAAAAGTGGGATCTGGAAAAAATAATGCAAGGGTTGAAAAGTAATGTTTTCTTTGCATTTGATGTAAAGATAAGCATAAAAGTATTTATAATCTGGAACAGTTTACTCAGATTCCTCCTTCCCCAATGCTGAAATGCTTCCTAAAAAATTGAGACAATTGCTTCTACAGAAACAAAATTATATACTTAAGAAAAAAGACCACAAGGAATACTTGCTAAAACCACCAAAACCCAAAAAAGGAATAAAATTAAATATTTTGTGAGCTTTCATTATGAATGCTTCATTACTTACTGCTTGCTTCATGATTGATGTGGATACAGAGCTGTTGAATCAATTTGTGATTTTAGAGGAAGAACTGATTAGAAACAAGGATGAAATGACAGTTAATGACAGTTAACTGATGAAGAAATTATTAAGGTTGGCACACCCAAGTCTACCTAAAAAACAGATCTATTGCCTTTTTAGATAATTCTGAAAGTATTAGGTCCCTAAAAGATTTAATCCTCACTATATATGCTACAGAACTAGGATATTTCCTCTGAATTGCAGTATCCAAGACAGATTTGGAAAACCTACGAGATCCTTGAAGACTGGAGAGCTGTAGAGCAGACTATCCAGGACCTTGTTCACAGAAAACCTCTAGGTTTCTTGATTGAAGAACCTTAGTAATTCTTCCAAGCATCATACATAATTGCTCATTACTTAAAATGAACTGACAAAATGGGGAAAGAAGGTAAAAATTTTTGAAAGGGAAAGGTGTTAAAACAAGTATCCTAGTTGCTGCCAGTTGAAGCTACAGTTCTATGGATATAGAATCTATGTGTAGGGTTCCAGCTACAATTCAGGAATTTCCTGAATCAGATGTTTAGGACAGTGGGGGTTATAACTGGAAGGTATTCCTATTGACTATTATTTTTAATATACCTTTTCCTGAATGTTTATTTTTGCCCACTCTTAGGGATAGAATGCTGGGCTAAATGTGTCTTTGTTCTGATCCAATAAAACAGGTCTTACTAAGCAGGTGGATTTTTAGGAATAAGATCTTTAAACAGTAAGGACTTTTCATGCCTAATTTTGAGAAAACAAGCATTTTGTCATAGCATTGTTTGCATTCTGCTGAAATCCACAGGAAAGAAATTGCTTTACTGTTGTCCCCCACTTGGAATGCTAATAAATAAATAATACATTTGGCAGTGAGTGCTCTCTCAATCTCAGTGACTGCTGGTAAAATAAGAGGTGGCCTGCAATCAGGAAGGTATTTTTAGTTAAATGAATTGAAGCATGAAGTGTGATGTTTTAGCTCTAAAGTGTCAGAAGGAAATCCTAATTAATTCTGACCTCTCTACATTATGCATCTTTCTGATCAACTCTCTGATAGTGCTGCTCTGTCAGACAATGGAGCTTGGTATTCAGAGTAAATAGACCTGCCAGAGCAGGTTTCCCCTATGATTGGATCAGAGCCTGGAAGTCATTCTACAGTTTCTTCATCATAAAATTCTTCTCAGTGTCTCCTCAGCCTTGCAAAAGAAAGCTAAACATGTCCTGCTATGCAGCCATATTACAGTTTTACTTGTTCCTTAATGTTTTCACTAATGCTTCCTTCGTCATCCTCTGGGCACAAATTCTTAAGTATTTTAAACCATCTGTTAAATTAACATACTTTTTAAGAAAAATATGCTTTCATAGCTCCTGTTCAGCTTCTTTTACAAAGTGCACATTTGCAAGTTTGTAGTGTCTATGGTGTCTGCTCTGAAAGCCCCATCAATTAAGATTTGTGAATATTGTTCTCTCATATCTTTGTAGATATGAAATTAAGATTACATTCTTAAAACAGAAATTATGCCATTTTTTCATTCAGCTTCAGAAAAAAAATTATATTTGGGCTTAAGGACCATTTTGCATTTAAAAGAGTTGTATGTCGAGGTTATTCATAATGCCATCCCTCTCAGAAAAACAGTCTGAATTAATTCACTTGGTCTCCAAGACAACAGCAAACAATGGTTCTAATTAATGTCATCTAGGTATCTGCAGGCATCATTTCTGATCTATGGTCTTTTGAGTCTGATCTATCTGAAAAATGTCTGTGTTTCATGAGCAAAGGGAAGATATGTCCATGGTGTGAAAGTAAGCGAACAGATGTAAGTGAAAATAATTAAAAAACAAATTTTGATTTTATTTTTGTACTCTTCATACTTCTGTTGATAATGTGAAAATGAGTCCTTTACTCTCCTGACTGTCAGTTGCTGTTCTTTTGTACGATGCTGAATGACCATTATCTATATTAGATTATCTATGCCTTTTCCTTAGGGTTTTGAGGGCATCTCTGTTCCCTTGCTTGGCTACTTCTGAAGAAGATCTAGTATCAACATCTGGACTGCATACCCAGAATATTTCCATTGGTTCCTTCCTCGTGTGCAGCAGGAAATTGATATTGTGGGTTTTTTCCATTTTCATTGCTTTATGGAACATTCTAGAGAATGCCTAGAGGGATTGGTGCTGGTTTTTGGTTTTGGGAGGCAAGCATTGGGGTTTTGTTGGGGGGTTAATGCGTTGGTTGGTTGGTTGGTTGGTTGGTTGGTTGGTTGGTTTTGTTGGGGGGTTCTTTGCTTGTTTTGTTTGGTTGGAGTTTATTCGTTGATGTTGGTTTTGGGTTTGGCTTGGTTTGGTTCCATTTGGATGGTTTGGTTTCGATTTGGTTTCATTTGATTTTCTTTTGTTTTTTTAGCATGCTTTGATTGCTTGTCAACATTATTTGAATTTTCTGCTTTCACATCTTACACAGTTTGGCAAAGTGTAATGGTTACTTTTACCTGGCTTTTTGGGGTCTGTTTTGCACTCACTTATCCTGCTATACTACAGTTAAGTTCATTGTAGAGAAAGACAGTTTTTCTGCTGTGACGTTGTGGTATTTTGTTTCGACTGTGTAGGCACTCAAGAAGCTAATTCAGTGAAGTATGCTGGCTTGGCAATGTAGATTGCTGTAGCTGCCAGTTTTAAGTGTTCTCACTGATTCTTGGTCACAGCAGTCCTGACTTGAGAGTTCCAGTTTTATCTCCTTTGAGTAATGCTTTCTGTACTGTGACTCTCAGCTTAGACCAGTATGTTAAGAGTATAGAGATTTGGGAGAAAATAAACCCCCTTGCTCCAGCAGGTCCTAAGGAATCAGAGGGGCTGGGTGCAGCTGAGCTTAATTTCTGATTAGAACCAGTTTGGAAATATAAGTCTGGTTGTGTTCAGTAAGACCCCAGATGCATAAATAATGTGGGCTACTCTCTAAGTCTGATCTAATTTACAATGAGAGAGTCACAAATAGTGAATTTTAACCAATTAAACACTAAAAGTCTGCAGGAATTCAAAAGGAACTTTCAGGAACACAGATTCACCAATAGTGTATTGGAGCAACAGGTTATAGATTCTTTCAGATTGCTGGTGATAAATTTACTGCACTTGCAAAATATAAATGTATAGCATGGGGAACAAGAGTCCCTGGGTATACTCCAGTGCAGTTGCATATGCAAATCTTATCACAGAGGTGTCACCACTTTGGGGAGGAAAGAGGAGCAAGCCTCATCCACTTGCATGCAAGGTCATCACATGCCCAAATTCTACCACTGAGGATTTCAAACGCCACTTTATACTTTTGGGATAAGTGGAGGTGAGAGTGTAGTCAAATATTCTGTTAGTGCCATCATAAATGGAGGGGGGAGGCAATTTATGTGTAAATGAAGGATATAAAGATTTACAAAGAAAGATTGCAAAGTCTGTGGGTCTTACACAAGGACATAATGGAACTGGGACACATTAGTGTCCCACACTTCCACCTTGCTGATTGCAGAAACAAGGACTGCCTAGCTTCTGTCTGAAAACCTGTCACCACCTCAGCAGGCCATCATGTCCACAGAAATCCCATCATAGCCATGGAAATACCATCATTGCATATCTCATGAAAATCCATTTACCCTTAATCTCATGACATATATCATGGCAGTAGGCCTCATTCCCACACAGTGTCATAAAGCACATTTAGAGACTTCTGGAAGATAGATATTTACCAGCCCCAAAATGTACAGCTTATTTGGGCAAATGATCTTTGAAAAGAAAAAAAGAGGGAGAAACTACATATGGATGCCAGCAACCCAGGCCTGGGTGTAAAGGAAGGAAGATGAGAAAATTCTGAATAAAATTGATTCACTCTTGTTTTTTCACTCAAATACAACATTTGAAGTCCATTTCAAGGCATAATGATTATCATGATTCTGGATGCCATAAAATAATTTCAAGACTGGGGAGACAAAGATTGCAGCACAGTTCAGGATGTGGTGGAATTTTGGCACAGCTGATAGTTTCCTGGGGAATAGGGAGGTTTGTGAGCTTTCACTTTTATTCGTGTATCTAGAAGAGTGCAATGAACAAGCAGTTCAAAATAATATCTTATATTAGACATACAGAAATACTCACTGTTTACTCCTGTGAATGTGTCTAAGCATGAAATTCTATTAAAAATGGACAAGAAAAAACTAGAGTTAATTACTACTTTTGAAGGGTCCCTTTTTTTTTTGTGCTTGCTTACTTGTTTCTTTTTTGAGGCAAAATAGTGGATTCTATTCCTTCATGCTTTTAACTGCTCTCCACTCACCCCCCTCCAGTGAGGCCATGCATTTCCATCCAGGAGGGCTTTCTTTGCCTCTTTATTACTTGCTCTGATATGAGCAGCAGCCCATGGAAAGGACTACAGTGAACCATATAACATCATTACTATTAATGGGCTCAGAAAGCACAGTCCATGAAAATACACTAGTTCAAGCCTTAACAGAAAAAAAAAAAAAAAAAAAAAGAAAAGAAAAGAAAAAGTAGAGCTTTTACCTCATCTCATTCAAATGATGAATGGAAATGCTGAACCATTTCTACAAGACAGATGAACACTCTGAACTGAGGAAGGATGTTCTGGCAGACTGCATGTGTGAAACCTATGGTTATGAAAGATGACCGCAGTATCTTTCTGTATCAGTATTAATGATGCTTATAATGCATTCCTGAATATACACATCTGCTTACAGATATAGATAGATTTGAAGGCATATCATGCCTTGTGGGTTTCTTCTTTAACTAATAGATTAGTGAAAAAGGCTACCATAGTTCAGCTGTGTAACTTCACTAATGTAAGTGGAAAAAGTTTGGTTATCATTTGACAAATGTTCCTGTCTACATCAAATCCTCTGAACCATGTAGGTTTTTATCTAGAGATGTGCCGAAGTACTTGAGAACAATTTGGGCAGCTGCTGAACTGTTACCCACTAGTTCACAGACAGAACTTTCACCTCTTCCTTTCTTTCCACTTTCGTAAATTTGGTTAGAAAAATGATTTGCACAGCGGGGGAGGCTTGGCTTCACCAAAATATTTTATTTATCTTTTAATATGCTTTTGCACATTAGTCACAAGTACGCTGACATACTTATATGGTATGCCATGGAACTGCTGAGATGCTAATATCATACCACAGAATATCCAATATTACTTTTAACTGATTGAACTGGTGATTAACTGATCTATGTGAGCCATGCTTTAGTGTTCTCTTGGTAGACCAGTCCAGGGTGACTTTTGGATTGCAAACCTTCTTGATTAGCAGAAATACTACGAAAAGCTGGCAGCTTGGGGAACAAACACAAGAGATGCAATAATTTCCCATTCCACGTCCTACTGGCATTCCCTGACCTTGACCCAAAAGAAGTACTGCAGTTACCAATGCACAGGAAGCTGAGTGTAAGTTCAGGAGTTCCTCACCAGGAAAAAAAGGACTTCAAGCACTGAAATTTGCATAGAGAACATTAAATTAACACTGCTCTCAACTCTGAGCCTCAAGCTCTCTGCCTGATAGTGCGGCAACTTCTTGTGTAGCATGTACTGGAGTATTGTTTCTCAGGCATATAATTTTATTATATTTACCTTTGAGCATACTGTTTTTTCATTGGATACTGTCTGACAAAGATTTTATGCATGCAAATATATTGAATAAACCAATGAACATCGTCTTTTCTCCAATTAGTTCTTATCAGGATAGAATAGTTACATTCTGATTTGGAATTCCAGTTGAGTCACATTATATTTATATTGAGGAAAAAAAGCAAGAGCATATGTCCTAATTGTCAGTGATTTGGACTTGAAATAATTTGAGCTAAATTCTAACAGATATATCTTGTGGAAGGAAGTTTCGAACCATCACATCAGCTTCAAACAATTAGCATTAAATTGAAGAATATTTATTAAATTACATTTATGCTTTCAAAATAACTAATAAATTCAGAAAGGAGTTGCATGACGAAATGTCTACAGTAAATGATGCTGGCATTTTCCATGTCATCAGCAAAATATGTCAGGCTCAAACAAACAGATAAAATGATCCAGACTTAGAACAGATTGAGAGTAATTCTTCATGGATGGCAAACAGAGGCAGCAGAGATTCTTCCAAGAATAGAATTGTACTGTGGCTGCATAGGTGGACCTGCTGCCTATGATGGGATTCTTTATAAGAACATTACTTCAAAATTTTACATAACACAAAATACCACTTTGCTGAAAAAAATGCTAAGTGTAGCCAATAGTGACTGTCTATATAACATGAGAAGCTTGAAATAATTGATGATGTCCAGGCATGAATAGTGGAAACAATTGTTAGATCTCTAAGAATCTGGCATACCAGAAGGTAAAATGTAGACCAAGGAGAATCCATTAATTTCCCCACCAAACTGGGGCCAAATGTCTCACAAAATTAATTCATTTAGCAGAAGATGTTACCCATTGAGACAATAGAAATAGCTCCGAACTGTAAAAATAAATATGTGGAAATTAATACTCATAATTAAAAAGTTGCAATACAAAGCATACAGTAGAGAAAAAAATTATCATGAAATATCAAGTAAAATAGAGAACAGCTAAGAACTCACTGATTAGGAAGAATTTATTCTAATAAACCTCTTAGCTATTTCATTCAAATATTTCCTGTTAACTTCTTACAATATATATAGACAAAAAAATGAGAAAATATTAAATATACATGAAAATAACTTAAAAGTTAGTGAATTAAATGAGAACTTTTATGCAACAGAATATTTTAGTGAGCTTTATCAAATTTACCATGTTTTATTGCAATCTTGTATGAATGCTAGGGCTACAACAAACAAATGCCATCTAATTTTTTTGGCCATTCTAAATGCCCATTGGAAATTCTTTTATCACATTCTGTCATTTGTGGTCATGCAAGTCTATAAATTTATCTAGCCTTAACTTAAAAACATAAAGTGATGGAAAAGTCACAATACTCTATTGCATTTTTTTTTAAACTAACTACAAAGATGTGTTTATTATTCACTTTTGCTATTATATTCTTGCTAAACAGATGGAAGGTCCCTCTACAATTTTTCATCTGTTTCTTGTATCAGTGTTTACAGAACTTGGTCAGTACTTATATTAACCTTTCATGGATTTGATAAGATAAATAGATTTATCTCCTTGTATCCCCCCTTTGTGATTACAATCTTTGAATATAAAATGTAATTGGCAGCTAAAATATTGTTGTTTAGAGTCAGCCTCAAGCTGACACTGCTGAGAATGTTAGTTCTGTAAGTCATGAGAAAAGCTCACAGAGCTCTTGATTCTTTGGCTGATAACTTCTAATGTTGTTTTTTTTGTGATGCACATATGCATCCTCATCTGAAAATTTGCAGATGACCTCAAGCTGAGTAGTGCAGCTGACATACCTGAAGGATGGGATGCAATGCAGAGGGACCTGAACAGGCTCAAGAAGTGGCCACACTTGGACCTCATGAGGTTCAAAGAGCCAAGTGCCAGGTGATGCCCATGGGTCAGGGCAAACCCTGCTCTCAACACAGGCTGGGGGATGAAGAGGTTGAGAGCAGCCCTGCTGACAAAGACTTGGGTGGGGATGATGGTGGGTGAGAGGCTGGACATGACTCAGCCATGAGCACTCACAGCCCAGAAAGCCAAACGTGTCCTGGGCTGCATCCAAAGCAATGTGGCCAGCAGGGGAGGGAGGGGATTCTGCCCCTCTGCTCTGGTGAGACCCCACCTTCAGGGCTGCATCCAGCTCTGGGGGCTCCAGCAGAGGAAGGACATGGACCTGTTGGAGTGAGCCCAGAGGACACCACCAAGAGGAGAACTGTGAGAGACTAGATTTAGATTAGATATTAGAAAAACAAAATTCCAAAGGTAATAGGACACTGGAACTGTTTGTCTAAAGCAGTCATGTGTGCCCCATCACTGGAAGCATTCAAGGCCAGGCTGGATGGGGCTCTGAGCAATTTGGTCCAGCGGAAGTTGTCTCTGTCCATGGCAGGACGATTTGAGCTAGATGACCTTTAAAGTCCCTTTGAACCCAAACCATTTTATGATTCTATGATCCTCTGAGTATTTTCACCAAAATCCAGATGCCACATGAAATGAATGTATTCAAACAGTTATTGGGGTTTTTCAGTAAAATACTTATTCTACTTTTGTAATTGTCCAAGAAAACAGAAGATACTTAGTCACTTTAGTCTCTTATTTGTGTCTCCATCCACCTGTCCTCATCTTCAGTAAAAGAAAAAAGAAATACCTAAAAGTTTTTATCTATTGTATACAAATCATATCATCATAGAGATTGCTTCCTGTTTATTCTTCAATTCTATAAAAAGGTCAAACCATTTTCCTTTAGAGACATTTATTTTTCAGAACAGTGGCTTGCAGCTGCCTAATGGTTAGCATCAATGTGAGATCTGTGGGTGGAACAGCTCCAGGTCACAGCCTGAATTTTATCTTAGTTTTTCATCCCAATTCTCTTATATACAAAATGCACACGTTATTTCTCTGCTTGTTATGTTATGGACCCCTATTAGCACTCTACAGATTTACAAAGGATCAAATCTCTTTTTAGGTTGTCCTCCAAGTTTACTGGACAACAGAGTATGATGAAGTATTTTTTTCCTTGAGTAGTATGAGGGTGTAGTGGGTTGACATTGATTGTCTCCTAGACCCCCACCCAGCCATTCTCTCAATGCTTCTTGTCAGCAGTACATATGGGGAAACAAGGTGAAAATTCTCAAAGATTGAGATAAGGACTGGGACATGGCTGAGAGCAATTACACTGCCAAAATGGACCCAACTTAGGGAAAATTAGTTTCATTTCTTGACAGTTAAAAAGAGTTGGATGGTGAGAAAAGAGTAAGCCATAGTCATAGTAAGCCATAGTCAGCCCAGAGCAGCTCCTCTTCTCCGATCCTCTCTCCACACACTTCCTGCTCCATCCCGGAACACTCCCGGTGCCCGCAGGGAAAGCCGTGTCCCGCCGGGTCTCTCGGTGCCCCAGGGCCATCCCTGCCGGGTCTCTCCTG
>JANRGV010000001.1:74126721-74147238 GCA_024734035.1 Alethe castanea
GGGCTTTGTGTCACGTGTGGGGCTAGATTGGTAGGTTGGATGGCTTGCTGCATGTTTGTAAATAGCATTTATGTTTACGAAAATTAGTACAGCCTAAGTACAATAGCAATAACTGACATATTAGGTATTTTGCCTTCTAATCAACAGTGGGCATTTTTTCCATGTATCAAAGAATTTATGTGGAGTTTCTTGCAAACCTGCTTTGGATTTTTGTTGGTGGTGTTTTTTTGGAGTTTTCTTCCTTTCTTTCTTAAAGGTCTGGTTCAAGTTCATTGATACAAATTGAAAGTTCCTTTTGTTTTAAAAGGCTATTCCAATTGAGCACTCTCTCCCTTAAATTACTTACTGTATCTAAAATGCATTGTGAAAGGTAGGCAGTAAAGTGCTCAAGATGCAGCACATCCTAAAGTATGTTTCCTATTGAAATCTCTGCTGGTAATTTAATGTGATACTCATGCCCTTATGTTCTATCCTGAATCACATAAATGCCTTCAACTGCCAGATATTTTTTCACTGCAAGGTTTAACTGGGCTTTTAAATGAGTCCTACTCACTTATGAAAAATCTCATCTAAATGTATTATTGCCTTCATGCTGTCTTATCTTGGACTTAGGGCAAACATATGAGTTCAAGTTTTGCTCTTGTCTGATAACACCATGCTTTGCAGGGAAATTGGAATTTAAACCACTGTGGTGCAGATAACAGTCCTTTAGTACATCCCTGCAAAGATCTTCAAACCAATCCTCCAAAAATCCAATAGAAGAGAATTGAGGAGTAACTCAGCTTTTTACAGCCCAGTTAATCATAGGGTGCTCTCCTGTGAGGTCTGAGAAAAAGCACAAGTAATGCAATACAAGAAGAGATGAAGAATGGGAAATGCCCTTTTAATAATTTCGTTTAGGAATATGTCTTGCTGACATGGATTATAAGATCATTTTATTTATGCAACTCAATGCCATATAGGTAATTGTCCCAGGTGTTATCTGTCAGTCACAGTGTGATCTGTTACCATTTAATCTGTAAATATCTGTAGGGGTACATTACCATGAAAATGGAACAGGCATTAAAAGATCATGCAATATGAGATTTTCCCCCATCCCCTTGATATTGTTTATCAATAGTGTAAGTGCACTGTTGAGCAGATGGTGTTCACCCCAGAGAAAGAGGGAAATTTAGTAAGTACAGCTTGCATGCCTAGTGATAGGGAACAGAAAAAGCAGTAACATACCCAGAACCTTTCCTCATACAGCCACGCAGTTCAGACTGTCTAATCTATATGTGAGTCAATGGTGAAAAACGAGATTGGGACTCATTCTTAGTAAAGAATGCAGTTTTCTGATCAGATTTGGCTCTGATAAAATGTAGTCCTAGAAGGTACTGGGCTAATGTAAAATTCATAGTTATTCTGTCTGACTTTCCAGTCTGATGGGAAATCTTGTGAAGGATGACGGTAAGGAACTGATGTGGAAATACTCTTCAGTAAAAATGAAAGTCTATATAGTTGTGCTGAATTTTCAGAGTTTGTTCCTAGGTCAGTTTTGTATCTCCAGGAAACGGGAAAAAAAAAAGGAGATGAAAAAATCTTATATATCCAAACCAGTTCTTGAATATTGCTTTCTAAACTCCTCCTTTCTTCTCAGGACATGCCCCTTACTTGCCCTCTGTATAGAACTGAGTAGAGATATTGAAGATGATTGTTTTGGTATTTTTCAAGATGGATACAAGATACACCAAAACAATTAGTTTGCTAGGAAAGGGCATAGTTGAATATCCTTGTCTTAGAGCACTGTTTGAAGAGACATACACTGTGTAAAATTAACTATTTTATTACAGTCATAAGGAGGCGTGGGTTTAAAAAGTCTAATACCTGATCTGATGGATATGTTGTGCTTACTGATTACCCTAATCCATAACCAGTTTTGGATGTGTGTTGACTCAAATGCTGCTTATTTGGGCTATTGTTTTTTTGAGAAGGTTTTAGCCTTCATAGCTAATTATTCAGAAATCTATTGCACATTGTCAGACTGTGAAGGAGCTGCTAGACATGTGCAAATTCTATATTCAAGGAAAGATTTAAAGGGTCATCAAAGGAGAAAACAAACAATATGCTGAATTTCTCAGACAATAAGCAAATCAGAAAACATGGGAAGAAAACCTATTGAAGTGTTCCAAGGACATGGTGATGATTTCTTCTTCACAAGAATTGAAAAATTAATATTAGATCTGGGGAGAGGGAGAAGACTTGGAAGGGAGAAGCAGGGAGCACACATAAAGAATTCCTAAGAAGACACCTAAAGGGAGAGAATTTTGTTCTAGACACTTTGGCTGATTCATCTCTGTGTTGTCCTCACAACCAGTACAGGCATCTTTTAAGTTTTTTATTTTTTTGTTTAGTTCATGCAGCATTTCATTGTTAATATTGTGAAACACTGACACTTTTAACTGACAGTTACTTTGAGTTTGGAGATGTCTTTGTTGTATATTGATGGAAGGAAATATTTTAGAAAAATCGGAGTGAGTTTAGATTAAAGACTACTTGCATGCAGGGTAGTCAAACAGAGGTATAATATGGAAGGTACTAAGTTGGAGAAAATAAACCCAGCCTGTCAGGCTGTTGCTGCAGCTGCTCCTGTTGCTCCAACAAAACAGAAATTGAAGCTAGAATGAGTGGTGGGAAGAAGAGAAAAGCCAAGATATGTTCACAGGTAGGACAGGGAGCTAGGAGGCCAAGGCAGTGTTTTTGGTCTGCCTTTTAGTGCCACCTACAAGCTGGCAATGACTTCAGTCTTTTCTTTGTATGCCTGATTCATCAGAACTCACTGTGCTTTTTCTCCCTATTTGGGTGCCCTATGTCCCCTACTCTGTTCAATAACTTCATTTTGGCATCTCTTACAGTTTAATATTTTGTTTAATCTGAGTGTTGGCTTCTCCTGGTTTTATTTTGTCTTACATTTCCTTGTATACCTTGTGGTTCCAAGGTGTTCTGGGACATTTGTTCATCATTTGTCCATCTAGGTACCATCAATACAAGTCATACTTACAGACTGTACTCTCCAGTTTGTTCTTTCTGTTTTTTCCACATGTGGACATTCCCATTTTCCATATATACCAATTTTCACATTTCTACTGCACTTCTTTACACTAGCTCTTCAGAAGATTTTCTGTTGTTGGGATATTACACTGAGTAGTCAAAAATACAGCATGACCCCCAGGCAGTGGAAGTTAAAATCAAGAGGATCAGTTTTGGGGATTACAGTAATCCTACATGTGAATACATCTGCACTTGCACAAACCATTTACTATGCTGGCAGAAATCTGGAGAGCTAGAAATTTAGAAAATTTGAAGTGTTATATCCTGCTGCAGTTTAACACTAGCTGGCAACAAAGTACCATTCATTTTCTACGTTCTATGGTATGGAATTTTTGGACACATCAGATCAGCTGTCCTGGCCATGTCCCCTCCCAGCTTCTTGCGCAGCTCCTCACTGGCAGAGTATGATAGCAAAACGTTCTTTATTTCAGAGTAAGCATTGCATAACAACCACCAAAACATCAGTGTTATCAACACTGAATCTAAAGCAAAACACTGTACCAGTTACTAAAAAGAAAATTAATTCTTTCCCAGCCAAAACAAGGATATCTGATTACCCTACACATCTTCTAACTCTCAAAAACATGAACTACCACAAATTCTTTCTCTGTTACTCTCCAAATCTCAAATGAGAGGTAGCACTTGAGAATCAGCATTACTAAAAATATCTACACCTCACTTAAAAAGAAAAATTAAAATCTTTGACTCTAAAATAAAATAAGAGTATTACCTGAGAACTAAATAAAAGAAGATTATTTTGCACTGAAAAAGGCAGCAGTGATCACGTCAATATTTGAAATACAGTGTGCAGCTCTTAGGAGCTCATTATGATAGAGGTATTAAGGGAATGAGGCAATAAAGAAAAGGGCAGGAAAGACCATTAGAATTGAGACTCAAGGATTTCAGTTATTCAGAAAATTAGATAATCAAGGTTCAAATACTAGAAAAAACAGATTAAGCAGGGAAGAGATTGCAGAAGATGATAGAAGATAATTCAAAATGGTGTCAAGTTAAAGAATCAGATGGTAAAAGCTCAAGATCACCTCATTTTATTCTAGAGTAATTCATAAATGAAACAGCAATAGAAGTCACTTTTTGTAAAGTAACACAATGTGTGGTGCTTTCATAGTTACTCTGCTTAATGGAATGATAACACTTTCTTAAAATAAACAGAATACAAATAAACAAAATCCTTTTTTCTGACAAAGGATAGTAAGTTTTAGGAATCAAAGAAAGAAAGATAATATAAAAGATATTGTTGGTTCATAAGGTTCCACATAGGCTCTACACATAGAAAAAAGCTTCATTGCTCTCCCTGAGTTCTGACTCTGACCCTTCTTCCGCTCTTATAATTTTCTGCAAAATATAATGGTTATATCATTCAGTTTTATCATGTCTTGTTATGTTTAATTTTATGCTGTAGAATCTAGTAGTTAGTATATTCTAAGAACATAGTAAACCTTCCAAATGATAAAGTCAAAATATGACCTGTGTTATAGGTTTTGGAAACTTACTTGATTGTTTGTTTTTTTCTATTTTTAAGTTATTACTGTGACTCTTGGGAGATTTTACTCTGAATTTCTATGCACTGAGGATTTCCAAGAATGCAAAAATTTTGTTGATTTTTGTCACAATCCACCCAGTAAGATAAAGATAGGCTGCTTTAATTCTTTCTGTCAAGTAACAGGAGGGATAATAATGTTTATCCAGTGGTCTTTGCAATATTTATTGGCAACAACTGAACAGATTTGAATTTGAGACTGAGCAAAACTTGCAATCAACAGTACCAAAACAACATACATTTGCTCTCACAGATGAAAGAGGAAAAGAAAAGGAAAGATAGCGATAGGGACACAGAAAAAGAAAGATAACACCAGCCTTGGATCCAATAATGCTGGTCAGTCTGTCATGGTGGTAATCCACTGGTGGGCATGCACTCCTCCTCCTGAGACTCAGTCTTTTTGTCTCCAGTTTTTTGTTCTCAGTTAGATACACATCTGGCCTCAGAAAAGCACCACCCTGCTTTTGCAAGCTGCTGAGTGTCAGGGCATTAACCTTTCTAGCTTTTTCCTCTCTCACAATTTTTGATTAGGAAGTACAACTGAAGTACTTAATTTACAATGATCTGTGCATGTGAAACCAGCTGTGATGTTTGAAACACTAGTGAAGCGCATAGTGAAGAGCTGTTAGATCCTTACCAGCTCCCTAACTCCCTTTATGTTCAGTGAGGTTTTTAGTTCTTTATTCTTTGACTGAGAAGAGTTTCTGTTATCTCTGTCTCCCTGAGTTGTTCAGAGGTCATTCAGCACCAAAGAATCTGGTGGAAGGTGGCTTCCTTCAGTTCTGCGTTCTTAGTGATGTCCTGAGCACGATAAACCTCTGAACCTGAAGATCTTGCACAGAGCTATCAGTGAAAAGTATTTATTTCCATGTACATGTGTTTCCTTTTACCCAGCTGTATTTGGAGATGGTACATTTCCCTTGTCTGTTACCTACATAACTCTCCTTGTTTAGGGTGTTTGAAAAAGTTCCCTAAGATGATTTTAGATATGCACATCATATTTTCCCTACATATCATTCAATATTTCTGTCAGAAACTTCTTGTGAACTACAAGGACATTCAGTCTGAGGAATCTGGAATACTTTGGAAGTCTCCATAGACGTACTTCATTTGTAATGGATGTGTGTGGGAGTTCCATATGTCCTTCAGCCTAATCACAGAAACAGTTTTCTGCCAAACTTTATGTACCCATGTATTTCAGGAAAATATCTAAAATTCCATTTCTTTTTTATTTCCTGTCCTTTCAGGACAGAATTGTAGGACAGAGAAATGTTATTTGTGAAAACTAGGATATTTTGTAACCCTGATTATGTAAAGAAAGAATCACTTAGCACTTAAATGCTTCAGACTTGGTAAGATAGATTTATGGTCTAAATTATTTTTAGAGGGAAATAGCCATGTTTCTTAGATTCATCTGGCCCTAGTAAAATTGTAATTGTAAAATTATAAATAATTTGTGTAAAATGTCATCTATGCTGCTAAGTTATATCTAGAGAATATAAGATGTAGAATCACTCCTCCAAAATTAAGTAAATGTTTTTATTATTTAAAGTTTTTTTTCCCTGTGCCATTGTATTACATGGAAATCTTGTGGAAGCTTTATATTGTTATCTGGCTTTCCACAATAGATTCTGTGATGCTTCAGTACCGTAAAATAAGATGTGGACCTCAACAACTTAACATCTTTAGCCTTTGTTCTTCATAAAAAATATAGCCAAGAGAAGCTTTCTCAGTGCTTTGGGAACTATTCCAACCCATTTGGTTTTTCTAATTCACATTTCCTATACTCATAGCACTGATGTTCACTGAGAATTATTATTTAACAGGAGGTTAACATAGTAAACATTAAACTATCCTTTTAAAAATAGAGAAGCTTAAATTCATTGTCATATTTAACAAAACAGACTATAAAAAATACTTAACAGGAAGACATGCTGAGAGAGCTGAGACTGTTCAGCCTGGAGAAGACTCCATGGAGATGTTATATCAGTCTTCTAGTACCTCATGGGGGCCTAGAAGCAAGCTGGAGTGGGACTTTTTATAAGAGCACCTGGTAGAGAAAATGGGTAAAAGCTTTAAACTGAAAAAGAGTAGGTTTGGATTAGATATTAAGAAGATATTAGATAATAGATATTCTTAATTGTGAGGCTGGTGAGACAGTGGAAGAGGTTACACAACTTGTGGCTGCCCCATCCCTAGAAATATTCAAGGCCAGGTTGAATAGAGCTCTGAACAACCTGATAGCAGAAGGTGTCCCTGTCCACGGCAAGCGGGGTGGAACTTTAACATTCCTTTCAACTTAAACCATTTTATAATTCTATGGAACAATAGTTCTTCTATAATTAGCTGTAATGGCAATTAATACTGTGCAGTGCAAACCCTCTTGCCAGTGATATATCTTCAGTAATTAATGTTAAAAAGGCCTCCGCTGCACAGTTCTGACTTCATTCTTCAATAAGGTATTAGGATTTTGGGGAAGGGGAGGTGCATCCTGATATTTTTACTAGATTGTCAAATTGCAATGATCTGCCACAGTTTTCTCTCTCTTTTTTAAAATTTGTATATTTAAATATAGACTATGATACTAATTATTCATGTGAGCTTACATGGAAAGTCATAGAATGTTCAGATTTCAAAGATCTTCTGGAAGTCATTTATTCCCATCTTCTGCCTAGAGCAAAATATTATCTGATTGGTCAGAACCTTTCTATATGTAATGTTTTTCCTCTTTATATGTAAATAAGCTAGTTGCCAAATAATTCAAGTTTATTATGACTTTTGTATTTATTAATTTGCTGAGTCCCCTCTGGGCTTCTTAGTATCCTTGTAGTTGGACAGCTGCTCATAGTTCTTATAAAGCTCTGATAATTGATAGTGAATATAAAAGAGAGCGTGTCAAATCTTTATAGAACAACTCTGGTGCCAATAGGAATCTTTCAAAATATTAGATCATCACTTCTACCAACTGTTTTTTTTAACCAGTTGTTAAAAAGTCAAATTGATCCACTTATGCATATGATTGCCTTGCTGATGGTATTTTGGGTTTAGCGTTGTCATGTATCTAGAGCACTCCGAGCAAATAAGAGCAACTAGGTTTGGGGTTTTATTTTGTTTGTTTGGGGGTTTTTTTTGTTTTGTTTTGTTTTGTTTTGTTTGTTTTTTTTCTGAATTGTTGGCTATTCTTGACCAAACTGTTCAAAACCCTACACAAAAAAAATGAAAAAACCCTAAATTAACCCCTGTCCGTTCATAAATATTGAAACAACTCCAGCCAAATAAAATAGTTTTATAATCTCTTTTTCCAAGGTATAGAGTTGCAGCACAGATGTTCTTCTGCTGTTTCTTTTGATTCTAGGAGATATTAAACAATGTATTTGGTTTTCTCTGTGAGATCTCTTTGGAAATACAGTAGCTAAGCACTCACTACAATTCTTTCCACTTGACTGAGATGCCTGGAGAAAGAACAGCCTGGTAATATCCAGGTATGTTTCTAACTTTTTGAAAGGAAAATAAATTCAGGGACATGGTAGAGGAGATTTTGCATAAATAATGATCAGTGGTTCCTGAGGAAAATTATTTTGCCTTTACAAAAATATGACAAGATTAAAATAAAAATAAATAAATATATTAATTATGAAATAAAATCTGATTATCAAAACTGGCATAAATGTTCCAGTAGCTGGGACATTGGAGTGTTTAGACAAAAATATGTATTCCCTGACTGCAAGTCATCTGAAAGAGACAATTTTAGAAGGTTGCATTCAGATCAAACATTATACTATAATTTTATCTGCCTGATTCAAGAGCTTGCAAAGGCTGACAAAACTCTCACAACAAACTTACAACAAACTTCACATTGAATAGAAGTATATGCATGTTTCTCTCAGTGACATTTCTTTTTTTTCCTCTCTTGGAAGTGGAATTACAGGTTAATTGACATTAACGCAAGTGCTGGCTGCAGAACACAAAATACTGCTGAGTTCACAAAGGCATTTGCAATTGCTTTTTGGAAACATAAAGCATTCCTGTAGAAAATGCTGTTTTAATGTAGCATAAAAATACAATTTAATCTCTAAGCAGGTGTGACTGTAAATGGGGAGAAAGTGTAGTTACTGTTCTTTCTTGTCATCAATTCCTCTAATTATTTTGCCTCATCATAAGAATTATAGTTTTTATAGCGTCAGAGCTAATTCACATACACCTAAAATGGATGATTATATTTATCTTTTTATGCAGAAATAACAGTTACACATTCTACATTAACAAGAACCACTACTGGTTAGAAATTTCATTTCTGAAGTTAAACAGCTAATATGTTAGATGTAGGATAGGACAGATGGTTAAGTGGGTAGAGCAAGTTACTGGGCCATGACGGTGATGCAATGCTTGAACAGGAAACATTCCTCAATCTGGTCACCTGTGAGCATACGTTTTCCTTCTTTTGCCTTCTTTTGAGAAAACAAACACTAGTATTTGCAATGATATGCTTCTAAACCATTTCACTTTTTTTTCTTTATCTGCATAGCTTCAAAACTTGAGAAATAAGAGAACTGAAGTGTACTCACTAACTTTTCTTTATCTCAATGTGAATTAATTGCAGCAATGCATACTGGTTTTACTCTTACAGAGAATTTATTAACTTCATTTCCTAAACTTTTTTTTATACATTATATTATTATTATTATCTTTAGGCCTAATTTAGTTGATCTTATCTGTATCTACAGCAATAGCAAATTTTTTACTGCAGTGAACATACTACTTGGACTATCAAGAGAGATTTCTCTCCTTTGCACCTGTCCTGGTTTGAAGGACAGGTGTCTGTCAATAAAGGCAGAAGCTCCTCTTTGAAATAGAGAATTTAATTCCTCTCCCTCCCGCGTATTATAATTGTTTGAATCAGAAACTCTAAGGCAGAGATAAGGGGGTAGGAGTAACAGCTCTTTACTAATATATCTGACCGTACAAACGAACAACAGCAGATATGAAAAATTAACAACAAAACAGAACAAATAACTCAGTTCCAGTCCTTTCTTAGCTGCAGGCACACTGCCTGCGCTCGGTCCCGGTGGTGCAGGCGGGACAGAGCCGGCACAGCTGCGGAGAGCAGGCGGGAGCAGGGGAGGCGGCAGCGGCCACACTGTGTCTCAGGTGGGAGCAGGCTGGAGGAGCAGCTCCTCGCTCACCATTTGTGTCCTGCTGGTTAGTTGTGTCCTCAGAGGTAGGAGGCTGGAGCAGGGCAGACGCTGGGCAGTCCGGTCGCAGAGCGCCTGGCTCCCCCGCATTCTCACCGCGTGGGCTGCAGACTGAGTGTCCTCCTCCTCCAAGCTCGCTGAATGCACGAGTAGCCCCCCCCAGAAGCCAGCTCCCAGCTACCCCTTTGTCTAGAGTCCTCAAAAGATCCTGGGCATAACCAGCAGCCTCCCTTAGCAAGAAAATGGGGAAAATTCTTTAAACTGGGACGGTAAGAGAACAAAACCCAACCCCCAACAGCATCTAATAATTTGTGAGCTTGCAGGAATACCTGAAAGATCAATTGTTATTACTAGTAATTTAGAAAACACTTGAAGAACCAAGAAACAAATATTATGATAAAAAATTGTCAGACATGTTTGTTGAGATTGCAATAACAATTTCAGTACATTGGTATTTAGTTTTTCAAAACTCTCTACGCTTTTAAAACAATTATATGTTACATCAGTTTGAGGAGTCTTTATATAGGCCACAGCTGCTATAAAAAGTACATAGTATTATCTATGACGGGTAAATTGATGAAGAACATGTAATTACTGACTTCCTGAAAATGTCTGATTTATGGCTCCTAGCTATTAAGATGTTTACCCCTTATCAATGAGAAATCAGTGAGAATTAGACTAGAACTCAGGTTTCTAATTTTGAGAATCTAGTATAAATATTAAATATGTATTACTTTTGTGATGGGAGAGAGGGAAATCTGCTTATTCATGATTATACTCAAGTTCTTGAATGTATTTTTTCCCTGAAATGTTCTGTCTCATTCATCATAAGCTTTACACTATTTACAACTCATGCACTATGGATCTAACTGTAAGCAGACACTTTATATGGGTTTTTTTGGTTTGTTTTTTGTTTGTTGTTGTTGTTGTTGTTTTTTGTGGAAACAAGTTTAATGAAGCAGATACCACTGGGAAATAGAATGAAACCTGTAACTATACGATAATTTAGTCACAAAGCAATGGAAATAAATTTGCTTTAAGTTTGGTGAGCATTATCCTTCTAATGCTGTTGCAATGCTGTTGCATCTTTCAGTGTAATGTATGTATTGATACTCTGTGATTCGAAGACTTATTATTTGGCCTACCACAGTACATTGAAATACAAAGCATGAGATCTGCAGAGGTTAAGATTTCTGAAAAGATGACCCGGACAAGCCTTAATTTAAAAAAAAAACTAATATTGACTGTCTGGTCTTTGCAGAGAATTAGTTAAAATTGATTCTTCTGGCCCAGTTTTTAAGGAGTGGCACACACCTTTCCTTGTGCTCAGTGTCTACTAACACTGTCATTTCTCTGGAGAGATGAAAATTGAAATAGATTTAAAAAGTCAACGGGATGGAAATATTCTGGTAGGGAAAAATTGGAATTTTTGACATGAAGAGATAAAGAGACTGGTTTAGGTTTTTAGAAGAAATCTGTTATAAAGCCAGAAGTAGGAAACCAGATTCATTAAGTTTCAAAATGCAAGAATTTCATCTGTATAGTACAACTATCATAATCAAGTTTTCCATGACATGAATTCTTAATTTTCTACAAAAACAATAGAGTAATTTTCTCATTTATGATGTCTTTATTAAAAGAAACCTAGGAGATGTTCTGTAAGTGTGAGGCTGTTCATCTTCTTGGTGACAGGATTAGATGTGGAATCTTCTGTGATATTGGCTTGAGGTCTATTACAACTCCAGTAAATTCACAGCAAATATGGTAGAAAATTAATATGATAAGTCTTTTATAATCACTGCTAGGATTTTTTTTTCCAAAGAATCAGTAAAAAACAAACAAACCAAAAACAAAATCAAAACCCTAAAAATCCACTCCCCAAACTCTGAAATCCTACCTGCATATGTTTTGAGTCTCTGTGCAGATTTGTAACGCAAAATCTTTGAGCATCATTCTCCAATTGGAGCAAAACTAGTGGCAGCAGCAGCAGGTTGTTATTCTCGGAGAAAAAGGCATGGAGAGGATGTGATGCCCCTCTGAGCAAACAATCTCAGAGTCATGAGAGAAACAAGATACTCTTGGAGGCATGAGTTCGACTTTGTTATTCCCTGTGCTGGAGAGGGCAAAACTGTTCATAGCCAGTACAACAGCTGTTAGTGCATTCAGCTTTGCTCAATTGTTCATAAGTAGCACAGAGAAGTGCATCCCTCGGTGCACTCAGCCTCAAAGTCAGCAGAGATTTGTTCATATCTATCTTATACATTCTAAAAGAGGAAAATATGATATTTACTGTCTTCCTGGCACAGCTCTCTGAAACTTCGTTGTGTAATACAGACAGTAAAGAGAATGACATTGGAAAGCTTCCTCTGCTTCTCAGTCCTAGGCATTATTATTTCTATCAATCTATTTCTGACAATAAAAGAATATTATACATGCTGTTTTATAATCAAATTCTCATTTGCATCAGCTGAATCTAGTGATTTTTCCCCAGAAATTTCACAGAAACAATTAGGTTGGAAAACAGCTCTGAGATCATAAAATCCAACCTATGACCTAACACTGCCATGTCAGTAGACCGTGGCACTATGTGCTATGGCAAGTCTTTCCTTAAAACACCTCCAGGGATGGTGACTCCACCACCACCCCAGGAAGCCCATTCCAAAATCTAGTCACCTTTTTGTGAAGAATTTCTTCCTAATGTCCTACCTAATCCTCCCATGGTATAGCTTAAAACTGTATCCTCTTGTCCTGTCAGTAGCTGGGAGAAGAGATGGACCCCCACCTGGCTACAGCCACCTTTTGGGTAGTTCCAGAGAATGATAAGGTCACTCCTGAGCCTCCTCTTCTCCGAACTAAACAACCCCAGCTCCCTCAGCTGCTCCTTGAAACACTTGAGCTCTAGACCCTTCACCAGCTCAGTTTACTTTTTCTACACACCTTCCAGAATTCCAATGTCTTTCCTGAACTGAGGGCCCAGAAATAAATACAGAACTTGAGATGTGTCTCATCAGTGCCAAGTACAGGGGGAAAATCACTGCCCTGGTCCTGCTGGCCCCACTATTACTGATCCAAGCCAGGATGCCACTGGCCTTCTTGGCCACATGGGCACAGCTGCAGTGATAATATAAAAATATAAAAATATAAAGCTTTTCCACTGAACAGCTTTCCAGCCATTCTGCTCCTAGCCTGTAGCCCTGCATGGGGTGGTTGTGGCCAAAATGTAGGACCTGGCACTCAGTTTTGTTGAACCTTATGCTGTTGGTCTTGGCCCATCAATCCAGCCTCTCCAGGTCTCTCTTGCAGGGCCTTCCTACACTCCAGAAGGTCGACACTGTGACTCAGCTTGGTGTCATCCGCAAATTTGCTAATGCTAGACTCAATATCTTCATCCAGATCATAAAAAAAGATATTAAACAGGACTGGGCCCAACACTGATCCCTGGGGGGCACTCATACTGACTGGTCACCAGGTGGGTGCAGCACCATTCATCTCAACTCTCTGGGCCTGGCTGGCCAGTCTGTTCTTAACGCAGCTACAGTGCACCTGCCCAAGCCATGGCCTGCCAGCCTTTCCAGGAGAATGCCATGGGAAATTACACATGCCAGTGCTAAGGCTTTGCTTAAATCCAAATAGACTACATCAATTCCTATGTAAATGTAATAAGCATAGGTATATGCTTCTTCTCCTCAAGGAACTCTGCTGTCTACAGAATCATTATAGGTTTTTTCTGTTCAACCTATATTTGGAAATTCAATATTCTATATTCTATTTCATTCAATTTCTAAACAACATTTTTATAGACAATGGCAGGACACAGCAACCTTATCCACTATGTAAGATTTCCAAAATTATATTGGAAGATGAATAGGTACAGAAAATACAGGTCATGAAAGGAAAGATAAGAGCATTACTTTTTAAAACTGATATTGGCATCAGATGGATTTTCATGTCACTCATTCATGCTGATTAATTCCATGCTAGACAGATGAGAATTGTGACATATTAAGTTTCACTGAAAATTGGTAGTTCCAAATAAAACTGTTTCAGTGCTTAACCTAATTTCTGAGAATGGGAACAAGTATGTAAATTTCTTAAGGATTTTTGAAAATGCTATACCTTTAGTAGAATTCAATTTACAAAAAACCAATCATATTCAAATTTGCAAGGTTACTATCCAGAGCTCTACTAGTATGGTTGGGTATTCACAGAATATTGTGTTCATCATGGGATGAATCACACAACAGAAGAGCAACTGATTCACTATGATTATGATTTGGAGTATATTTATGTATTTGTTCACTTGATCATGTGAACAATCTAGTTAATTTCAATTATACTGCTGATTAGGATGTGTATGTGTAAGTATTTGTATTATTTTGTTCCTCAATAAGAGAAAGTCTCATATAAAAATATGGAGAATAGTGTTGAAATGGTTGAAGTTATTTATGGATGTTTATTAAAAAAATGCAACAAATAATGGGATCAAGAGAACTTTTTGACATACAGCCCTTTATGTGTAACCATGACATAAATTTTTCTTAACACCTGTGGAGTTGTCTCACTGAAGTGAATGAATTTGTGCTGCTGTGAAATTACTAAATACATAGAGAGAATAAAGCCCTATCCCTGTTATTGAAATATCTGATAAAAATGCTGTTCAGCATACCCATTATTTGTTTTGCCCAGCCCTAATAACAAGTCCCATCTGTTTTGTGAGGCCTATGAGTCATAGTGCCTCCTGCATTAGTCATCTCTCTGAGTATTTCTCATTTTTATATTTAAGCATAAAATAAGCCAGAGCAATAAAATAAAATAAATATACTTTGTGTTTCTTGCGTATTAGAATTGTCTGGAAATAGTTTTTATATCATAACAATGCAGTAATTTCTCATAATAGTTTATTATTTTGAAAGAATAATCAGATAAAATGCACAAATGGCCATTAGACCTTCAGAGTTCCATGTCACTTTTTTCTCTCTAAAATAGACCAGATTAATGTCTGCTTATCCTTTTCCATCATTCAGTTGTGAATATAGTTAAGAAAATGTCTGTTGCAGGGATGATGCTTCTCATTTTATTAGTATCCTTATCTCTAGCCAGGCTGTCATTTTTCAGATGTTTGTCATTCTGTAGTAACAAAACCTGGTGACTCATCCAACAAAGAAACTTTCAAGTTGATCCCAAACTCCTTTGCTGAAACTGAAAAGCCAGGAATTTAATGCATTTAAAATTCCAGCAAGGGATGCAGGTACTTCCTTGCATATGCCATTGCCCTTGAAATGATAACAGCAAGCCTAACCTAAAGGCCACCTACATAGCCATAAAATGAGGAGGGGCAGAAGGAGGCAGAATCTGTGCATTAAATCCACCTTGAGTAAATACAATTTCCACCTGTAATGTTAATGGAGCAGAAAGAGCAAAGATTTTTTTCAGAGACAGCAAAAGAACTTGTCAGAGCCCCAAAACAGGCTCTATGATAAGGGAGGGAAGCAAGTGCAGGCCATATACAAGCAGAAAGGGAAAGGCTCCTTCATGTTCTCCTCCTTTTTTCCTCAAGCAAAATATTTTATCATACACTGGCGGCAAGAAGAATAGACAATATACAACTAATATTTTTAACTGTGATAATTTAAAAACTGCAAGAGCATACTCATGTTTTCAAAATACCTCTTAGCTAACTTTTTTCATGTCATGATTTTGGTGGATTTGGGGATTTTTTAGAATGCAAGGATTTCTGTAGCTTAGGGCAGATATTATGTGTTGGCAGTGTTAATGTATGCTTGTATATATGTTTCATGTAGGATTCTGTCTTTCCTACCACACACTTCTGTAATATAAAGAATAAATATAAAAATCCTATCCTATTTATCTAATTAATAGGATAACTTCCCATTTGATGCCAAGAATTTCTATTAGAGGAAAAATTTGTTTATATCTTCCATTTGTCTGTTTTAGGAGAAAACAATGTGAAATTCTATGGGTAGGGTTTTCTGAGAGTTTTCTTACAATCTCTAAAGCTTTCATCTCAAGGTAAAATTCCTCAGGTTTGAATTCTGCCAAAATGCAGAGACTATTTTTGTCTTTTGAAGAAACAATAATCAGTATTTTTGCTATGTTTTGTGAACTGTGATGGATCCTCAGTGAGCTTACTTTATGTATGCTCAAAGGCACAGAGAACCTCATGATAAACAGCAAATACTTTCTCTGGGAAGAAGCAGGCAATGATTGTTGAAGTTGCACCTGCCTTTGCATGCCTGTTAGAGAGCCCAAAGCTGCTGTTTCTGCCAGAGAATTCAAATTCAAGAAAGAAGGGAGGTAAGAAATATATTTCTTGCCTCACTGCAATAATCTGTCATTGGAGTAGCTGATGCTGTAGCTGATGGGGAAGGAAGAGAGGAAAGAGTGGCCTGCCTAAAGTATGCTTGGTTCTTTGAGCATATTTTTGTGGAAACACGTGGAGAATTGGCTAATGAGGGAAGGAAAAAGGTTTTTATTCATACATAATCTGATAGAGCTGAAACAGATGCTGCTGCTGCTGAGATTTACCAGTATTCTATTTCCTATATAAACCTTTAACACCATTTATGGTATTAAAAGCATGTTGCTATTTTATTTTCATATGTTGCTACGCAGTTCTAACACTGTTTTATATAGAATCATAGAATGGTTTGGGTTGGTAGGGACCATAAAGATCATCTATTTTAGATATTTTAGATATTTAGATTTAGTAGAGACACGTTCCACAAGGTTGTTCACCCAGCGTGGTCTTGACTACATTAGAGGCTTCAATACAGACAAACCACTGACATAATTGTATTATTTTTCAAAGCCTGTAACCAAATGGCAACGATCTTAAACTGAAAGAGGGTAGATTTAGATTGAATGAAAGGACTAAGTGGGGTTTTTTAAATTATGATGATGGTGAGAGACTGGAACGGGTAGTCCAGAGCTGTGGACATCCCATAACTGGAAGTGTTTGAGTTCAAGTTGCTTAGGACTTTAAGTGACCTGATAGATATTGATAGATGTCACTATATCTACTAGGTAGACAGCACAATGTTTAGAAGTCCCTTCTAACCCAAATCATTCAGTAATCTAATTTTATGGCTTCTCGTTTCCACAGAATAAAGACATTGTGAAAAGAAGGGAAGAAGTGCAGAAAGCTTTAAAAATTTGGGAACCAAACTGTTTACAGAGTCCACAAATACCTAAAGCATGGAGCCCATCCCTATAACTCTCTTGGATAAACCTGAACAGAGTATTTGTGAACTAGAGGCAAAAGTAAGCATCAATAAGATAACAAATGCGTGTTTCATCAAATAAGCTTCCCAGAGAAAGTGCATTGAATGAAATTACCTGTGCCTTTCTGAAAATGAGTTTATATGTATTTGCCTATCTTTTCATCGCTCTATAAATATTTTAATTTGAAAAAATATAACTTAAGCCAGTTTCAGAGGGCTGAA
Organism: Alethe castanea; assembly: GCA_024734035.1. Classification (NCBI taxonomy): domain Eukaryota; kingdom Metazoa; phylum Chordata; class Aves; order Passeriformes; family Muscicapidae; genus Alethe; species Alethe castanea. The sequence goes on from JANRGV010000001.1 coordinate 74,144,028, forward strand.
AAACACAAGTCTTTGATTCTGAGCAAAAAGAAAGTTATTTGCTTCAGCTGAATGTTTAGTGATGCAATGTCTATGGCCAGAAAAAAAAGCAAAATGCAAAAGAACTTTTTTGGATTCTTTGTCTCTACATTTACTATTCTCTAAAAGCAGGTTGATAGTGGTCCTATTATATAGTCATTGCATCTCTTAAGACCTTAAATAATAGGAGGAATAAATTATTCTGATTTAGCACATGCACAGGTTTATTGATGAATAGTATTTTATTGTCTCTTTAATTTTGAATTAGCTTATATTTTTTTTGAGATGAGGAAAATCCAATGAAATTTTTGATTGAAGCATACAAACCCATTTTTCATTAACTGATGACTTATAATGTTTGCTCAGATTCCTAAAAGAATTGCTGCAGTGAAACTCATATAGAGGAGAGTAAAGTGCATTGTATCTAATTAAAACATTATGAAATATACTTGGACACTGTATGGAATTGAATACAACAAATAACAAAAAATCATTAGAGACAAAACTAACATCTATTTAAGCTTAATTGCATTTTTGCTCTCAATTGCTAATGCCCTCTCTACTTGAGACCTTTTTTATACTAACATTTTACACATTTTAATTAAATATAACCTGAGACAGTTTTCATCATTGCTTATGGCAAAACAGAGAAATTATTTAAGCTGAAAGATTTACATTCTAGATTTGCCTTTCAAACATTCCTATAGTCTGAATGCAATCAAATGTGGAACCATCATTTTAGTTTCATTCCTGCTTACATTCAGTGCCAAAATACAGGCTCTGTGCTCAGTAGTAAATAAAATAGCTGCAATCCTTGAAGTGTACATGACTCCCATTTTTGCATCTCCCTGCCTGCTCAGTTGACAAATTTTCTGAGAAAATGGACCCTCATCCTCTCTCCACTTAGATTTTCTGCTGTCAGCCTTCAAGGCTGTACCAGAAAGGTTGATATTTACAGAGTTCTTGGCTTTGATGAAGAAGTCAAGAGGCACCTTAAGAAGCTCCTACTCCTCCTCTGGCTCTTTGTCTTTGCCACAACAGTTGTGTTACTGTTACTCTGTATAGACCTTGTTACACAACATATTACTGAAAAAGTTAATCTAAAATAGAACCTCAAAGTTGGGTTATTTTAATTGCTAAAAGTTCTCCCTTTTTTTTTCTATTTTTTTCTTCTTTCCCACCCCCCCCACCCCCCCATAGTATGACCTCAGTAACAACTGTACTAGCACAAAGGAGGGTGCAGGAGAGGTATAAATATTGTACCAGAAAAGATGCTACTATAAGTGACAGGATTCTGTGTTTTCTTTATGGATTTTCTTTTTTTGTTTTTACTTTTATATTTCTTCTTTGATTATTTATATAGTTATTGCGCAGAAGTCCCATCTAAGCCTTGAGCTCTAGAAGTCTGTATCAAACCAAGTCTTTCTGACAGCATGTGTTAGAGCATCATGCTGGACTAGGTTGAGGTATGTTCATCAAGAAGCATAAAATGTCCAGGTGGTGTTGGATGACTAGAGATAGTAGGGGACTGCCTTTTTCAGCTCTGAGTCATTGATGCAAACCCAAATAAGCTGTCAAATAAAGTCAATTTTGGCCAGTTATGAACTTAAAAAAAAAAAAGTTGCAAAGGTTTACACTGAAAATTATTTTGAAGATAATGTATGTGGTAATTTAATTCCAGACCAAAATTAAATTCCAAACAAGCCACTCTTCTTTCCCTCACTCCTTCCAGCAAGAGAGGGACAAAAGCAGAGACTATAGGTTGAGATAACAATTTACTGAAAGCAAAAAACAATTGAATAAGAACAGTAATGGCAACAATATTAATTAAAAGAGTGTACAGAAAGAGAAGGTGCTTTACACGCAAAAAGGTGTTCACCAGCTCAACTTAGTTCCATGTGGCTGCTGTGACAAAAACAAGGTGGCAGCTGCTCCTGTGAGCAGCACCACATGGTTTCCCAGACAACGACGAGATGGAGGGTGCTCCTTGCAGCTGGCACTCCCATCCCTGGGCCTGAAACAATGACAAACAATGACAGACAAATGCCAAAAAATCTAGATTGTCTGCACTGTACTGCCCATTTTTTTCCAGACCTCTGCACTCTGCTGATTCAAATCCATGTGGCACCAACACTTCAGACTGCTCCACCCTGCTCCACGTGGCTCGACTCAGCTCGTTTTGGCTCAGCTCAGCTGGAATTGGGCTCTCCAATGCTGCTCCATTCTCTAGAGAAGCTTTTCAGCACTGTGTGTTGGAGCTGCGTCTCGGTGGAACGGGAAGGGGAACCTCAGAGGATTCGGTTCACAGGGTTGATCCTGGCAATCCCCCCAAATGAAGAGAAGGAGACAAAATCATGCACTTCCAGGGGTATTTTCTTTTTTCTTCCCCCCAAAATCACGCTCCCCCAGTGATGATGTGGTATAGAACAGCAACCTGGCCATACCTGCACAGCTCCTGTTTCACCCCCTCTCTGCAATCAGGATGACACAGTTTGCACAGATTTATTAATTGAGACGAATACAATTTAAACAGTAATCCTTCAGAGCAGAATGCTGTGAAGCATTTCAGGGCATCTAAGTATTTTCGTAGGAGCTGCCATTTAAAACTAAACCAGTTTCCTACGAGGAATTCCCTTTTTGTTGCCAACTACTCATCCAGTGGGTAGCACTTTTGATCTGCCTCTTGGATGACCTGCTGTGTGTTAAAGGTTTTTCAAGCAGGGTAAAAATCACTAAGCACCAAATTGTAACAGAGAAGCTGACCTCTAAGGAAAAGAAAAAAGCAAGCATTAATACCTGTCATGAGTATGATTCCAGAGATGTTAAAAGTCTAAGGGACAGGAAAATTGCCCAGAAATAAGAAAATAAAACCAGAAAATAAAACCCAGAAAAATGAGCAGTTATTTTTATGGGCAAAAAGAATAATAGTTAGTATAGTAAATATTAATTATTCTTATGAACATATTATAATTCACTTTATAAATTAAGTCCAGCCATCTGTTTTTAGCTTTATCACTGTAGCTGCAAAAGTACACATTTTGACACTTTTTATATAATAACAGTGCTTCTTGAGTGTACATTCATGCATTATATGACTTTGCATACTAAAAGGAATACACTTTAAAAGAAACTAAAAAAAACACCCCATAAAAACAGAAAAAAGCAATTTGGAAGAACCAAAGAGTTTTATAAA
>JANRGV010000001.1:74148401-74169184 GCA_024734035.1 Alethe castanea
GAACAGACCACAGAGCTCCCTGGAATGCATTTTGTATATATTCCTTTAATGAATATTTTGCACAAAATATTTCTTTATCCAATGCCTTTTTTGATTTTGTCACTCAGAATGAAAAATCTCTCTACTGTTTAGTGTAACTATTGTGATAGAATAGAATCAGTTGATAAGGGCTGTCTCTTTAAGTAGTCAGGGAGATATTTTTTATTTTTATTCTAAGCCTGGGAAATTGCAGGGCAACAAGTGAAAAAACAGTGGAGCAAAAGGTACCCTGTAGTTACTGAGAATACTGTTATTGCTAAATTCATCTGTTCCACTGCTTGATCTTTGTAGAAACAGTTAGAAACAGAAAAGGAGAAGAAGTATTCTTAATCTGATGTAGTTGTAATAACCATGTTTATTGGAAACAATGTATTGATTAAATAGACACGGCAAATTAAATAACTTTCATTTTGACCTTTCCTCTTCCTGGTCCCAAAGTATGATACAACAACATGATCTTTATTACAAACCACCTCATTCTGTGATCCAGTTCATCAACTATTTTACTTATCTGGATCATTACTCAGTCAAGGTCACATATCTCATTTGGTGAATGCTATGCACATCCATCATTTTTAGATTCAGTGAAGTTTCTGAATGTGTAGTTATTAGTTAATAAAGAATCTGTATTTCTGTAATTATCTGTTTGCTGGAATTTGCCAAACTATCTGCAACTTCAAAGGACATCAAGTGTGTTTTGTCACTGTAAAGCCTGAAGATGTTTTATCTCAATCACAATATTGTGGGAATGACAATAAATTTTGCTGCTGTTCAGTTCAAAGGTACAGATGTTATTCTAAATGCCTTGGTATTCACTTCAATCCATCCCTAGGAAATACTTGGAGAGACACTTGGAAAGTGTCTCCATAATATCTCTGCTACAGAGGAGATTTAAAAATATTCTTCATGGAAAAGACTACTTTAAGATTGAACAAATGTGTGCTATGAATATTAGATTCTCTGAAAATTTTGTGATAATGGCATTACCTCAGTTATAATTGTATCCATTCAGAGTAAAATCTGGTGGTTATAAAGATAACTAGAATCTAAGAAATTCTAATTTAGTTCTCTGCTAGTATTTAGATTTTCTGCATGACTGAGAAAGTACTTAAAACAGCCTTGTGAAAATATTCAAGGAACTTAGGTGCTTGACAAATGCAAAGTTGATCATATTTTGATAATTTGGAAAATACACTTTAACTGTCACTGTTTTATCAGCACACAGTACCAGTAAAAGAAACTTTTCAAACTTCTTTTTTTTATTATTGTGTATAGTTATTCTTATACTTGCACTTTGTTTATTAGCTATTTGAAGGCTTCAAGAGATCCTCCTATATACCCACACAATCTGGAAAAATAGTTGGCTATTCCCCTCAGTTAATGGACTCTCTTCAGATCTTTTCTCCTCAGCCTTTCTTCAGTGTTTCTCAGTTTTTCTGGCTGGAAGATCTCTGAATTGACTAGGTGTCCATTTTGTGCTCTTCACATGATGTATATTAAGACTGAAAAAGCCTTAAAATTCACTTTAGTCCAAAGGGTGATTGGAAATCCCGCTGACATCCATTAAAGGCTATCAGATACAGATACTCCCTTTGTAGGAATGCCTCTCCTCCCCACAAATTGTGGCAGGATAGTAATAATAATAATAACTAAGTAAGAACAATTACTAAGCATATACATATTTCATTGCTTGCTTCTCAAGACATTCAGCTTGAATTTTAGGCAGAGCTCCAGCCTACCCAGCTGTAAATGCTGAAATTTCAGAACTGAAAGTTGCCCTTTCCCTGGATTGCTGCTTCTTTCTTCAGCATCACACAGCTTTTCCAAACATTGTATTTACAGATTTAAGCAGGAGGAGGGAAAAAAAAAAATCTAGATATCCATTTAGTTTAATTATGCTTTTAGTTCTTGAATCAGCTTCAGCCTGTCTTCTTCTAGGGGAGTATTTAAATCCTGGTACTCACTTAAGAGTGAGGACTGGTTGCGATGTGGAAGTCCTATGCTGTCCATAGTCCTGGGTTTCCTTTTCTTTACTTTTCTTTCTGTTACGAGATAAGATCATTATCTATAATCTTCTTGTGTTTTCTTAGACAAACTTTACAGTGGATTTATGTTCTGTGATACCTACAAAGAAGGCTTGAGGAAAACTGACACAGCATGTGTAAAATCCTAGAGCCCATTTAGTGTCACAAGCAATGTGAATGATGTTGCCATGGATAAATCAGGAAGTATGTCTTAATGTAGATTCTCTGTTTACTTAAAGGTTGTCTTGCTATTGCAAGATCACTGGCGAGTGTTGCATTAGTCTCAAGGGATGAAATGTGCTTCTTCCTCACTGACTTTCTAATTTTTCTTCACCGGTTTGTCTGCACACTTTTGCGGATGTACACAATGCAGCTTGCTCTGCCTGTGAGTTTGCTGAGAGGATATATTCTCCCCACATTCTGTTAGAAAGCTGAACAGAAACTGCAGTGATGTCCTTCCTTTTCCAGCACCTTGGCGTGACAGCTGTTATAAACTCAGTGCAGCCATTATGAACTCAATGCAGAAAGGTGTCTTGTTCTGTGAGGTTTTTACTGACAGCCTGAAAGTATCCACCCAGCAGAGAAAGGTTTCATTGTGTGACTCCTAAGCTTCAGTCACAATATTCCAGGCTGTTAGAGCTTCATATTATTGGAATCACATTGCTGCTGGCTTTACAATGCAGCTGAAATGGGTCATTGATCCAATAGTGTGATTGTAAATATGGCAGCTGGATGTTTGGCAGCTTCTTTATTGCCCAGTGTGCATATTGGAGAAGTCTGTGTCTGAGTCCCAGTGTAGATGCTTTCCCCTGTTACAGGTATGTATTTACTATATATGTAGCTTTTTCCTGTTCTTTTAATTTGCTGTCCTGTTTAGTTGTTGGACATTCTTCCAATTCTTTATGCTTTTATTTCTATATTGTTGAATGAGTCTTCCATCTTGCGTACTATAGCTTATATCAGTAGCTACAAAAACTTACACTTATGCAGTAGTGCAGAGCAGATATTGTTGAGCTATCACTAAACTAAACTTGTGACCAATGAAACTGAGTAGGATAGAGGTTATACAGGCCTGAGAAGTTACCTAGATTTTCATGACACTTGTCAAGAATGCATTGAGCTTTATGTTTCAATGTCTTTACTCATATGTCTCTCAATTAAAAGTAATTTTACTGGTTTGGTTTGGTTTGGTTTGGTTTGGTTTGGTTTTTTTTTATGGTGATGATGATTCCATTTCCGTTTTTTTTTTTGGAAGAAGTTTCCTAATTGCTCTTCTGTTTGATTACTTTCTCAGAGACATTGCTCCTGTTAGAAGATGAGTCTGTGTCTAATTAAGAAAACTGTACCATTCCAGAATATTTATATGAAGCTCAGCCTTAAACTACTCTTATTTTTTTTTTTTGATTCTTGGTTTCAAATGAAAAATTGCATCTCAATATCTTGAGAGTTATATTATTTGTTATACATCTTTACTGGGTGTAAATGTTTTAATTTCTAGCTTTCATTTTATTAATTTCTCATTGTTTCTTCAGTGAAATAGGGAAAAAAAATCCACTTCTCTTCCATGTAGATTCAGTTTCTGGTACAATTTACAGTGTTTTCCTTTCTTCATCTGGAAATCTGGTTTACCATCTAGGTTGAGTTTTTCTATTCTCCAGTCTGAGTTTCTAAATCCGGTGTAGTTTGACTGTTGTTTTTTTCTTTTAGTAGACCACATTGTTCATGGCTCTCAATACCATGTTTCACTCACTGTGTGCTGGTTAATGACCACATTAAACTAGATTTTTTTTTATTTTATTTTTAGAGCTTTTCTTACCAAAATGTGACTATTACAAGCAGAATAGTGTATTCACTCGGTTTCACTCTGCAGCAACCTCTTCTCTTTCATGCAAGTTCCATGTCATTAGCCAATGTTGATAAGAAAGAGGGAAAATTACTCTATACAGTGAGGATCTATGGATTTTTCTTACTACTTTGGACTCCTAAAGTGTCAGAGAATGAGAATAGGAATCAGGCTTTGCATTAAGATCAGTGAAGTATGTGGTTACATAAAATAGAACTTCATACAACAGCCCAAATCTGGAAAACTCTAAGAATCTATTTCATTATAATGTTAAGTTTGAAGATTAAAACTAAGGTCAGAAATGTAGCATTTTTCTTGAAAATTTTCTAGTTCACAATTTTATTGTTTTGTGCTAATAGAAGCAACTGCTGTGTATACTGTTTTTCCTAAGATAAAATCAGAAACAGAAATATTAAGTGGAAAACTTAGGGGTAGAGAATGAGAAATACAAATAAAATCAATATCTCACTGCTGTACTTGTTTAGGTCTTAATTCATAGCTAAGCATCAGCTTTGTTCCACTTTATTTCATCTTACCTTTCCATTAATAGGGGAATTACTCTATTGCAGAGATAAGGTGTATCTAGCACCCTACTTACACTATATTTAATTGCAGGGAGTGAGAACAAAGATAATTTAGACAGAAAACACATATTGAAACTGGAACACAGACAGCGTGTCTGGTCCTGCCATTTCCTGAATGAAAAGTGTTTGAAGTGCAGTTGTCTCTCATTCTTTATATAATTTTTTGGTAATTGCTTTTGATTCTTTCAGGATCAGTGCAGAAATGGATTCTGTAAATCCATCCAAAGACTTGGCTTTAGTCAGTGTTAAAAGAAGCAAATAGATAGGTGGGGTTTTTCTCTCTCTTAACAGGGATTCAATGCAATATATCTAACGTTCATATTGAGTCTTCTTTGTACTGAATTCTATCAAATTGAATTTATATAGACCAGATTCTTTTTGGGCTCAAGGGTATCTGCATGGCATAAACTTAAAGAGGAAAGTGTTATCTCCATCTGCAGTGGCCCTGTTGTGTAAGATATTGAAGTGCATGTTTCTTTTCACCAGGCTTTTCTGATGCCACCTGCAGTATTTAGGACAACAGACAACACAGGAGAAAAAAAACAAAATATGTATTTTGACTGTATTTCCTTTTGTGTTTGTAAACAGAGTCTTTAAGCAACATTCATAGGGACTTGTTTTGCTTTATTTCACAAGAGTTTTTGATTAATCATTTCACAAAGAATAAAAGGCTAGACCTTTAAAATTATGTTCATGTTTAGGATCCAATTTTATGTTAAGCTCTTTTTAGACTTTGACAGTATTTACTTCCTTCCTGTTTTCCAGCTTGAGTTGGAACTGCTGAAATACCATAAAACAGGCTTGGACAAATTTGATAGATTCATATCCAGACCTAGGGTTCCAGTGCACTCTTGATTGTAAACATGCCTCTCACTCTCACAAATTACTACCCTTCTGTTTATGTACTGAAAGGAAATAGAATTCCTATTCTATATCTCATCAAAGACTTCATGCTCTGGCTTGCCACTTTCCCCTGTTCCCATTATTCTGCATTTCATACTGTTTGACATCTGTCTTTTGTAACACTCTGCTATGCCAGCATTGGTTCCATTCCACACCATCTTACTATGTGTCCTGTGTATAAAGGGCTTTTTACACAGAATGTTCTAGTCATTATGCCTTATAAGGAAAGCTTCCTCATTATTTACTCTTGCATGAAAGGGATTGGAGAGTTCTATTTTACACATTGTATACATTACCAACTATTACAATGATGGAATGCTGTTAGGAATATCAAAGATACCAAGATTTTTAATCAAAGTAAAGTTTTCTGTTAAATGTAGAGTAAAAATCTAATGCCAATGCCAATGTGCTTGTAATTCATGTTTTACAGCATACTATAAGACAGAAAAACCAACTTTTTTTGCCTATTCTGAATTCTTTAGAAAATCATCTGTTCAGACTTCGTTGGAATTAATGTTTCCATGTCTATTGTGTTTGCAGGACAGTTTTTGGCTGGGGAGGGGCCTACAGGGGTGGCTTCTATAAGATGCTTTCAGAAACTTCCTGCATGTCTGGTAGAGCCAATGCCTGCAGCTCCAAAGTCAGACGTGCCACTGGTAAAGGCTGGGCCAAATAGAAGTGTGATAACAGATTTAAGATGAAGAAAAGCAGAAGTTGTTGGGCAGATGTGACTGTGGCCATAGAAGCGTGGAGTGAGAACATGTGAGAGGAACAACTGTGCACACACCAAGGTCAGCTCAGATGGAGGGCCTGGAGGTGCTCCAGGCACTGCAGCCTGTGGTGCAGACCATGGTGAAGCAGCTGTGCCCCTGCAGCCCTTGGAGAATTTCTGGGACACAGAGATCCAGCTGCAGCCCGTGGAGGAGACCCATGCCAGAGAAGGTGGATACCCGGGAGGAGGCTGAGAACCCATGGGAGGCCTGTGCTGGACCAGGCTCCAGTCAGGGACCTGCAGACCCATGGAGAGAGGAGCCCGTGCTGCAGCAGAAGTGCTTACTGAGCAGCTTTCCATCATTTCCCAGAAGTCGTGGCTAACTGGGAACGAACCTCTCAGTTCCCTGGAGGTTACCAAATGTCACTTCCATCAACAAAAAAGGTCAGAGGGAGGATCTGGGGAACTATAGGTCTGTCTAACTTCAGTGCCAGGGAAGGTTGTGGAGCAGATCATCTTGAGTGCTAGCACATGGCATGTGCAGGACAACCACAGTACCACGCCCAGCCAGCATGGGTTTATAAAAGGCAAGCATTGCTTGAATGATCTGATTCCTCCAATTACAAGGTGTCTCACTAAATGGATGAGGGAAAGGCTGTGGATGTTTTTTACCTGAACTGTAGCAAAGCTTTTGACACCATTTCCCTCATAATTCTCCTAGAGAATGTCTGCTCATAGCTTGGACTGGCCCACTGTTTGCTGGGTAAAAAGTTGACTGGATGGTTGATCCCAGAGAGTGCTGGTGAATGAATTTACACCCAGTCACAAGCGGGGCTCCACAAGGCTCAGTACTGTGTTTAATATCTTTGTCAATGGTCTGGATGAGTGGATTAAAGTGTACCCTCAGTAACTTTGCAGGTGACACCAAATTCAGTGTGACTGTTAACCCGCTGGAGGGTAGAAGGCTCTGCAGAAGGATCTGGACAGGCTGGATCAATGGACCAAAGTCAATAGTGTGAGGTTCAACAAGGCCAAGTGCCAGTTCCTGCACATGGGTAGCAACAACTGTGTGAAAAGCTAAAGGCTGGAGGCAGGGTGTCTAGAAAGCTGTCCGGTGGAAAAGGAACTAGGGGTGCTGGTCAACAGTGGCTGAACATGAGCCAGGGTGTGCCCAGGTGGCCAAGAAGAGCCATGACATCATGGCTTGTATCAGCAATAGTGTGGCCAGCAGGACAGAAGAAGTGATTTTCCTCCTGTACTCAGCACTAGTGGAGCTGCACTTCAAATCTTGTGTCCAGTTTCAGTCCCATCACTACAAGGAGGACATGGAGGTGCTGGAGCATATCCAGAAAAGGCCAGCAGAGCTGGTGAAGGGTCTGGAGCACAAGTCATGTGTGGGGTATTTCAGGGAGCTGGGGTTGTTTAGCCTGTAGAAAAGGAGTCTCGGTGGAGACCTTATTGCTCTCTGGAACAACCTGAGAGGATGTAGTAGCCAGATGGATGTTGATCTCTTTTCCCAGGTAACAAGTAACAGAATGAGAGGAAATGTTCTCACAATATATTGAGGGAAGTTTAGGAGGCTATTAGGAACAATTTCTACATGGACAGGATTGTTAAACATTGGAACAGGCTGCCCAGTCACTGCCTCTGGAGGTATTTAAAAAATTCATAGATGTGGTGCTTAGGGCCATGGTATAGTTGTGGGCTTGGCAGTGTTAGGTTCATGGTTGGACATGATGACCTTAAAGATCTTTTTCAATGTAAAGGACTCTGGGATTCTATGAAAAAATGCTTTAAAAACAGACAGTGTTCCACTGTAAACAATTCATTGCAAGCATGTACTGCACCATGTTGCACAACAGGACCTACTTCCCCTTTGGCTCCGAAATTGGCAGTTTTGATCTTTCACTGCAGCTCAGAGTAAAGAAAAAACATTGTCTCAGCTGCACTGTGTATGTTTCATGACTCCCCTTTATTTTTGCAAAAATATGATTTCTTGGAGTTTGAGGGTTTTCTTCATTGTTTTGTTTGATTGATTTTCATTCCAGATGTTTATTTTGTACATATTTCACAAAATAGTGTTTGCAAAAGTACAAACACACCACAAGCTTGGACTAAGTAATATTCCTGTTCCCTCAATTATATACCATCCTCGTAACACCTGTTCATGCTGTGAAACAATATTCAGCGTGTTGATCTTCTTCAATTCCCTCTGGTCTTTCCAATTAAAAAAGTTAATACAGTAACAAACCAAACCAGCATGTCATCTGCAGTGACAAAGTCTTGGGTTTGTTTCTCTTGCTTTAAGTTTCTGAGAATATCAAATGCCCAGGTTTTTAGAGAGTTTTACTCTAAACACTGCTCAGCATCTGGCAACATAGGTCAGATAGAGTGGTGGATTAAGAGGAGGTGGAATACCTTTAAGTATAGGAAAAAAAAGTTGAGATCTTAATATTAGAAGAGGAGAAGCAATATGAAAGGTTGGGGAGGCCATGATGGTACCACAGAAAAGGAATGAAAAAGAAAGGGTGTTGCAATGACTGAGCAGAATTCTATTCATGGATATAAGAACAGGTAGGTTTTATTGTTCAGTCATAGATTTCAAAGCTGACACTACTTTTTACCTCATACATTCTAAAACCCTTCTGCAAATACAGTATCCTAAAGGTTTTGACAACCTCAGCTCTGCAGATACTTAACAAATGCCTTTTTAGGATCAGATAGTTATTGTTTGAGTATCTGTTTGAGGCTCAGTATGAATAGGACCTCCTGTGGCAGTACAGCTTCTTTGAACATAAATATGGGATTGCTATTACATCCTAAATAATAAGAGAAAAAAAATTGTTCAGTGCAGCTCTGATCTGCTCCTTCTAAATTCTAAATCTAAATTGAAATAATACCTCTGAGTCAGTTGAGAAAGTGTTTTTCTTTACTGATATATTACACAAGTGTTTGTTAAATGTAGAAAATACTTTAATTTACCTGGAGCTGAATTTACCAAAGAGCTAAATTAGAAAACCTATAAGTCCATTTCAGGACATATCCTTTTGAATATGCAATTCCTGACAAGTTGAATTTCAGACTTGATCTACAAATAGAAAAGTATGCATTAATCCTTATTTCTGATTTTAATTTCTTTTGATTGTTTCTTTTCAGTTGGCTTTGGCTACTGGACTCCAGAGATTTTCAGTGTCCATCATGTCTTTGTGAAGGCAGTTGTACACCGCAAATTAATTACTTGTCAATTTCTATCTATTTTCACTTTGTAATGAGCCACATATACTGAGTTTTCCAACACTATATTTCCCTTTATAAAATATTTCTTGCCAACACTCAAAAGCTTTTAAGCTTTTTAAGTTTTTATTTGTTGCCTTCTTATTTTTCTCACACTTTAGTTTGGAACATACGTAATAAAATCAGAGTTAGAATTACCTTTACTGACATCAAAGAGGCATAAAAATACCTCCTTGCTTAATCTCTTTACAAGGACATCAGTATAGTGTTCAGCTCTGTTTCCCATGGCCTCTCCTCAACAAATGAGAAAGATACAGTTTGAAGGGGTTGTATGTGAGAAGTGCAGGAAACTGGCTGACATTTCACACACAGAAGGTGGTCATCAGTGGGTGTTGCTCAGGTTGGCAACCTGCCACAGGTGAGGCCCCTGAGGGATTGATACTGGGCCCCATTCCATCCCACATGTTCATAAATTGCACAGGTGATGGGATTGAAAGCACCCTCACCATGTTTACTGATGCTGCCAAATGTGGCGGTGAGGTGAGCCTGTGAGAAGGGGAAGCCATCCCACAGGGAGACCTGGCAGGATGGAAGGAGAGCTAGTGAGAACAGTATGGAGTTTATAAGAGACAAGAATTAATTCCTTCACCTGGGATGAAATATCCAAAAAGCCCAAGGAGCCTTGCTGAAAGGGACCTGGGGTCCTGGTGGGCAACAAGATGAACATGAGTCAGCTGCATCAATGGCAGGTCTGATTCCTGGACTGCACTTACCAAGGAACTGCATTCCTTTAAAATTATTCCACGTGGTTTATTTTGCTGTGGCTTGATTTGTTGTGTTTTGAGGTTTGTTTTTTTTTTCCCAGCAATTTCCTTCCAGATATATATATATGTGTGTGTGTATATACATCTATGTATATATATATAAGTATTTTTAGGAAAATCTAAAATTAATATTCTTCATCTATGCTATAATAATGCTATTTACAGAAGGAACAGAGGGAACAGAAATGACTATTGTGGTAAATCAAATATAGTTGATCAAAATTTAAGATCAAAATATTAGTTTAAAATAACATATTTGATCTGATACCCTGCTCAGTGCTTATGTAGGCAAAGTAGAGAAAGACCTTTATAATAATGTCCAACTGCCAAAGCCAAAAGGAATCTGAAAAAAATTTCAGCCATATTTACTTTTTCGTTAAGTATTATATAACTTCTTAAATTCCTCCAAATAAACATGTGGACAAAAAGGACAGAGAACTTTTTTTCAGCTCTTTGTAGCTTAGGCAATCTACCAAATGTTTTCCCAGACAAGGAAAAGATAGAGATATACTTGCATACACTTCATGGAAGTGGCCCCCAGAGAGTCCTACTGATGTTATAGAGACATTTACAAGTGCAAGAAACTGTCAGAATTAACTTCCAGATCTGGAGTTTAGCTTGTAGGTTTTATGGATAATGACTTGGTAAAATATATCTTAGTTATTTTATTGTGATTTCTTTTAAGAAATGTATAATGGTAAAAATAATGGTAAAAATGTGAGCTATAAAGAGATGATGAAACACTTTTATCTAAGTTATTGTTGAAGATCACAAGGAGAAAGTGCTTGAAAACCTCATCAGTTATAATTATTCATTACTTTTGTGCCTTAGCGTAGCACAATAAGTATTATGCATACCTGCTGGTCAGAGGGACTTTTTCTTCATATGACTTTGGATGTTGAAAACAGCATGAAGAAGTTCAAACCTTACCAGAAATTTTCATCAGGCAAGCAAAAAAATTGAAATATTTTATTTCTTTTTTCTTTTTTCCCCCAAGGTTCACAGGCATTTCCAAACTGCAACATGATTTCAAGGTTAACTGCCATTCCCACCCCTCCAACTCCTTACATGTAAAATAAGCAAGTATAGATTCTATCCACTGTGTGAGGTAAGGAAGTATAATGACAGGATGTAAATTTTTCCATTAAAAATCTCTGCACAGTGACTCTCATGGATGGGGTTTTTTCATTTTTAGTACTATTGCTGTGATGCAGCTGAGGAGCAGCCACTGTTAGGAATTCTGGGAACTGCAGAGATTTCACAGTGGAATTAAACAAATGCTCCGCCCCACTGTGATTCCAAGGGAACTGTATAAACCTTCTCACAGGGAAGCTGTACTATTTTTGATTAGCACAGCAGTCCAAAAACCTCTAAGATGCAATGCATCTCACACCGTGTATAAACTGTGAATTGCGTCTGAAAACAGTTCTTTTTCTGTGTAATTCAGCATTTTGAACATTATCTTTGTGGCCACCAGTATATTCTGGGATTTTAACAGCCTTCCTGTGAATGACCATCTAAATAGTGGCACATGTAGATGAGGACATGACAACATGTCAACATGAGAGGTTGAAATCAACTGCCTGAAAGAGTTTAAGAGGCATCTTGTTGTGTACAGTGACCAGCACACTAGTGGAGACTTGGACAGACACCATTCTCTTACCTTTCCATTAGTTACTTACACCGTTTTTAGCAGCACTTTCTTCCCTCTTGCTGGCCAATTCAAGTGGAATGCTCTAGATGGTCTCACCTCTCTCTCTCTCTTCCCTTTATCTTGAATCCTGTTTGAGGTCTAGGAAGTCTTCCTTCTCCAAATGATGTCTTGTACAG
The DNA here is from genome assembly GCA_024734035.1 of Alethe castanea. NCBI lineage: Eukaryota > Metazoa > Chordata > Aves > Passeriformes > Muscicapidae > Alethe > Alethe castanea. The sequence goes on from JANRGV010000001.1 coordinate 74,160,395, forward strand.
CTAAGGACTGTGGATAAGCTGGAAAAAATGATTAGACAGAAATAGCTATGGAATGAGAGTTTTGTGGGATCAAACAGTGTATTTTAGTGATTGCATAATTAGGTCAGAGAACTGGGAGGGAAGATCTTAGAAGAGAAATAACTTGTATGATACAGACAATGCCAAGGACACTCAAGGTAAATATTCAGAGTTGGAAAGGGATCCAAGAATATCTTGCTCTAAGGAATATCTAGGGAGCAGAGTAGGTTAGTGTTCAAGGGAGGGATGAGAATCCAGACCACTGAGGATGAATTTGAACAGAGATTAATTACAGACCTATGATAAGATCTACAGTTTGTGCAAAATTTCAGGTAAATACTATTCATCAGTGAAAAGTAGAATGGCCAGAAATCAGAAAGGCTGCAATAAAGAAAGCCTGGTATGATGAAAATTCCTATGTCCTCTTATCTTGACAATTTTATTTTTTAAATTTAGGATTTACAGTATATTTATTGATAACATAAAGTTAGAAATAACAAATTTCAAAAATATATATATGTGTTTGGGAAAAAAAGAGAGAGGGGAGCTGAATAAGTGGAAGAAATAACAATGGTCTTAGAACACATAAGTTCTTAAATGGCACAGAAAAATCGAGCAGACAGTAGCAACTCTTGACAGAGTTTGTGATGCTGGTAAGGTGGTCTGCCTTCTGGGACCTCATTTAGAAGCAGCTATCCTCTGTGATACATTGTCAGAATACAGAAGCAAATGGCTGAATAGGATATGTGCCAAGCTCCACAGTGAACTTCCTTATAGTCTTTCTATAGGCTTGATGGTGCTCAATAGAATGATAGTCATAGACAATCCTTTGGGATGAGTTAAGATAATGATACATGAAAGTGTCTCAATGCCTGATTTAATGATTTTTTTTTAGAAACCAAGCTGAAGTTGTGGCTAAAGTAGTAGTCTCAGGTAGGTACTGACTAAAATTTTGCAGAATTGAAAGAATTCATGTTGAAATGTTGAAAAAATAATGAGGGATCCCATGTTGATGAGACAGCCTTGCTTACCCAAACAATGATGCAGACCAGGGAGGGTTGTATACAGAAGCCAACTTCATATTCTTAACATTGTAACCTTAAACCATACAACTTTTATCTTGCTGGAATTCACTCCATATTACATTTTCTCTGTGCCATTTTTACTTCTTTTTGAGGCTTGGTTTAAAGTATTTCTACTGAGGTATTTATCTCTTAATTTTATTTTACTCTGCCATTTCCTTTGCATGTTACAGAGCTTAGCATCATGTATTTCTATTGAAGTAATTTCTCTCCAATATACACATCTCTCCCAGCCATTTGGACTCTCATGCTTTAACAACTTCTTTTTGAATTGTTGACTTTCGCCTACACCTTTTGTGAGACATATTACTTCATAGCACAGAAGGACTCTTAGTTACACTACAGGAAAAAACCATGCAATTTGTAAAATGCCATACATACCAGTGACTTCTAGATCTCTAAACCTTACAGCAGAGTTCATGATATAAAATGCATTGGTACCTGTGAAAAGAAAAAAAACCAAATACTTCACCATCTTTGAACAACTCTTCTTGCATTTTAATTAAAATATTTTCATGTGAGCCTTTCCCCCATTTTTCAAAAAAAAAATTTCAATAAAGAAAAATAACAGTTAAGGGTCTTGCAGAATGCTCTAATGCCATCATAGATGCATTTAAGACGCACTTAAATTCTTTCAATTTGGAATAAACCTTTTGATCATTGCTCATAGAGCATTACCCCTCATTCCCTTAACAAGAGAGTTTTCAAGAAAACATTTTTTATCTCGGCTTTTCTAGAGCCATTCACTTTATATTAAGGGTTAAATAATGGCTAATACTTTACCAGAGGTACATAATTTGTTGTTTCTATCAAGTATATTATAAGTGTGCATATAAGAAAAGTAAAATTCCCTTCCATCTTTACTGTATGTTTTGCTTGCTTACTGCATATTTTGAGTCATTTAACTCTAGATTATTCCATAACAGTAATTAATTTGGATTTTTTTTCACATATTCATATTTTTTTTTATTCTTATGATTTCCCTTTGTGAAAGGTTTCTTAAATTAAATTTTTGTTAATTCTTCTAGCTTAATAAATGGTTCTGAAAGGTTGTAGGTGCTGTACAAACACAAGCAACATTTCTGTTGAATTATTGACTATCCCTAGGGATTCCTCGAAGATGACAAATAGAGATTTCCATGTTAGTGTCTACAGACCATCTCTGTCTAATGAAAATATTAGTTGTTGCAAGTCATAACCCTTTCATAATTAACCCCTAAAATTAACACCTAATAAGAATTTTTTTCAGAGGTATTCATTGCTTCAAATTTTTCATTGCTGTCTGTTGTCTGTAATGTAACATCTCTTCTGTGCTAACACCACAGATTTTAGTATCTACGTTATTGACACTGGTGTAACTATAAGCATAGTCATATCTACAATGTAATGTAGCTCTTGACATAAAGAGTGACACTAGTGAGAATTTTGTTCTATTTTGTCAAGGTACTTGGTACTTTACATAGACATAAAAATGCTACAAAATCTGCAAGACAATGATTTAAACAAAAAAGTTGATAACCTCAAATAATACAAAAATAAATTTGTTTGTCTAATTTTTTTCACTAATCATAAAAACAGAATTGAGGAAAGAATGTATTTGTATAACATTATGATGTGCATTATTAAAAATATTCTTTTAAATGTGTACAAATATATATAATCTGGTATTAATTTTATTTAGTCCACCACTTATTTTTCATATTACAAAGCTTAGCATGCTGTCACAAATACTTTAATGATTTGTGTCATCAGCTATATCAGAGGTCAGAAGTGATGCATCTATTTATTTTGTCCAGGTTTTCCAGTAAAGGATTTCCAAGTATCACTCATTTCTCCAAAGATACAGTGCTTTAAATTAAGCTTTAATTGTAACAGCTTCTGTGTAAGGATTCTTCTGAACTGTTTGGCTTCTATATGCAACTTTTAAAACACTAAAAATTCTAATCATATGAAGGAAAGGAATGTTCCTGAAGTGTAGTATGTGCTGCTCTTGTCAAATAGTTTTATCTGGGATTAACCATGTTTATCATGGTCAAATGTATATCAAACATGGTTTCTCTCTTGGAAGTTCTTCTTTCACTCTTCGTGAAATAATCAGAGAAAAACAAAACAAAACAAAACAACATTTAAAAACAAACAAACAAACAAAAAAACAAAAACAAAAACAACCAACCAACCAAAAAAAAAACCTGAGTCAAATTTAACTCCAAAGCCAATTTTTTTTTTTTTTTTTTTTTTTTTAAATAATAATACCAAGTTTAGGAGATATATATTAGCGATTATACATTGAAGAAAAAATATTCTGGTAGAAATTCAGTCAAGTTTTTGTATACTTTGTAATTCCAGAATATAAGGATCATTATATGAAGAATTAAAAACCTCTAACTCATATATATGCACACACACAAAAGGAAAGCTGAAACACTTGACAGGGATAAATTGATTTTTCCTTTGTTAAATTGGAATTATTAGCTCATTGCAGAACTAAAAGGCTGATTTGAAGGAGTGAGAAGTCAGCTAAGGCAGTTGATTTAGCACTTGTCAGTAAAATTGTTCTTTTGTCAGAACAGTTTTTATTAATTTCATATTTTTCCTATATTAAGGTCATGATACCTTACTTCGCTGGCATATGCCTAAAAGACTTTTGGAAAGCATAATTCAGTTTTTGTTTCATTTCTTTCTCTTGGATATCGTGCTTTCAAAGTCTTTTCCCCTTGAGTGTAATTAGCATGATTTTTTTCTAATTCTCTGATCCCTCTTCTCACACTGTTTGATGTGTGACAAACCTTTGGATACCATTATAATTTCAAACTCAGATTTTTTTTTTCCCATGTACATAAATACTGATGAAGTTTTATTAAGCAAAGACATCTATTAAAAATGGCTTAAAAGGACTTATTTCTTCATAGTAGATGGAGTGCTATGATAAAAACATCGCTGCCAAATCTAGAAACTCCTGAGCTTTGTGTAGGGACAAATCACTATTAACAATGACTCATTTTCTCCTCAGATTAGCTCTTCATTTCAAGCAATAGGAAAAGAAGAATAGTGGCAAATACATTAAATATAAAATTCAGATTAGAAAAGCAAATTTAGTGATACAGACCTAGCTCACAGCATAAGGACCTCAAGAAGATATCTGCCTTTTATGTTCAGAATACTAAATTTGCAACATTCCCTGAAATGCCTTTATTTTCTTTAGATTCATTCCTCATTGTAACAACAGAGCATGCTTACAAGCCCTCAGATGTAGTTCTGCCTGCACTGGGAATCCCTTTGTGATAGATACATACTTATGACTTCAATAGGAAAAGCATTGGTGCAAATAAATTCCTCTTCCTCTCTCTTTGTACTCTTAGTTAACACATATTTCTGTATTTCTTAGGAAGAATCAGAGTATACGAATCAGGGAAATAAATGGGGCAGATTATACCAGCTTTATTTGTATCTTACTCCCCATTTGCAGAGGCATTTCTCCACCAGGTTTCTTCAGAACCACACACAATTTGAAGTAATCTAGTTTTAAAACAAAACAAAACAAGCAACAGCAACAAAAAAAAAAACCTGAAGAAACAAACAAACAAGAAAAAAACCAAAAATGAAAACAACAAAAAAGAGGAAAAAAACAAACCTCAAACCCTCAAGCAAATGAAAAACAAAACTGACTTTCCTTAAGAACAGTTACCAGTCCCGGGAAGATGCAGAAAGATTGCATTGCTAAGTGCTAGTCGAAGTCTGAGATCATGGTTATGTCAGGAGGTTGATATGCCAAGAGGTCAAAGGAGGTGATTCTTCCTCTCTACTTGGTTCACACAAAACCCCACCTGGAGTACTGCATCCAGCTTTAGGGTTCTCAGCACAAAGAACACATGGCCCTTTTGAAGGGAGTCCAGAGGAGGGCCAGGGAGAGAATCAGAGGGAAGATCTGATCTTCCTACAATGCCTACAATAAAATGCCGGTGCTTTTTTACTTCTTCATTACTTCTTCTTTCTTACATGCCTTATGTTCATCTGAGTCTGCTCCTATGTATTTTCTAACACATTTTGTAAACTTTCCATTTTTTTTTAAGTCTGCAGCTCCATGCTACATCTCAAACGTTGCCTTTTGTGGATGTTAGATGGTGTTGGATATGAGTTCTGTTTGTTCCATCTAAAACCAAGCCAATTTTGTCTAGCTCCAGTCTGCATGTCTTTAAGAGGCGTTTGGAAAGTTGCTTATGGTGAGGAAGTCTCCTCTCTAGCCTGTGTCCCAGCTCTTCTCATCCCATACCTGTAATCCCCTGTGCTGCATCCTGGATCTCCTGATATGAGGACACCTCCTGGTATGAGCTCTCACACCAGGCTCATTTTTCTCTATACTACAACATTATATTTGAGTCATGAATATCTCATTGTAGCATAATTGCCTGCTACTGTCATCTCTAGAACTATGATCACACCATGAAAATATCAACAAAACAAATTAGCTATAGCTACCCCATGTCAGTTAGAAAGAGGATTATTGCAGCTAAACCAAGAAAGACAAAGGTACAGGCAGATGAAAATTTCAGACAGAGGTAGCCTAACAAGTTCTGAAACTTCCAAAGTCCCTAAAAATCTTTTGGCCTATTAACATCAATGACAACACTCTGTATTACAGGGCTACAGGGTAACAAAACTCAGGTTGAAGATACCATAAAAAGTATATTTTGTTATGTAATTGTAAATATTGTACTGTGTTATCATCTAGTAGAGCAGACTATAAAGTATATTGTCATTTTTTTAGGTATTGATGCAATGCTTATATAATTAGGCTTTAATATAAATATATAAATAAATATATATATGTCTATATCACTTTGAAGATATTAATGATCTGTTTTTATTTTGAATCTGTAGTGTAATTAATTCAATACTGAAGAGATAGTAATATCTGTTTTGTTGTGTTTGCCATCATGGTATGTTCTGTAGAAATGTATTGAAGTAGTATGTTTGTGGAAATTTATGCTACCATTTATCTAATGCTTTATCACATACTAACCATACCCATTTGGAATATTTGTTCTTCTTTGACTGTCTTTTGACAAGGATGGCTGTTTCTATAGGTGAGGACTAAGATTGTTATGCTGTGCAAGAGGAGGCATGCAAGGGATTAAGGCTGACAAGAGAGCATGGAGGGCAGTGGCCTTGGAGAGATCTTACATAACAGGTGTCAGAGAATGGAAAGATTGACGTTTTGAGACACTTTGGAATACCTATGTGTGTGTGACAGGGGCTGGGTGTGGCCTTTCTTTTGGTGAGACAGTGCCCCTCATGCCCCCCAGCTTGCAGTGTCTGTCAGCCATGCACACTGGAGGCAGCCCCTTGATGCCTTTTCACTGGTCCTGAAATCATGAGCCAGACACAGGTAGGTGATAACATGGGGTTACCTTTGTAAGTATACTTAGCACATCCAGCACAGCTTGCTGGATGGAAAGTGCCAAAGATGCACATATAAAATAAAATGGATGCCATTTTTATGTGTTTGGAAAATTAGCATAACTGACAAGAATCCCCAGTTACAGACATAAGTGATGAGGCAATTTGTCCCTGGCCCTACATTTTCCTGGATTCCCCCATGCTTCCTCATTAGATAGAAACTAAATTTTGTTTATGAAAATATGTCTCAGAGAGCTGATTTCAACCTTGGCTCTCAGAGAACTTTACCTTGGACCCTCAGGACTTGGAGCTGCTGGGGAATTTGCCTTTCTGACTAATAGAGTAGGTAAAATGCTAGCTATAAATTCAATAATAGGGTACAGAGCCACAAATACATGTGTAAGGAATATAGAGAATGTACAAAAGCAAAAAGGCAAAAATCAATTCAGCATCACCCTCAGCTGGGTTAGAACCCAGCCCCTGGGTTAGAAAGAGACTGGAAGTCCCACCTGGGAGGAAGGCCCACAAAGGGGTTTAAGGAGACTCACCAGGAGACAAGTGGGTTGTTCTTTAACACTTCCTTAATCTTGGAGTTTTCTATCTCTTACATCGCTGGAACCCAGAAGCTGGTATCTATATGTCTATCTTTCTAAATCTTTCCTGTCTTTTTGTCTTTCTTCCTTTCTTCTTCTTCCTTTCTTCTTCTTCCTCTAACACTCTTTTCATGGAATTTAACATCAAATGGATGCAAACAAAACTTAGTTTTCTAAGTTGAATGGGCTAAGTCAATGCTGTGATAAATGTTCTATGTTGTGCTAAGTCTTTTGCTAAAGTCCCTTGACTTTTTGTATTTTGCCAGAAAAACTTTTGTGCAATTTTCGCCTCTTGAGAGTATCTGGTTGGAATCTCTCCTTTGTGCCTACTGAGAGCAGAAGATCCTCAGTTTACCCAGTACATTTAAGTGTCTGGGGCGTTACAACATGTCTAGTGACAATAGTCATGGTGGTTGTGTGACCAAAACCGTGCTCAGCCGATGCAGGGTGCTGGTGGGGAAAATAATCCCCTGAAAGACCCTGGCCTTTATCTTCAGGGTCTGAGCACACCTTCCTGCAGCAAGTCAGTTCCCAGCCCAGGCTGAGCTTGGAGAGTCCTGTGGTGGCCTTGGGGCTCTGGCTTTTAGCTGAGAGACAAAAAACAATGATCAGTCTAAAGGGGAAGAAACGTATAAAATGAATCCACATGACAAAAATGTTTGTAGAGATCCTGATTTTGATGTAAGATGTTTACCTTGGTGGCAGGCAATTTGGAGCATTAAGCTGTGTAAACTTTTTATCTTCCAACAATAATTAACTTCTTCAGCTTTTTCATAGCACTTAATCATAGGTTCCTCCTTTCCTATGTTCATTTCAAATCTGAAAAATGTGTTTACTTTTGTAACAAGTAAGTTGCATGAATGTTTATAATATATGAATGATACAGCACTGTAGTACTCCTCCTCCCAGTGTTAGTTTTACTTTTTCTGAAAAAAACAAACAGAAGCAACTTTTGCCAATAACCAGAAATTTTTGATTGATAGGTGGTTAAGGTGATTGCTCTAATTACAAAGGAGTGCAAAAAACAAATGCCTTATGTCTTCAATCGAACACTTTCAAATTGTAAACAAAATACAACTACTATTTAGCTTTCTTTTTAATGTGAAAGAGATTGTGTTGGAATTCTTCTCATTTTTCTCTTTTATTCTCTTTCTCTTTTATTTCCTGATTCTTATATTTTATTTTGTATTGAGTGACATCTGAATCCAAGACAACATGCCATGTTAAAATAGACTGATTCAGGAAAATTAATTCAAGTCATAGGACAAATTTATTCACACTTTTCCATTTAAATTTTGGAAATGTTTTAGATTACATAACTTATAGATTTCACTTTTTAAGTCCTTGTTCAAAGAGTTCAGAATATGCTTGATATTTAGATCATGTTCAATTTATTATCTTTTTTTCTAAGTATTTAAGAATAGTAGCTAACACATTCTGAATGATTGCAATAAAGTGAAAATTAGGATTCTTTTAGGATCTATTTATACTTGAAAACTAATGCTATGAAGTCAGTTATTTTTAATCACTTTCCAAAGTTTCATTAAAAGGATAGAACATTGGTTATTTAAATTGTGTTTTTGTTTTTGGTTTTGGTTTGGTTTTTTTTTTTCTTTTTTAATTTAGTGTGCTATTATTAGAAAATTAATTTCTCCTAAAAATTGCTTGTTGAAAGGGAGTACTATCTCAGTTTTGATCGT
>JANRGV010000001.1:74171394-74217813 GCA_024734035.1 Alethe castanea
GAACATGTATGGACAAATTGTAAATCTCATAAACAGGAAAAGAATAAATCTGATGTACTACTCTCCATCTAAAAATATAATATCATGATTATATTTATGGAATATGGCTATGAAGAAAAAGTTATAAATATGTAGAAATGTTGAAAATAGACCATAGTGTTAATCTTGTGTGTCAAGAGGTGATCGAGAGAATTTTTCCTATTGAAATATGGAATCAAACTCTTCACTAAAAGACAATATAGCAAAGAATAAATGTTTGGTCTGGATTGTCTCCCCACGATATCCAGCCTTTCTGTGTTTTTGCCTAGGACCAGTGTAAGCCTGCACACAGATGACAGCTGTGAGACCAGTGAAGTCTGTATTTACTTTTTGGAAATGCTAACAGAGTTAGTTATGTGTGTGTGTGTACATTTACAAATATATTTGCTGAAATAAATTCACCCTGGTTAAAAAAGCAGCAAAGAGTATCTTTATTTCTTTCCTGATTGTCAAAGCCCAGCAAAGTACTTCAGAATTTACTCTTACATTCTCTCTGGTGGTCTACTGTATTTAGCCAGATTTTTTTTTTTTTTTTAAAGATCATCAAATGTCATGAGGACCACTTTAAGTAATGTCAGACAGGAGCTGATTTTATACAAGGACTATTTGTAACTGTAGTTTAGTCAGATGTGATTCCAGCTTCCAGAAGTGCCAAATCAACCTGGATTTTAATTAAACACTAGAATTATATTCATCTTATTCTTATCTCTTCCAGGCTAAACCAAGAGAAAAACCACAACACATACAAAAACAAGAGTTAATGCTGCAGTCTATCTTCTGTACCATATAAGAGTGAAAACAGAAAACTGCACAATTTTTTTCTTCTTATGTTGTTGAGTTTTAACAGCCTTTGACCTTTCTGAAGGTTTTAGAGTGCTGCTATTATTTTTTATCCATTTGCTGCTACTCATATCATACAAGGAATTTCTTTTACAAGTCAGAATTTTGTTTTATCCATGTATTTAATGAAATTTTTATATCATGACAGAAAGATTTTTATAACTAACATAGCTGAAATTGTCTTTCAGCCCCTATGTTTGTGCATTTTCATTTACGTACTCATTGTTTCCTCATTTTGAATCTGTGAGAAATTGGGTCTTAACTGTGTCTCTGTAGTTGGTTTGTGATTGCAGCTAAGATTCCATGTAAACAGACACCTCTACAGTAACCCTTTCAGTGACCCCTACAGAAACTAAAATTAGAGCTATTATCTCTCCTTTAGACAGTTTGCAAAGTTGTTCTCTCCCTTCTTCTCTTACCCCTGAGCCCATAGATTCTTTCTGACATGATTAAAATTAGTTGTATAAGGGGGAAGTTCCAGAATCAGACCTTGTATCTGTGTACGTCCACTCACATGTTAAGTTGAAATTGCTTTTTCTCCATATTTGTTCATTTTTTTCTCTATATTCTATCAAGGTGAGCAACACAACAAGATAAAGAAAGGGGAATAACAAAGTAAGCCAGATGATACTTCAATTTCAAATGAGAAATGTAGAGTATAATGTTTTCCTCTGGTTATGAATATAAAAGAAAGTCAGGAGAGAATTTTTTTTAAATGATGATAATAGAATATTGCATAATATTTAAACTTATCTTCATAGGAAATAGATCAGAATGGAAACAGTTTTTGCTACTTCACTTATTATTAGGTTTCAATTTGGATGTCAGAAAGATATTTTATGATAACCATTTTTTATGGTTCGTGTTATTTGTCATCTGTCTTATGGAGAGTTCTTTCTTTTTTTCATTATTTAAATCTGATATTTCTAGATGAGAAATTTTGGAGGGGAGGAAACCATAATAAAGTTTTGGAATGTTGCAAAGTTGATAATTTTAAAGGATCTTTTTGAACAGGAATGAAAACTAAATTAAAGTAAGTCCTCCCAGGGAAATCCTATGTGTGTTCTCCCAGTGAAAATCTATTGAATACCAATACGTATAAAGGGGGGATTTTACATGTGCTTGTATGTTAAATTGAAAATCAGTCACGTCTCTTGGCTCTCACTTCTCTCTCATAATTATATCCCATTAAATTCCTCCGAGTAGATCCCTGGATAATTCAAAGTCTGGTCTCATGAAATCTAGGATTATGATCCTGGTTTTTGTCCTGCTCCTTTCTCTTGGAATCTTAAACTCTCTGCTGTCAAGACTGTCCCTGACCTTTGTATCCCCAGCCAGTTCTTTCTTGTTTTTAAGTGGCATATCAACTTCTTAATCACCTATGTCAGAATGTCATCACCAATGCATGCATCATGTATGGATTGTGCCCTGCTGTGTTGCCCCTTCAATGGATCTGGGAGCAACAAAGCTGGTTTGATTTCAGAATTATATGAGAAATGTTGGCAGTCTGACAAAATTTGAAGATTTTTTCATTTTCTTGCTTGTGATGCACCATGGGAAGCATACTGTGAGCCAGACAGTTATGTGACTTTTCAGTCACATACTTCATCAACAGCTCGGCAGGCAGAAGGTGCTACTTGCAAATTATGACTATCAGACCTAAAGAAAAAATATTCAGTGACAGTAAATGGGCATGATATGAAGCAGTTCATGAGAACACAATCATCTTTGCTTGTCTTCCTGGAAATTACCATTGTACTACCAAATAATTTTTACAGTAGCTTCAGTAGACATTCTAGTAACTGATCTGGCAGTGTCAATAGTAGCCGGAGGTGAAGGACTTGTTCTTCATGGGTCAAATTCCTTTATATTAAGGGCTAGTTGTGTGAGAAATCTGCTGCAGGCTTTGGTTATCCAGCAATTGCTGTGGACCATCAGGATGACAAAGAACTTACTTGAGAATTTATCTCACGCGTCAACAGCAAACCAGTATTGAAATTTCCATTTCCCTGTTTATTAGCCTGCAGAAACATGATTTGACTCTACCATACAGATTAATGTGCCTGAAATGATGAGAAAACCATTACTTTAAAAAAAAAATGCTGAGGGACAGATTACATAATTTGCCATGCTTAAGTTGTGCAGCACTTTACTCATATAGGTTTCCCAACCATACACAAAGGAGGAAACCTGGTTCCTGTTGTTCATCCTCTCCTTCAGCAGTGTTTATAAGCACTGTTTTCTCTGATCATGTATATACTGTGGAACTTCCATCTTTACATCTATTTGATTTTTTTGTTTAGTCCTGTAAGTATGTAAGTCCTGTAAGGGTGTTGGTACTCTGCAACTTCGGCTGATTAAATCTAACTCTGAGCACTAAGCATTGCTGCAAAATTGCAAAAAACTGGTTAAAAAAAAATAAATCAGAAGCATGTATTTAGAAGAAGACATGGTGGCATTTCCATGTACCACACCAGAAAGTTCTGTGTAGTCTGTACCCTGAAGTAAATTTGAATATTATATTTTCCTCTTTACTCCCAAGATGGAAAGCTTTATGAGAAATCTGAAATCTCTGAAGTTTCTCTATGTGCAGCATTTCAGGATAGGCAGCTGGATGACACCCTCATATCCTACTTGCTCAATTTATGGGTGCCAATATTCCCACCTTCAAGACAGGGTGCACTGTTGTTATTTTTGTCTTACATATTAATGAACGTGCAAGGCCTGGTATTTCACATGTGAAAGGTTTGACTTTGTACACTTTTAAAAAGAATTTTCTTATCACAATTCTTCTACATTTTAATCAATAAAAATTAAGTGCATCTTACAGGAAAATGTGAATTAAGATAGTATATTTTTAAAACAGAAACTGTTGGAAAAAGGATTACAGCATAAAGTAAAGTTTTGAAACATGTCTTGCCTCTGAAGTTCTGCCCTTTTGATTGATTGTGTAAATATGTATGTGTGGCTTTCTGCATGATTACTCCTCTAATAAGTAGATTGAGATACTGGTTTAGAAAGAGTCCAGGAGGTAGATGATGGACTTCTAGAACTCCTTGGTTTTATAGGTCACCGTATTGGTAAATAAGGGACAATAATGGTGTTCATTTAGCATTATCACTTTATGCCACTTTCAGTGTTTGTTTATCCAGTGGTGATATAAACAAGCTGTTTTCAATGGATTTTTTGGTTTTTTTGTGCTCTAAAATCTTTGTTGAGTTGGGTTTTTGAGCGTTTTTTCCCACCAAGTCATATCAAGACTATTCAGCCTTAAGCTGAACAGCCGTAGCTGATCATTTAGGTGTTCTGCCCTTCTCCTTTTCAGACCAAAGAAACCCCTTCTAACCCTTCTCAACCTCACTTGAAATTCTCCAAATATAAACTCTTTACCTTCCTTATTTCCTTTCTATATTTGACAAGTGTTGGAAGTCTACTAATGATTCTGTACTTCATGGTTACCCTAGCAAATATGGCGGGCCCATAAGAAGTACAGAAAAGAACCCAGAAGTTATTGGGGTTTTTCTGTTCAGTTTCCATGGAAACAAATACAAAAATAAATCATCAGTTTTGTGCTTCCTTTCTTCTGACTTCTTCCCACTACCAGGGAAACCATATGATTTTTACCCCTCTTACTTCTGTATTTTGGTACCCTACTTCTTTGTCTAATGCCTGAGTTAATTTTGTGGACTTTGCCTGGGGAGCTTGGCTGCAGAGCATCTTTGAATGATGCAGAAGTGCACTCACTGCAGGGATCTTGGATGAGTAAGGACAGGGACTGCAATTCTGCAGGAGCATCTTATGTCAGAGGACTTGGAACTGATTTGTGAGGAGAGAAAGCAGAAAATATATCAGAAAAAAAAGTGAGTATACATTAGCAGGATATACAGAAATATGTTACAAGTACTACTGTACTGGAAATACACCTGGGAGAGAGCAGCTCTATCATGTAAGAAGCAAAACAGAAAAACTCTCTGTTTGCATCATTGTGCAGTACATTGCCTTGTACAAAAAGATATACTGTACAGAAACTTCAGTTTTGCAATTATTATCTTCAGAATAGTGAGAGTTAAAATTGTTCGTCATGTCTTCTATCACTGTTTCTGTGTTTATATATTTGTAGGCAACTGTATGCCATGATATATGCCCTAAATGTCAGTAATACAATTAAAATGCTATTTATGCTATCTGATAAAGTGGCTACATAAAATGCTATCAAGTATGTCTTATAAAACACTTTGATAAAAAGCTGTACAATATACCTCATTCAGTGATGATACATTGCTGTGAAATTTACCTCATGTAGTTCTAGGAAACATACATCTAGGGCACTCATCAAACTGTGAAACAAATTAATTTGAATGGGACTTAATTTTGCAGCACTCATATATATTTAGTTAGAAAATAGTATAATTCTGATCTCCCAGTTGGAAGGCAAAAAGAAAGGACATCTCAAAGTCACCATTTTGAGCACATTAAGAAAAGGCATGACAGGCTGCTCGTCTAGGAGTGAGTTGGACCAGGAACTATAAATAGATAGGCAAAGTCAGAAAACACTATACAGCACATTGTTCTTATGACAATATAAATCAGTTCCTCAGATTGACCTAAATGCAGTTTATCCTGTCCAAGCAGGAGAAGAATAACCATAAAAATACCTGCATGTATGAGCACATCATGGATGTTTCATTTTGAAAAAAACCACAGGTTAGCCTGTTATACTTTATTATTCCTATTACACCCAGTCAATAAAAAATAGGATTAACTTAACAGAAAGGACACTATTTCAGGGACTGTCTGTGTTTTGTAGCTTCCTTAGAGTGTTTTCAGAATCTGAAGTGAAGAAAAAAATTATGACTTCTAAGAGAGATCTCATTGTCAGAATGATAACGGTCTTCTTGTCTGTGGGTTTTATTATTCTGCTGTGCACTGCTCACAGTAAAGTAAAGCTTGCTGACTGTATTCCCAGTCAAAATTTATCCATGCTTCTTTTTCTATAGATATAATCATCTCCCTGAGGTCCAAATATATTGCTGTCTTCCAAGGAATTTTCTCTTTCTTGCTCTTTTTCCAGAACTGCCAGGTATCCTAGGTGTCACTCCTCAATACTCTTCCACTCTAAGTGCCTTCATTATTCCAGTATTTACTTACAGAGGTTATCTAAATGTTTTTTCTCTCCCTGGAAATAAAGGTGACCCAGGATCTCTGCTATCTCCAAGGAGGTGCATGATTTATGGCATGAGACTCAACATTACCACTCAGATGTGGAAAAACTTCTCTGTTCACTTGATTTGACCTAAATCAGTTGAAGCATTTATGAGCAACAAGTATTTAATCAGTAATGAGAGAACTACACCTTCAGGATTATTATCAGCAATAGAACAGATAGACCATAGTAATACATATTGATGAGGTGTTCTAAACACATCTCAATAGCTAATTTCCCCCAAACTGTAACATGCAGAGACCATTGAAGACATGATCCCTGTGGTGGGTATTAAACATGAACTGGCCTTGATGTTAGTTCATGTCATGGGTCTGTGTATGACCACTGGAGTGCTGAACACCTGTTGAGGCACCACAAGCCTGTAGACAGAGCTTCCCATGGAGTGGTTTGTTATTTGCTTATTAAAATCACATACGAAATTGTAACCTGTAGTATTATTTAAGTTTGTTAGTCAAAGTAGGCAAATTTCTTAACTGTTTACCTTAGCCCATTAATTAACCTTAAGCTAAAAAGCCTTTCAGTTTAAAAGCCTAACCTAGCCAGATTCCTCAAGCTTTGAAGATGCAGGAGGAAGTATGGCTTTGCAGTATTTTACACCAGAGGCAAAAAGACTATAATATGTAGAAAACTAGGAAGCTTATAGGCAATATCCTGAAATACATCAAGTCAAATACCAAGAATGCATTTACATAATACTTAGATTTAATTTGATGATTGCCTGAGTTATCTTAGGAAGGCTTATACATTTTGTTTTCTGTTCATTGAATTTACTGTTTCAAAAGGAACAGCTTAGGGAAAGCTGGAGAATTAAATCCTTTTATCTGTCCACTGAATTAGTTCAACTGTGGGGACAGTTGTACTTATCTGTTGGACTTTAACCAAGAGCTATTCAACAGAGAAGGTGCTTCTGTCTGCTGAGACCACTGACAAGAATGACAACAGGGATACAACTTTCTGAGCCAGTAACTTCAAAGAGAGCTGTGCTTTCATTTCAGCACGAGTTAAGGATGTATAGCCAGGAATTTTGCAAAAATCTGTGCCTTGGCATTACTCTAAACTATCTTCTGCCAAATGTTGTCAACAGCAAAAAGGTTATAATATGTAAGGGATTTTTAAGCAATAAAGAGATGTTTCTGGCACAATTTCTCACCCATAAATCTGAAAAAAACCCTGCTTTCTTCCCATGAGGGTCCTTTAAGGCTAGGCTTCTAAACTCAGAAGTGCTGAATCTATGTACAACACCAAAAATCAACTGTCTGTCAGAAAAAAAATACAGAATAGACTTGTGCATGCTCATAAACTACATCTAACTGTCATCTGAAGATGAGGGAACATATGATAACAAAGAAATGTGTGCTTGATTTGTGGCAATATGTTGTGGAATAACAGGCCTGCTAAAAGAATAGATGACAGAGATTTAAGGCTGTCCACTTTGAATGAAAGATCAGATGATACCAGGCAATGAAATATGTCTGTGCAGTTAACTTCCTCAGCAGATGAAGTTCTCTAAAATGCTACTACCCCCACATTCTTGTTACTTATTTGCTGTTTCTCTGAAGGTGGACTGCAGAAAGGCTTTTGTGCTTGAAATCTTATGCTTTTTTTTCCCCCAGCCATATCAATGTGTCTACATAAAAGATTCTCGTCTCCCACACAACCTCGTCCTTTGTATCATCATAGTACTTAAATAATCAATCAGCAATCAAGATACCATTGTGTCACACAAAAAATGGAAGCAAAACTATTCCATGAAGAGCAATTTTCTGGATACAGCAGTGATCTTTTCTGTGTGAAATTAATTTTCCTTATCATAAATGTTATCTACAGTAGTCACTGTAAAACCTGCTTTCCCCATGGTCAAACTTTTACCTTGTTGTCTTCTCTCCTCAAATGACATGAAATTTAGATCAGACCATCCATACAGTCTCTATGCCTGCAATCTCAGTAGATGATCTATGCATGTGAAAAAATCCAAGAAATAAGATGCATTCGCAGGACAGCAAGTTTTTCTATATGTATAAATGAGTTACTTTAAAAGTGCCAAATGAACATATATAAAATATGATAAATTTTTACATATTAAAACACATTTTAAGCTATGAAACTATGTTACAAGTGAAAAAATGTGTTTCAGAATACTGTACCTGAAAATAATTAATAGTGCATTGAAAGAGATGCAGTCATGCTGTTAGTTTTCATGTGTGTCTACATGACAAGAAGTCATAAATATTAATGTCTAAAAATATTCTGTTGATAAGTAGCAGAATATGTTTGACACATTGAAGAATGAGACCAAAAAGGAAATTGTAGCAATTCACATTGCTTAATGCATGGTTAATCAGCATTTATCCTTTTATTTTTAATAACTATAGCTTCATAAATTCAGTATCAAACAACTTTTCATTAATTTAATGAAATTTTTTTTAAAAGACAGATTTTCAGATTAATGTCTCAGTTCTTATATGAATAGGAATGGCAAAGTATAATTTCTTGGCCTACTATCTTATTTTAAGAAATTGCCTGGAGTCTAAATGGCCTTCTCCCAGAGTGCCATGTCAGCAGTACATGTGTGATTCTGGAGCTCTAACACAAATTTGTAAGTGTAATGAAAGAAAATTTAACAGAATATAGCCTAAAAATCTCTCCTCTGGTAGACCAAATGTACAAGCATAAGCACACTGTCAGTGGTTTCTGAAATGGCAGAAGCTGAAATTTAACTATGTGATAAAAGCCAGTTTGTTGCCATCAAAGACATCATTCAGGTTTCTGGAAAAGTTTATTGGATATTACTTAGATAAATTCATTTATATAAAATCTAGTATCAAATTGGATCACAGCTTGTCTTATCTGAGAGTGAAGCCTATGTCTGACTAGTGATCTAACTTTATTCCCAAGAAGATTTACTTATAAGTTAAACTTTACACACTTAACATTGACTCACATGAATCAAAACTCACTGCAGCACTTCACTATAACAAGGAAAGTGAATGACTTTTCAAGTTTCTGTGTGAGTCAGACAGTCATAAGTAATAAAAAAGAATGCACATAGAAATAATTATATTGATTTTGGGCAAAATACTGAAACATCATCTATGAAATGTGGATCTTGTCAAAGGGGCTATGCAAATAAGTTTTAACCAAATAGGGTATCAGAATGTAAACAATAAAGCCAAGAAAGCTACCGTGAATACTGCTTAAATAACATGAAAATCATTATATTTTTTGAGAGCAATTTCTATTTATTTCACTTCTACACCTGCTATGGTAAATAGGATTCCCGTGTTGTTTTTACAGGTGTTGGAAATGTAGGAGTGCTGATTCCATAAGAGCTCTCCTCAACTTGCCTATGCTGTGCCACCTCACACACACCCACCCAAGCTGAGTGAGAAGTCCCACTTGACACTGGGCATTAGGTGTCTGCATAGCTCTTCTGTTATGCATCTCAAGCTTCAGCATCGTGGAAGACTCTAATGCTTATGTGGCCTTCTGAACTCCTGCTTTCACTCCTGGAGTGAAAGGAAAAGGTGGAATTTGACTCATCATGCAGGGAAAGCTATTGGATAGACAAAAACAGAACCAAGGCATTAATAAACTCTAGCAGGTGATGAAATAGTAAAAGCTGAAAAAATTATGAATTGTGGCTGATACTATGAGATGCAATTAAGAAAATCAAAGCTGTCTTAATCCATTCAATTTTGTCACCCTGATATCAAATATACAACAATATACATCAAGCAATGATCTGTGCATCCTAGTTGGGAATGGTAGAGGCTAACATAAAACACAAAACATTAGACTTGTCCAAGTATTTGTGACCTGACTGATCCCCAAGAACCTGAAAGCATTTAATCCTGGTCTGAATGAAAGGTGGATCATGTTACATCATAGCCAGTTTGTGTTGTGGAGGATCCATCCTATTTTTCTGCACCCACACCCCAAACATTCTAATCACCCAAAGTTTCATGACAGTTTTCTTCTTAAAGCCATGATTGCCAGAATTAAGAAATAGTGGGTTTCCCCTTCCAGAATAGAGATATTTGGTAAGAAAAAGCACAAGATATTGTTAAACAGGAAGGTGTGAGTGAATTGCAAAAAAAGCACTTAAAATAAAATCATCTGCCGCCTGACATATGTTAGAAACTGAATGATTCTGAAGCCAGTAAGTTTTGCTAATTTTGAGGGAAGCATAGCTTTTATTTTTATTTTAACTTCAATGAAATAAATCTAATATGGTCATCCAATATTTGAGTGAGGACTCCTGTTCAAAGAATTATGAACTTTCTTAGAACTCACTATGAATGCAAAATTGAAGATCCGAGTCAAAGAAAAACAGAATATACATATTTGTATATACAATATCTATAATAAAATTATTAATATATATAAAAATTTTCATCAAGAAAGAACAGACGGCTAGGTCAAAACACGACAGTGCCTCTGGGAGAGCAAAACATGTTCAGGGACCTAATAAAAGTGTTAGCAATAGTCTCCAAAGCTGCAACCAATAGTCCCTTTATAGAGTCATTAATGGTGTTATAATTACTCTGAACAGTTTTTACAATACTCGTGCTCACTCAAATAAATAACAAACTAATGGATGTGGTGACTAATTTTTTTTAAAGCACTGAGCTGTAACATAAACTTCTAAAATCAAATATTAATCCTGGTTTTCATCATGTTTCCATTATTAAAACATTAAAGCATTATTAAAATGCTTTGTATGTATTTTTTCTTTGCATTTTTTGTTTAAATCTGGAACTCTTGTCCTGTTCTTTCACAATGAGTGCCTGTACAAGTGGTTTAAGTGCCTTTTGTCTTTTTTTTTCTGTCTTTTCTTCAGAAGTGCCACCTGTGTTCTTTATTCTGTTTCATTCTGCAAGTGTCTCATATATCACCATGTCTCCGCCTTTTTCTTCTATATTTCTTTGATCCTCTATTAACTTCTTTCAGGGCTAAATCCTAATTATGGAGTGAACCGATGCTTACATGTGTCAGAAACTGAGGCTGCAGACATGTCCAAGCCTAGGTTCTCATTGCCTACAGTTTTTAAGGCATACCTGTTTTTGTAGGCAGTACAAGTGGGAAGCAGAATACACAGATTTACATCCACTAGCCTTAGGCACTCCAGTCTAATAATGGAATAGCCTACTGGATGTGAACCCAGAAAGAAAACCTTCAATATATGCTCAGAGGAGAGACTGATGAGCTTTCTCGTTAGACTGCTATGGGAGTCCGCTCTATGGCTCTGACTCTGCTGGTGTGCATACTTTATTTTAATAGGAAGAAAAGTTATGTTAGAAGAATGAGGCTTCAGTTGCTGCATCCTCTGTAAACATTCCAGATCATATTCATTCAGTTTGGCAGTGAGATGGAAGGTAAGTAAAGAATAGGCCAAAGGAAGGGGTTTGGCTAGTCCAGAGGTCTATAGCAGAGAAACAGCTAGGCCAACTCCATTCTGTTGTGTTTATTAGTTAATCTATCCCTGCACATAACCAAAAGAACAGCACATTCTGTAATAAAGTAACACTTTAAACACAAGACTATTAACTGCATTTTAGTAGAAAACTCTTCCCCTCTTCCCTCAATCTCATTTCTATCGCAGCTTGCAGAGACTGACGGATATCAGCAGTCAGGGCACCAGTTGTTACCTCATCTTTCACAGCTGTGCAGGGGAAGGTGTTCCTGTGCCTGATCAGATATACTTAGGGAAATCAGCCTGCTCCATAAGATGCTCTCTCAGGAAAGAAATAGGAGAATGAAATATTGTTTCTGGAGTGAAGATCCTTTCCTCTGGTAAGCTTGTTTTATTTTTTTTGTTTGTTTGTTTGTGTGGGACAAACAGATATTGTTGGGGTTTCTTGTTTATTGTTTTTGATCAGGTGATATTTATTGCCTGTCTCAATAAGGCAACCTATATTTCTGTTTTCAGTTTAAAATTTGGTTTTGTTGCAGAAAGCAGTGAAAGACGATGAATATTTGTGGTAGTCTGTTTTGCTGGGTTTTTTTCTTTGGTTAGCAAAGCAGGCTGATAATATTATTTAGCTATAAAGGTCTTAAAGTGTGTTTGTAGTCTGGTAGGTTAATAACCGAATGCAATTATATGGTCCAAATAGTTCTTCTGGTGAAAAACAATGTTTCTTGATTTAAAAAAATCAAGGGAGACGTGTAAGTTAAGCATTTTGCTGGAAAAGAAGGTTATTTTACATCCAAAGGTATCAAAGATCTTAACTATAAGATCTAAGGTGATAAAGGAGGAAACTAGGCTTTGTTGGGTGTCCTTGATCTCCTGAAAGACAAGATGGTGGATGTCTGAATTTCCTTTCAAGAACTACCAACTTTGACTTGCTGCAAAGCCTAATCTTTCCAGAAATTATCGAGTAAAATAGGAGATTCTTTCTAATATGTTTATTTGTCATGCTGAAGAGTTCAAGCCCTTTTGATTGAAATTTATCTGTATGACAGTTATGAAAACTTATTTGATGTTGTTTCTGGCACTGCTTAGTATTGTTATAAATTATGAGACTGACATACTAAATGTGCAAGAAAAATCTGCTGATTTATGCAACCAAATTCCTGAAAATTTAAAAGAAAGTAGATGGGAGAAATTATTTTCTTTCACTCTTTTTCTATGCAGTGTTTTTAGACAGTTGATGCTATCTATATTAAATTCTATTAAATAAGTGCTAGAATTTCTAAGGGAAGGGTTGATAGTCTTATCATATATTGTCATTGACTGATCTACAGATTTTTTTTTTTAATCTGAGAACTAGGGAATTTGTTTTGTTGTTTTGTTTGGGTTTTTTAAAATATATCTAGATATCTATAAGGAATTAAACTTTTAGATTATTTTCAATATCTCTCTAGGCCTTGCTTGTATAACTGAAAAAATCTGTGTTTAGTCTCCTCTGTGTGCTAAGGAGATTAACCTCCTTGGCAAAAAGAGATAAAGTAGGAGTCTAAGGAGCTGGGAAGATTGCTTATATACTGCTTACATTCTTATATGCTTATATAGCTGTAGCCATTTCCTTTAGCAAATGTGTTTGAAGTTACACCTCAGTTATATAGTGTAATGTGAGATGCATCCTTTTCCCATTGTTTTTGTACTCAGTCTTTTTCTGGAGATGTGTTGTCTTCCCATATTGGTGTGGACCCCTTCAACTGTGGAGTATTAATTGCCCTAAATATAGCTGTTGACTAGAAACCCCATTACACTCTGGTAACATAGCAGAAAACCTAAATTCCATCTGACCCTAAATTCCATCTGACTTTAGTATAATCATGTCTGCCCTGTACATACACAGGGAAACTGAAAAAGGGTAGTGCTTAAAGTATGTAATGTCTGTTGTATTTGTACTTTTAATGTATTCTTCCTCACTGTGTGACTAAATTGTAATAACTTAATCTCCGTCCACTTTCCATATCCTTGTTGAAACATCTTACTTCTATCTTTGATTTTTTTATTTCTATTGCCTGTGATAGTAGTTATTTTCCATTATATTTTTTTTAAAGATGTGGTACTGTTCTCATTCTTCTGACCCTCAAGATATTTATGCTTTGCCCTTTTTCCCTTGAAGCAGAAAAGGCATGAAGATGTATTTATAGTTGTTTAGAGGGCAAGGGGGAAAATAATTGAAACAGTGCAAGGACTCTTCCTGCCTCAGCATTTCCCTTATGTGACCTTTAACAAGGGAGAGTTCTCCTTTGCTATAGAACCCTGCCTAGAAACTTTCCTCTGTTACAGAATGACAGGACACAATCATTACCTAACACAGTCACACAGTCTGTGACTTAAACAGGCAGTCTTTTGTCTGCTCTTTAAATTAACTCCTTAGCATGTTCATTTGAATAAGCTGTCTAAAGTTTTCTTTCTGTTTGTTAATCAGCTTTTGCATAATAATTTAGCACTTACAGGAGCTTAACAAGTGTTCTTGCTTGTCTTACTGTTTTTAGGGTATGCAAGGAGTCACTTTAATGTCTTGATGTCTTTGAATTATTGTCTGATATCATCACCAGAGAAGATTTTGCTGGTTGAATTGCAATATTTTTGCTTTATAGATGGAAAAATCAATAAGCATGAAGGCCAGACACTTAAAAAGTTTGACTGAAAATTCTCTTGAAAGGAAGCATGGATACTCTGTCACAAACATAGCTAGATTGAATGCCTTTCAGAATTTTTTTGTAATTCAGTTTCATGGTATTTTAGCAACACCAAAATTTTTACTGTTGATCTACAAACTAAAGGGAGAGCTTGAAATTTTTTGTTAGCTTGCCATTTTTAGAATACTGAAGTTTGAATGACAGTATTAGGATTAATTATCCTATAATTAATAATTAGTTATAACTGCTTGTTGAAGATCATTGGAGATCCTCTAGATTTGGGCCTAACTAATACATTGAAGATGGAATTGAGTAGGCTTAATATTTGAGTTTCTCGAGTAGAGTCTTCAGTACTTGAGATTTGAGCTTAAATACGGTATTGTGAATACCCTCTAGAGTTTTTGCAAAAGCTCTAGAAGCCTTTTGTTTCTAATATAAGTGCTAGAAATGCAGAGAGTCTATTTTTGCCAAAGAAATTTAATCCATCTTTTTTTAAAAGATCAATTTCATATGTACTTGTTCCTTTAAGACTTCAGTTCCTATTTACTTATTTCAGTAAATACTAGTTTGTGAAAAGTGTTATGAAATTACTGGTTAAGCTACTTTGCAGCCTGCTTAACGAGCTGCAAATTTTAGATTTTTTTCCATTACTGCTGGACTATTCTGAAAATGTGTCCGGATACTAAGACTGAACCTTTCAGTAAATATGGTTTAGTAATTTTATCTTCATCACTGCTTTAATTTGATTTGGGTCAATGCCTTTTTTTCCCCTTTAACACACTGCAATAAAGTTTTTCTTGGGAGTTTTTAATCTGTTTAATGTGGTTCTTAAAGCAGGGGTGAAAACACATCTCTTTCAAAGCAGTTATATCAACACATCAAAAACAGCAGCAATGGGAAACACTAATTTTTTTTCTCTATATAACCCATACGCATAATGCTCATAGGCATTAGAAGTATATGTGCCATCCTATGGAAACTAAAATTTTCTCAGTATTGATGGAGCTTTCCACCTATGATTAATGCAACAGCCTGGCTGTTCTTACGCAGCGATGTATTCTTACACTATGATGATACAGTGCTTATCTGGCGAGAAATCCCTTCTTATGTGAAAATAAACGTGATGTCTGGCACAGCAGTCCCTTGGAATTAGTAAGGTTGAAGCTCTTTGCTAAAGCAGCAATGAAGCTGTTGAGGTAGAGTTTTCCAGGGCCTCTGTGGCACTGCTTTTATTTCATTTCTCTCATGTTGTTAAACCCAGACTGCAGGTCTTGTGCTCTGTACCTGCAAGCACTGATAGCGTTTTTGTGGCAGGTTCACAAGGCAAGTGACTGCCACTGATAAGAAATTCATCTTTCCCCCCTCTCTAGTTGTTTTTTGTGTGTGTTTTGTAGATTTGAGTTTGTATTATTTAGATTTTTACTCCAAACTCTTCTTACTAAATATTCACCTGAAACTATGGAGCAAAAAATTTCTGCTGAAAGGAGAGAGCATGCATTAAGCTATTATTATTAGTTAGATTTAGAGGCTGGAAGTAGATGCCTAGAAAAATAAAAATTAATTCCTGTCATGACTGTTTTGATATCAAGAAATTTTATTGGTTTTACTTCTCAGTCCACAGAAAGGAATGCTACTTTAAAGGACTGCTTTTAGCACCTAGGTTAATACACTACACTGCTTCAATTGG
Organism: Alethe castanea; assembly: GCA_024734035.1. Classification (NCBI taxonomy): domain Eukaryota; kingdom Metazoa; phylum Chordata; class Aves; order Passeriformes; family Muscicapidae; genus Alethe; species Alethe castanea. The sequence goes on from JANRGV010000001.1 coordinate 74,187,282, forward strand.
AAGATGATATATAAAGGTATAAATATTTTTTAAATGGTGCATTAAAAAAGCACTTAATCCAATAAGGAACTGTTTCCTATTTCTGCTTTCAGGTGGCTCCCATAAGGGGAGTAATATGGCTTCAAATTACTCCAAAAAGGGAAGAGACTGATGAGTATATAACACTATAAATATATATAGGCTGGCTGGCATATGTTGTTTAAACACTCTGTTCTTCTGGAAATCTCAGCATTAAGGAAGCAGTCAATATTTGAAGATGCTTTAAGGTCTATGTTTAGGTAGATTTCTCCACTTCTTTAAACAACTCTGTGTGTTAGGGTGTCCTTAAGCTGTTAGGTCCCTTTAAAATGTTTTGTTCAGGAAAGCGGATTTCTCTTAGTATGCTTCTATTATCTATCCTAAAATGACTGTGCTGTCATTCTTTAGGATTAATCAATAGGTATCCTATAGAGCTGTAAAGTGATACCTTTTTGCTAGGTGAAATTTTGCCAGAATGAAATATGACTCTTGCCAGCCCTTGTAGGTCAAGGTTTTCTTTCCCTGCGCTGAAGATGAAAAATAAGAATAAATCTAAAATTGAGATTCTCTTCATGCAGCACAGTGGATTTGTGTTTCTGGCCTCTCTCTTTCCTTGCTTAAATGTTTTATGAACTTTTAGAAAATGTCTGAATCTTAGGCTATATCAGGGATTTCATTTAGTCATCTGAGGGATGCCAAACTTTTGTTGACAACTGAATTTTTTGTGGCATTTGTGCTTTGAGAAGTATTGTTAGGATTTCATGCTTACATCTACATTGGTAAATTAAATAAGTCTATGGACATGTCATGAGTGCAACTGTACTGTGTCAGCTTGCCTTAATGCCAGAACACTAGACTCCTAGTCTTTAAAAATATAATTGCTGTTTCTAAATTGGCATTTGGGAGTAGTTTCTGAACATTGCCAGTTCCTGAATTGTGCCCGAGAATAGTTTGGGAGATCACTGTTTAATCCAGGCCAAAAACCATGCCAGACAGGACTGTAGTGACAATTAAAAGGACAGATAATTGAATTCCAATGCTGTGGAACACTTTCTAGTACTAATGAATTACATGTCTAGCCAACATAATAAGCTAAAAAGTGTTTTGGTTTCGTACATTTCAATGTGCCAGTTAACTTCAGAATTGGCACTTACAGGGGCACACACAAACTGCCTTAATAAGGAAATGTAATGAGTTTAAGCTGTAGACAAAATAATTGACACAGCATTGAACAGTTCATTCATGTGGCAAATCAGCATTTGATTTTGTAAACTAGCATGTTTTATTTGTTTTCATTTGTCTTTTATTTCTTTTCTGTTAATGTTCTGTTTCATTATGTTAGACTATTTCAAATATCAGAGTGTTAAGAATTAGTGAAAAGTACCTTTATACGCAGGATTAACTAATGGTGAATATATTGCACATATAATCATCCTCCTTATTGGTCTTTTCCCACTTGTGTTAAGGCTGTAGGTCTTTTGAGCATCTTCAGTGGGAGCAGAAATGAAATAGGAACTTCTGGCTTTCAGCTACCAACATATGATAACATATATTTTCTGTAAAATAGTGATCAAGTCTGTTTCCCCATTGCTGTACAAATTTCAAGTGTTTATATAGCTTGCATTCATGCTCAGCCCTTAAATGTTCATCATTGTTTCTTGAGCACCTAATTGGTGCAATTATAGAAAGAAATTTAAAGCAGAGTCAACTGCTGTAACTGATACACTGCTATCATATGGAATTTTTTTAAAATAGAAAATGATAATCTTGCTGTAGGACTTTGTCTTCACCCATTTCTGCCACAGAAGTTTGTCATCCCTGCTCTACATATTATACGGAAATTCAGTTTTCTGTTTTTAAGGGGAAAACATGATCACTGTCTTGAATTTTTCTGAATATTTGCTATACCTTAGAGTCCTAAAATTTCTGTGAAGAGCTGATAAACAAGAGTGTTCTAAATGCAGTATGGGCTGATAAATGTATTGCTTTTAATTAGCTCCTCCGTGGATCATCAACTATGAGAGGAAGAATATTTTGAGGGAGGGTAGATTTATAGAGCAATGAAAGCATAAGCCACCAGTCTAGTTTTCTAACAAAGGATTTCTGAAATGATAAACACTTAGGAAAAAATCTTTAAGAAAGGAAGGAGAGAAATGAAATATTTGAGTATAGTTTTATGAATGATTTAAATATAGTCTTACAAGATGCAGTCACATTTCCAGTGTCAGCACCAGCACTCCTTGGTCTGACTGCAAGTTAGCTGTGTATAATAAACAAAGCTTGAGCTGTTTCTCTTGTCCAAAAGCAATTGTATAAGGGATAGTACTAGGAACCTCCTTTGCACAAGCAAGGAGATCTGAAAAAATTAGACCATCAATGAGCTTGAGGAGAAAGCTGGGGGCCTCTGTTTACAACAGCAGTGCTAATTGGTTTGTGAAACTGCACTTCTTTGACATTGCTTTGAAAAATGTGGAATCTGCCAGGAACACGCTGCTGCAGAGCTTTTTATTTTTAAGGAAAGTGAACAAATAAAAACCCTGAGACACTTAGAAAAAGTTCTTTTGCATGAACAGATCAATCCATATACCGGGAACAAGATCTTTCTATTACAGGCCTATGTATGCCCATGTCATGTATCAGCACTTCCCTGGTTGCTGTCAAGATGTTTTTAATCTTAAAACTGGATGGCTTGACCTCAGGATGCTTGTTTTCTGTATTCCAAATGCATAGACATTGCCTAAGCACAGCTGACCTCTTCTTCAGAGTCTGATAAAATTTGAAGGAAGGGAAAACATTCTTAGAAAACAGGCAGATCTGTTTGACACTCAGGATTCACTGCATAATACTGCATGAAAGCTGCATCAGAGACTACCTGAAGGGGTATTCAAGAAGACATTCACAGCAAGGGTCTAGAGCAATAACTTCTAACCTATCCCCTCAAAGGGGTTGTAGTGTTGCATCAACAACCTGTGGAGAAGTATAGAAACAGTTCAGAGAAATCGCTTCAAGATTTTTGAATTTAAAATAGGTTATATGCAACTGCAGGGGATAAATGTCCAGTTATTTTACAGGAGGTGGGTTTTTATGTAGCAGAATTAGGCTGTCATTAGGATGCTCAAAATTCAACAAGCAGGAAAGAGATGGTAAAGGAAAATTAATCTTTCACCATTGTTGTTTTGAAACTTTAAAATGCATGCAGTACTGAAAAAATAAATTATTACATACTGGCAAGTAGTATTGCAGTTTATTACTGTATATCCTGTTGGATATACAGTAAAACATGTTGGCAGTTTCCTAGTCAGACTTGGCAGTAAGATATTCCACACTTCATGTAAAGCTTTCATTTTATCAGAGTAGAACATAATGATTTAAGGAGTTATGACATTCAACATCACTGATTGTGAGATCACTTTAATAATTCTCTTTATGCCATGGTAGGAAATTTGTTAACTTTATTAATACCTTATCTTGCACATCCGTTCTGATAAGCTGACATGTTGTGCAAAGTTCATTAAAATAACCCATTTTCTTCTTTTTTTTTCCCTTTCTGGGCGTATTAGGTATAAAGTTTAAAATCATACTTGTAACGGTGGAGGTTGGCTCAATGAGAACTGCCTTTAAGATTCTGTTCATTTGTGGCTTAATAGCATACTTTTAACTCAGGTAACTCTATTTCTTCTTCCAGCAGTCAATAGATGAGGATAAATAGGCTGAAACCCCAAGAGAATAAATTATATTCAAATGAAATAATCATGTGTCAGAAGAATGAAGGCTAATGTCTTGATTTATGATGTGAATTCTTTCTGTTGGAGAGTGTGAGGTAACTGACATATGTATTTGATAGGCCAAGCTGTCTTTGATTTCTAGTGGTGTCATGGCTAACCCCAGCCACCAACCAAGGACTATGCAGGTGTTCACCCACTGGGATTGGCAAGAGAATAGGAAGAGCCAATAAAAACTCATGGCTTGAGATAAAGTCAGTTTAATAGCAAAAACAAAAGCCACATGCCCACAAGCAAAGCAAAACAAGGAATTAATTCATCACTTCCATGGGCAGGCAGGTATTCAGACACCTCCAGGACAGCAGGAATCCATCACATGTAGCAGTGGTGACTTGTGAAGACAAAGGTCCTCACATCAAACACACCCCTGCCCATTTCCTTCTTCTCCCCCCAGCTTTATAAATTGAGCATGATGTCCTATTGTAAGGAATACCTCTTTGGTCATTTGGTGTCATCTGTCCCACTTGTGTCCCCTTCCCACTCCTTCTGCACCCCCAGCCCCCTTGCCAGCATGGCAGTGCTAAAAGCACAAAAGGCCTTGACACTGTGTAAGCCCTGCTCAGCAATAACAAAACATCCCTGTCTTATCAACACTGTTTCTAGCACAAGCCCAAGACACAAGCCTCTACTAGCCATGGTGAAGACAATTAATGCTACCCCAGCTAAAACAAGGACAAATTGCTAGCTTCAGGTTCACTCAGACTTATTCTCTAGTATGAGAGTGTGCAATGGTGTTTTTGCCTAGACATGCATTATCTAACAACTCCATGTGGAACAAGTTATATAAATTATATTGACTATTTTATCATCAGTTTAAAATAGCTGAGAAGACATTCAGACTTCATTTTTTGAGTAATGAAGCATATTTAGGGTATTACTTCAATAAGATAAAACTTAGAAGTTCCCATTTCTTTTCTCATTAAAATTTCGGGCTTTGTTAAGGAATAAAAGAGCAGAATAATATTTGATACACAGGAAACCTGTTAACATGCGTTGACTCTCCTTGAGACATTTGTTCTTCATGGGATGTGGAGGCACTTTCATGTAGGATAGTGTTTGACTGACGTTTAAGAATACTTGATCCCAGTTTACGCTTTCAAATTTATCATGTGTTGTGCTACTACACCTGAAGCAGTTTCTGGTTCCATTGAGAGAACAGATCCTGTGCTGTTTCTCAGGAAGCAGCAGGTAAATGGTGAATATATCTTGCTGGTTACAACAGCTCTTACAGGAGGAAAAATATATCTCATCTTTGAAGCTTATAACATTAAGTTGTTTTGGTTTTGGTTTTTGTTTTGTTTTGTTTTGTTTTTTTTTTTTGCATGCCAGTGATTGGTAAAGAAGTGGAGTGAAAAGAAAGTGTGATGAGGAAAATCTCTCAAGTTGAAATCTTGGCCTTCCCTCACATTACAATATTGCATTGTAACTGCAAGTGCTACAAGTCATGCTACAGGCATGAGAAGTGATGCCACCCAAAATGTGGCAGTAAAAACTTGTTCTGCAGTTGAAAGAACTCTAGAGTTGTGTGTTCTTCAAGAATGGAAGTTATTCGCAGTACATAAAAAATTGACAAAATTGATTCAGTCATTCTTTCTTTCAGTTTTATTTTTTGAAGACTTCTCCCATGATAAATTAATCTAGGTACATTAATTTCCCTTGCAACAGAGTTGCTGTGTTCTATGCTTTACCTATAACATCTTTTTGAAGTATTAGGACTAATTTTGGAAAAAAGCAATTTGCTTTCCTGTATTCTATATAACCCTGCGGGATTAAAATTCCTACTGCTATTACTGAATGCTTGTAGGGTAGTAGGTGGAGGGGAATGTGGAGAAAAAGCAAACTGTCTGCTACCAGAGGCTGGAGAGAATGCAGGAAGCCTGCCTTTGAGAAGCCCTTACTAATTCTTACTACAGTTACCATCCCATATGTTTAATTGCCAACTCAACAGCAGGAGGAAGGGGCTGCAAAGCCAGAAATAGACTTTGTGAAGCAGCAGACCTTGCTAGAATGGCTGGTTGCTCTCTCGTTAGATGTGGGTAAAGGATATGGTCTGCAGACTCAGCAGCCTTGTTTTTTTTTTTTTCAACAGAAAGAATCTCAACACACTATAATCTGCAGGTTGTAAGATTTGTCACATACATTAGTCCATTTTCTATTCAGACCATCATTGTGAAACAAAAACCTCCAGTGCACAAGTGGTGTTACATGTTAAATTCCAAGGCCAGCAGGAATTGAATTCTCAACAGTCCTGACATTATTACCTATAACAAAATTGTCCTTAGCCAGATTAGTCTCTCTTGTTATGTCCACCAGAGAGTTATTTTCTCCCTTAGAGTAGGACATACAGGACATACAGGAATGCATTCTGTTGTGTCACAGAATCAATTAGGTTGGAAAAGACCTCGGAGATCAAGTCCAACCTATGACAAAACACCACCTTGTCAAGTGGATCAATGCACTGAGTGCCCCATCCAGTCTCTCCTTAAACACTTCCAGGAATGGTGACTCCGCCACCTCCCTGGGCAGCCCATCCAATGCCCAGTCACTGTTTCTGTGAAGGATTTCTTCCTAATGTCAAACTCAAACCTTTCCTAATGCCTCTTAAGACTGTGTCCTCTTGTCCTGTCACTGATTACCTGAGAGAAGCTGGCTACACCCTCCTTCCAGGCAGTTGTAGAGAGTGATAAAATCTCCCTGAGCCTCCTTTTCTCCAGGCTAAACACCTCCAGCTCCCTCAGCTGCTCCATGCCCTTCATCAACTTTGCTGCCCTTCTCTGGACATGCCCCAGCACCTCAATGTTCTTCCTAAATTAAGGGACCCAAAACTGAACACAGAATTCAATAAGCAGCCTCACTAGTATGGGGAGATGATCACTGCCTTCATCTTGTTGGCCACACTATTTCTGATACACACCTGGATGCTGTTGGCCTTCTTGGCCACTGCTGGCCCATGAGTCCAGTAAATGCACAATCTGTCTTCCTGAAATTCTGCAGTTTTTGTAATGACTCAGACGTTTTCTCATTATCCTCACTGAATTATGCTTGGAAGTAAACTAATTTTGTTCCTGATTTGTTTTGTCTTTCCCATTCCTATCCAGTGAAGTTGATATATGACAAAGAGCAAAGTTCAATGCCAAATGTTGTGGTATCAGTCTGATAAGGTGGTGCAATTAGATTTGAACAATTTAACAGGAAAATAACAAATTAAGATGAAAATAAAATATGCTAGCTGGCACTTGAGACCAGTACTGAAGGCTTTGAGAATCAAAGGGAATCATACACTGACTTTAAGATCATCAACAAAGAGATACACTTGGCTGTCCCCTGGAATCAAGATTTAAAAGTTCTGAAATGGTTAACTAACTGGAGAAAGCAGTATTAGCTGAGCAAAATTCATATCATACATTTATAGACTTTACAGATATTGAGAAACTGCATTGGTGATTTACTTTGTGGAGTGGATTTTATCTCTTTACACTGAAGGTAAATGTGAATTTATCAGAAGAAAAGGGGAAGAGACAAAACTGAAGGCAGTAAAATACAAAATTCTGTAATGTACTAACACCTCATTGATACTTTTCCTGGTATGATATGGCTGTCCTGGGCAACCAAGGACAACCAAGTTACTTGTCCATTACACAGTTCCTCCCCTACTTCCCATTTGCATCATGGCTGAATTTGAATCTGGATTTGATATTTGTGTGTTTCATCTTGCTGAAATGTTATCTTTGAAGGAAGGTACTATTTCTAACTGAATTAAGCCTGACGATCACCAATGTTCCTTTGGTAGCTTTTTGTCTTTATGGTAATAGGAGCTAGGGAGTGGGGGAATGCTATTTTGACTTAAACCTAAAAACTGAGGAAATCCGGAAATCCTGAAGAAGAAATTTGCAAATCTGGTACAAGAACTATTATTCACTAGTTATGGTGCATCAGACAAAAACCTGAGAATGTTTATTGTGTTACAAAGTGGGAAAGTAAGAAAAGAATAAAAAAAATATTAGAAGTATAAGAGCAGGGATACTTATGGTGCTACACTTAAACTTTGTATTTCTTAGTGGGTGATCTCTCTGCATTTAGCATATAAAAGTTTTTTTGGTTCCAGTTTGGGTCATTATTCTTTAAAACAAGAACTTTTTTTAAAAAATGTAAGTCAGAAATCATAGAAAAGCTGTGTTTCTGTCATACTTTTGGCCTTACCACACATCTATAAGAAAGCTCTATATACAGGAGGAATAGTTCAATGAACTATTGGCTAAATAATTGAGAATAATCTCGAGAGGATCAGTATGACAGACATCAGCATTTCCTAAACTTAATTCCTAGAGTTGCTGCTTGTCATGGGTTCTTTGACTTTATGCAGCTGGTCCAGCCTGGGATCTCATTGCACTTTGCTCTTGTGGAAATCCATGAGTCTTACAAAAATCCTAAATTTTTGCTATCTTGAATTCTAGAAAAATCTTTCCTGGGCATCTTGCAGGGACTGCCTTTTCAAATCCACTTCAGATGTTTCTCTGTCAGGCGACTAGACATATGTTGTCACACAGTGACATAGTCATACCCAGCCATTGTGAACACAAGCAGCATCTGAAAAAAAATTTGGAGGATGTTTAGTGGATTTGGAATCCATTTTGAAAATGTTCAGATACTCCTATCATAAGATGATGCCTTTTATACCTCTTTTTATACCTCTTATTCCAACCACTGAGGGAAGGAAACATGCTCCTTATAGTGCACTTGCCTTGTTTTGATACTGCATCTTTAAGATAGTAAAGTTCGACATTTAGTCTCTGAAATTAAATTGTTATTGATATCCAATCATAAGATTTAGTTTCTGAAATTAAATTTTATTGCTATCCAGTCATAAAACAGTACTTGAGCCATTCAACTGAAAGCTGACTGTGCAGTGTGGCTTTTTAAATACATCCTGTTCTTGCAGTGAAGGTATAGGTTTATCCTTAGAGAACTTCTGAGGAAGTATTTACTACATAATACATTTCTGTAGTATTGCAAACACACTAGTACAGCAGATTTCTGTCACTTGGTTATTGTCTTGGTTTAATTTAGCTTTGCCAATTTTAATATACTCAATTTCTCTCTGAGAGAGGATTTAGGAGCAAAAACAAGGCAGGCCTAAAACTTAAAAGGGTATAAAGAAGAAATTTATTAATAACACAGAGAAAATAAGAAATTTGGAATAAGATTCCCAGATCACTCCCTCCTACCCCGCCACCTTCCAACATTCTTAACAACAACATACAGAGACACTTCAGTCAGTCATTCACTTAAATAATCATTTCAGTTCACTCTAGAGAGAGAAGCTCTTTCTTGTTCTAGCCATAGGGTGTGTCTTCACTTTCACAATTTGCATCTGCCGGGGAAAATCTGCCAATCACAAAACTCCTCCCATCTTCTGTGTTATGGGTTATGTCAAAAACTCATCGGATTATTACTTTTAAGAGAAAGCTGTTCAAAGGCAAAAAAATCTCTTCATCTCTTTTTCCATCAAATGTCTCTGTTCATCTTTCCAGTCTCCAGAACAGACCCCCATTCCCCTGGGGCAAAGGATCATTTTCTCAAACACTTAAACTCCCCCAAGTGTTTTCTCCACAATTTAAAGAATTTTCAGTGTAGTCCAGTCCACCCCCATAGCTTACAAAAAGGTTTTTTTCAGCCAATATTTACACGACATCTCCTCAATCTCTTCCTATCTGGAAACGTGGCTCTTCCTTCACTAACTTTAGTATACTTTCTGCTTTATTCCTCTCATTCAAGGAAGGTCAGGAGATCTGCAGTCTTATCTGAGCATTAGAAGGGTTAAAACTGCACACAGGAGGTGAAGGGAGCCAGGCAAGGCCCTGCTGGAGACGTGCCAAGGATTTTCAGGCCACACTGGGAAAGCTTCGTGTCCCATGGCTGCTTCAAGCCGGAGGCAAAGGCTTCTCTGTCTCTCTCTCTCTCCCCCTGGCCATGAGGGCCCCTGGCTGAACCGGGAGGGGGCCCGGTGGCTGCCGAGCCCCCTGCCCGGCCAGGCCGCATGGGGCTGGGCTGGGCTGGGCTGGGCTGGGCCGGGCCGGGCCAGCTGCTAGCTGCTCAACAGCCGGCACCTAAAAAGAGAGTTTCGCGCCTACCGATGTCATTTATGGAGGCGAAGTAACTTTTAATTGGTTACGCACGCTGTCAATTATTAACTCAGCCTTCTGATTGGTCCCCAGCAACCCAATGAGGAAGTTCTCATAGAAGGGAAAAAAAACCTGTGTGTGTGTCTGTGCTCCTCCTCTTGGGTGACTTCATACAAAACCAGCGCAGTTATGTACTGCATGAACGGTGCCCTCATCACCAGCTCAAACGGGGAAATTAAAGTATTTGACAATGGATTGTTCTTTCTAGTACAAGCATTATGAAATGTCTTGTGACAGGAATAATGCAACTTTGAAGTATTTCAATTGCAATAGAAGCTTACAAAAATGAGTTCTAGCCCTTCATTTTAGCTAGAGATTGGCCAAAACTTCCTTAAGTCTGTTCATTTAAATCACTTTTAGCTGCCTGATTGCTCCTGTAAGTTACTACTTACTTCATTGAATATAAAAACTTAGATTTTTGTCTACTCATAGTTAAATAAATCTTCTTTGTTCTGAGATGAAGGTAAATTTACGAAATACTTAGCATTATAGTGAGAAAAGCTACTCTAGTACACAAACCAGAAATGTTTCTCAAGTAGAGAAGAATCAGGTCTTTGCTTTGGATTTTTAGTCTAAAAAAAAAATCTTGATGTAGTCTCAGTGAGGGAGCAGGAGGAGAGGAAACAACATTGTTTATTAAACAATGAATGAAATATTTCTCTTCTTGCTTTGTGGGAGGAAATTATTTACTTTTGAATTGAGTAATTTACCTTTAGAGCTGGTAAGTTGAACTGTTTCCAGAGTTGTCATATTCTGTTTAGTACAGAGAGAGAAAATGGAATTCTGTTGATCAGATAAGAAAGAAAAAACATTGTATTCTAGAAGGGAAAGATAGAAGAAGCATTCCTGCTCACCAATTTAATTTGATGCATGGTAATTTCATGTGATTGTTTATTAAATTTGAATAGAGTTTTAAGTAGTTTTAGGCAAAATGAATGAAATAGTTAAAAAAAGAAAAAACAAAGGCTGCACAGTAAAGGCTAACATTAAAAAAGGAAAACATTTGCAAAGGAGAAAAGGTAAATGTTATTTCATTAATGGGGAAAAGTGATATGTCATTACCAAAATAGATTAACAACAGACTGTGATTACAAACAAAATCCTCACTACAAAAAAAAAAAAAAAAACCAAGAAAAAGCACACATACAGTCCTTCCTAAAGACAGACCATCTTATGCAGAGCCACAAGACTTAGTGAGGAGGATGGTCATCTTTTTGTGCCACCTACTACCTCCTAGGAACATCATTATTGAAAACGTTGTATTGTCTGTAACGCTGTCTTTTGACGGCATCTTGAACTTATAATATGGTCAAAACACTAGCATCTAACACTCACTTTTTTCTGGTCTGTGTATTGGCAGTAAACAGTGGAGTATCTCTGACATATCATATGAAAAATATATGTGGAAATTAGTCAGATCTAAGTCCAGTATGGTGACTTACATGGGATGCTTGAATGCTGATAACGCAAGTGACGCTAAGTAGTTTGTTTTACTTGTGGCCCTCACTTGATCCTCACTCAACACACAGTTAAGCAATGTCAAGGTATTTTCTAGTTCAATCTTAACTATTAAGCTTGACTTAACAGTGTCAAGATCTTCATGTTGGCTCTCAGATAAATTGCACTTGATAGATTACTTGTTCCTATAATCTGAATTATTATCATATTAAAATTATTGAAATATCTGTGTATTAATTGTATTATTATAAGTAATAGTAATATAATTATTATGATAACACTATTAATAATATTTTCTATGATAAACCTAGATTATTAATACCCCCCAATAATTTTAAGTGAGAAATATTTATTTGTATGTTTCACTACTATTTTTGCTTGTATGTAGCCCTTTAGACAAGCTCAGGCAAACAAGAAAACCATTCTGAGGTGACAATAAGCTCAGTTAAAGCTACCTGTGTGCATGCTATAATAATATACAGGTTGCAAAACTACCCAAGCTAGCTTAGCTTAAGTTCTGAAAAAGGACTACTAACTATTCCTTTCAACTGAAATGCATCTATTTGCATCTACATGAGAGGGGTAATTTATTGTATTTGAACTCTTGTAATTGTATTGTATTGCCAAAAAAAGGGAACAAGACAAATCCTTTCTGACATCAATACTTTTTTATACAATGTGTAAAAATCTCCAAATACTTTTATAATTTCAAGGAGTAAATAATAGTATATTTTAGAGCTAGGTAGGGCAACACAAATCTAGAAATCTTAGTCATGATCATCAGATTACAGGGAAAAAATTATTTAGTTTCCAAATTTAAAAATAAAATGTTTAAGTTTTACCTTAGAATCTATTTTTATAACCTTTTTTCTTTTGATTGGTTCAGCTTTTTTTTGGGCAATTCTTGGTCCCACTAAGGTAAAACATTACCCAGAAGAGGCATTACTTACAACTATATGTTATGTCCTTATTAAGCACTGAAAATGTTTAAGATACAGAATTTTTGCATGGTTTTAGGTTCAATATCTTTGCCACTGTGGAAAAGGATGATCTTTAGTTATATCACAAATAGGTTAGCATGCTTGTATCTCACCAACCTTAACAAGTCATGGCTCTATAACAATCAAATGAAGTAAGGACAATACATTGGGATTTGAATATGAAGGGAAAGCTCTTATTTTAGTGCTGATGTTCCTCAATTATTGGACTCTTAAGCAATATTTTTTTTAAAAAATCATTTATTGGGAGTTTTTTCAATCTCTGAATACTTAATTATTCCCCAAGGATATATATTTGTTCTTGGATAGGTAGTTCATATAATATTTTTCTTTAGAGAATCATGTTAATTTGCCTAAAGGTGGCATTCAGATATTTCTTTTCCACCCACACTCTTCATCCAGGATTGTGAATTTTGAGACTTGATGTTCGCTCCCCAGTGTCCAGGGTGCTCCTGTAGGGTGGATGGCCTGGCTGTGTAAGCAGTGAGGGCAATCCCTTCCCTCTTTGAAGCACTTTTGCTGGAACCAGGACACCCCCACCTGCTGGAAGAATTAAGGAAACAGCTTTTTATAGGCAATTAGGTCTTTCCTTGGAAGCGCAGGCAGGGACTTTCAGGAGATAGACACTCCAACAATGGAGCAGCCTCAGCAATAGGCAGTGCCAAAACTTCAGGTGTTGGAGTGTTTGTGCATTTTCAGGCAAGTGCGATACCCAGCCTGGCTAAACTTGTTCTGAGCTGACAAACTATTGACTGCTCCTTGCCTGGCACATCCTACAAAACACAAATGATTTACAGGAGCGGTAGGTAAAATGAGACGAGAATTACTCTGTTGGATCAGTCTTGAATTTGCACAAGTAGATGGTATTTTTGAAATACTGCTTGTCACATTAACTTTTTCTTTGATTGCAGGATGCCCTCCTAGCAAAAGGGAATGACAGCAACATTTAATAAACATTTAGTTTAAAACATTTTTTTTAAAGCCAGCAGGGACCTTATATGTGTTTTATATAAATGAATTTTTCAGTTCCACTTACTTTTGGCACACTTAGTTGTCAAAAGCAAGGAGAATTCAAGTTTATACCCTTCATTCAAGTCCAACACCATGAAAAAATCTCTGAAAAACCATAATACTTTCTATAAAGCCTTCCACGGTATAGGGGAAAACTTTGCTCTGCTACTCCTGCACTTGTGTAACACAGTAGGTAATTTAAGTACAAGTGCCAATTTGCTGTAACAATTGTAAACACACCTTGATACAAATGGCATCATTGCATTCTTACTGATTAGAAAACTTTGCTATTAATAGACACAAAGTCCATTTCAGGTGTAATTGGTAAGGAGCTGAGTGCACTCATGGGAAGAAACCTTGTTTTGTTTTTTGTTCGCTTTTATTCTTATCCCTTTTTTCAGTTTTATAGCTGGAGACATGATTTATTGCAGCCATCCATCTTTGGGGCTCATCCATCACATCCTGGTTGCTAGGCAATCATGGCAGCAGCTGTTTGCTTTGAATCAGACAGAAAAGTTGTCAATCATCAAAGGCAGGTGAATAGCATTAGAAACACGCTATTGTCAGACGGAATAATTAATCAAAGAGAGAAAAGATAATTAAAAAGATATGACCCTTGCAAGTACTTGCTCTGGGTTGCCTGGAAAAAAGAAAAACTGCCTGGTCTTTTCTAGACACTTAAGCAGCTGAGGGCTGATAAAATATGCACTCTGCAGTGCATAGTTTTTAATTAATTGAAAAAGGTTCAACATTCAAAGACGATGCTGGAGAAAAGTCTGATTATGAGCATAAGTAATATTTATTGTTTGCATGAAAGGCTTGACATGGAGTTCTAACTTTCTGTCACAAATCTCCTGCATGCTTGCACTAAGCCTCTTTCAGCTTCACTATCTTCCCTGGCAGTTACTGGAGTGTGTGGTGAGTCTGTCCAAGCGAGGGTCCTACGGCTTTCATCCAGCTTTTTCATCCTGGGACACCTTTCCAGGGCATTGTCTCCCTGCAGCAACGGGGCGTGCTCGAGCTCTGCCATCAGCAAGGCAGGCAAAGCTTGGCAAGGCTGCAGCACTGCCCTTTCTTCAGTACAGGAAGGGTGTCCAGGCAGTTCCTATCTCATTTCCAATCAGCCCGAGGAATAACAGGCTCATCTGAACCCTGATTTTCCAACAATCCTGTTATTTGTGGCTGGAATGGTGAGAAAGCTGCTGCAAAGCCCAGTTTCCAACTCCTCCAAGTTTGGGTACCCTGGCAGTGGGTGCAGCAGAGCACACCCAGCACAAGTGTACACAGAAATGCACTTCTGGTAGTGCAGTGCTGACCAGTGTGTGTGATACAGCTGGCAGAGCTTGTGCTGCTGCCAGCAGAGCAGGGCTAAGTGCTACTGCTGCCCAAAAGCTGGGTCTGAGGCTGAAATGTGACACGACACTTTTGTGAGAATACAATGTCTTTGACTGTTGGGCAAAGTGCTCGTGTAGTCCAAAAAACCCCAACTTTGGTTTTTGTTCATGCTTAGAAGGTGTCTGTGGATACACTGACCACAGGAGATCAAGGTATGATGATTGCATTAGTAATGTTTCTTTTTTTAACAAAGTATTTTGTGAGTAGTGATGCAGAGGTGGCTGCCATGCTGCCCCCTGTATTTTTCCATTTTTGGTTTCATACTTTCTTTACTGTGTTTTCTAGAAACAAAGAAACTTCAAGTTCGTGCTGCCAGGAGAACAAACCCACTTACTTTTAATATCAAAACTAGACATTAGTGTTGATTATCAGCAAGATTTTCAAGGCTACATGCTCTGAAATACTGGGAATTAAAACTGCAGAATGAAAACCTTGTACACAGTTCTGCACACACCATTCCTTTCACACTGGCTGATGCCTCGGAGTGTTCTTTGCACAGTTCTTCGTGTCAGTGTGTCACAAGCAGCTCCTCTGCTGATTGTGTGTAGCCTGTATCACATTTTCTGCTCTCACACCCTGTTTCACTTGTAATCATTCCAGTATTTACTTAGAGGAGGAGAGAACACAGCTAAGAAGGAAACGGGGTGCCATCTGAGTGCTGGGTATGACACATCTGCTGCATAGAGCTATTCTTCCAACACTGGGAGCAGGAAGCTCAGGCTGCAGCTAGCTTGGATGACTTGGAGAGATCTGTATCCTCAAGTAACATTTCATATTAGTGATTCCTCAGAACGTCATGTTCACCAAAGTTTGTGTGAGAAATTTTTAAAAAAACAACTCTTTAAAAGCATAGTGCTGCATATTAGCATTAGAAATATCATCTGTGCACTGCACCACCAAAGTCAGCACCCACTTGGCTGATAGCCCAGCCCTTCTGTGTAAAGTTAGAATGTTGTCTGGAGTTGCTGGCAGGTATTTTTTTTAGTAGGACTAGCTATTTTTCTTCTGTATGTAATAGTAATTCAGTCTGATGTATTACTGGCATTTTTTGTCATAGGTGAGTGGGCCCTGTGCCTGTACAGGGCAGATGGGGGGATGCTTGTGTACAGGAATGCAGTGCTTTCTCTAGCATGTTTCTGTGGATTAAATAAATGTGGGATAGCCCTGCCAGCATGGGATGTGACATGTTTATGGCTAAAGAGCTTTTTCCTTCTTTGCTGGGAAGCAGATTTGTCTCCTTTTCACATATCAACACCTCTGATACCTTTTCAAGTATTTGCTATATTTCAGTTCTGCTGATCACTGTTTTATTTACTGATAGGGGAACTGTGGCAGTAGTTCCCTAATGGAGGGATATATAGTGCTGACATCAAGGAAATGTTGGCTAAGAGACATATGGATAGATGGCTGCATGTTGGAATATAGGAGTTATTGTTAGTCTGATTGTGACTTTTTTAGCACAATGTATATGGAAGTTCCCTGTGATAATGCTTCCCTCTGCTCATCAAGGTGAGATGCATCTTTCCCCTCTTATTTTTCCCCACTCTCTATTCCATGCATGGTGCTGAGGGAAGACAGAATAGCTGTTCCTCATTTGCAATATTTATTGCACAGGTGAAAGAGGTTGGATTCTATGAAAGGGTTTTTCTGTCCTAGCCCCTTCCTCATCCTTCCCCATACACAGGCTGCTTTTGCAGTTGTATAGGGAAAACTGTTTAGAAACTTGAAATACCTTGGTACTGAATATGGTAAAGCTGGATTGCCTTTTTGTTCATGTGAAGTGAAAAATGGACAGAATATGTCAAACATTAACACTGGCACAGATAGTAAACTGTTTTGCTTTAGCTGGTGGAAGAATGTGCAAAGGGAGTTTAAAATAAACAGTCAAATGACAATCAAACATTTGCCAGTGTTTAAGTTGCTGTGTTAAGTAGAATGTAGTATCTCTGTAGGAACCACTAAGTTACATGGTATCTGTATACTGAGAAAAATATCTCCAGGAAATACTTATATATGTATGTATGTATGTGTAA
This sequence comes from Alethe castanea, assembly GCA_024734035.1. NCBI lineage: Eukaryota > Metazoa > Chordata > Aves > Passeriformes > Muscicapidae > Alethe > Alethe castanea. The sequence goes on from JANRGV010000001.1 coordinate 74,204,159, forward strand.
TGTGCTTGGCTGAACTGGGTAAATGTGCAAGGCTTCCCTCAGCCATGCCCCTGCCTGTTCCAGGCTGTGACACTGCAGCTCTTGCCAGGCAGTGCTCAGGTCTGTCCTGCTCTCTGCCACAGATCCAGAGCATTTCTCACCGGCTGTAGGGAATGCTGTGTCTGTGAACGATGGAGGGTATGTGTTTCCTTTTGGAGCTTTCTGATATAAGAGAGACTTTTTATTCCACATTTTTAAGGTTAGTTGCCCTTTTTATTCCTCTCAGTGTAGCTTGCTGGTGCATCTCTTATGTGCATGGTGATTTTAGGGCTTCAGTCCTACCAGCAGTGAAACAGAAATATTTCTTATCTCTAGTTTTCAGTTTGTCAGCAGTGTGCTTAAGAAAAGTCTTCTGCAAGCTAAACCTGAAGCTTGGAAGATGTCCTGGTGTTCTTTAAGTGACTGTCCTATGGTGTTCAAGCCACAGTGCTGTGAAATGCATAAAATACATTTGTATGCACTTACTTCTATGATGAAAAGTACCCTGTTTTATTCAGCATGTTTTCTAGGCTGCGTCTTCAGAAATGACTGGGGTAAAAGATAATGGTTTTACTGTCGTAGGTGCAGGATGACTAACTCGTGTCAACTGATAATCCAGGAGCAGAGCCAGATGGCCTTGGAGGTAGGGAATCATCAGATAAAAGCCATCAGCAGGGTACTACTTTAATCCCTAGGGTAACTGTGTAGGAAGGAGCAGGGCTGGAAATGCCTTCAGGAGAAGGGAAGGAAGAACTAGTGCCATGCAGAAGAAAAGACTGATAGGTAGATATCCAAACCACTGTATGGTCCCCAAAATAGAAACACCTGAATTCATGTGTTACTTTCATCCACTTGCCTTCAAAATCGTATACATGACTGTGCTGTTGTTTTAGAGTTAAACATATGCTTTTCTTTCTAATTAACCCCCAAATCCCTTTGCATTTGCCATATTAATTTAATTAGTTTGGGCGTAAGAGTACGATTCTGGCAACCACCTTATCCTTGTGAGTAAAATGGAGAGACATAAACCAGGTGGACAAAACTGCGTTGGACGTGTTGCAAAATTTAGTGAAAGAATATTTGAAAAGTAGAAGGTAGAACTTGAGACAGCAAAGATAGTGTGTGAGCGGATTTTTTATCTGCTGAAATGTATCATTTACCCAGGATACCTTGTCTTCCTTTGTTTTTGCTCTGGGCCTGCAATAAAATGCTTCCTATCTATATTAGTTAGAAAATAGTCCGATGTAATATATGAGAATAGTGGTGCATTATTTCCTCGTGCTTATATGTTTTCTGTGTAAAATATTCTAGGAGCAGTGAAATCTTGCTGTGTGATTGCATTTCATTTTGAGATGGTTAGCTGAATAAGCAGGAGGACAAGAAAGCTGTAAGCTGAATGAAGGAAAAAAGAAATAAAATTTTACAGCACATTCTTGTTGTAGGAGTGTGCAACACAAAATTGTGTGACTCAAATTCTCAATCTGGTCTTCATGATTAAGCAATAAACAGATTACAAAACAAAGTTATCATCCTTTAGAAACTTGTGCTCAGTTGTGAAAAAGTGAAGTATTTAACATTTCTCAAAGGAAAACATCTTTTGTTACTTGATCTTCACTGGCTGTGTTTTTCAGCTAACAATACCATGTGTTTGCATTAGGCTAAAATTAAAAACTTTTTTAATAGACTCTGCAGACATTTTATATAGTTGATTTACTGAATGTTGGTAAAAGGAAATGAAATAGTTAAATTTTGTGTTAAAATGAGAGTGTGTTTTGTTGTAAAGACTGGAAGATACACTTTCATTACACTTTATGTGAAGTAGTTGCTTACTTTGCCCATAGTAGAAATGCCTTTGTGTGTTGGATGTTTGTTTCACACCTGATATAATAAAATTCTGATCCAGAAGTGGATCTTCTCAGCAGCAGCAGCACTGGAAACGTGAAAATATTGATGCTGTGGATTCCCCCAGATTCTGCTGCTTGCATCCAGCCAGGATCATACATCCTATGTGATTTTTTTGTGTAAAAACTCTGAGTGTGTAATAATGATTGAAGTCTGTCAGATGACTTGGAGTGTGTTCTACTTTCCAGACAAGATTCCGCACAAAAAAAGCTTTAATATGGCAGTTTCTTAAGCTGAGGAATTTGCATTGTTATAACAGGGGTCCTGCTTGCATTCAGCGTGGGAAGGAGGTGTTCTGTTCCTCCTCGGGTCTGCAGGAGCTGCTGTGTACAACAGCAGCTGGACATCAGCTGGTGAGGCGGGTCAGGCAGTGGAGGGTGAAAATGAACTCGCATGGAGAGCTTCAGTTGCTGTCCTGAGCCTGTTCCCTGCCACAGTGGGACATAAATGAGGAGGGGTGCTCAGAGGGGCTGCCCAGCCCTTCCCCAGGCCAGCCTCTGCGGCCGTGCCTGTCCTGGCAGACACACACGGGCAGCCAGGGCAGCCCCTTCCAGTGTCCTGCTGCAGGTGATGATAGCCTGGCCTGGCCTGCACCTTCCTGGGGCTGCTGCACTGCCAGATATTCCACAGGCTGACTTGGCTGTCCATAGCTTGAAGCAAAGGTTTGGGGCAGTGGGTAGTGCTGCGGATTGTCCTTTGGAGTAAGCCATGGATGCTTCCAGCGTTTGTTCTTGTTAAGACCCATTCCAAAGCCCACTGAAATCAAATACTATTCTCTTACTGACTCTGTTGACTTGATTGGGCATTCACTGAGATCTGCAGTGCCAGCTTAAGGAACAGAATTTCATCTGTGTTACCTGATAACTTATGTTGTGCTTCTGCTCGTTGTTGATGTAGTGCAGATACTGACAGATTGTGGTAGATGGTTCTTGGCTTGCTTCTCAACTTGTCAAGTCACCTTTTTTTGTGCTGAAGAACCTGTAAGGATTTGGGAGTAGATGCTAACCAATTGTTTTTCTTAAGAGGAATGTAATGTAATACTAATGTCTCAATCAGGAATGGAGATTTTGTTCAATAGCATTCAATCAGGTGGAGTATTTTAATCTGTTTTGAAATAATTATGCAATTACTAATGGGATGCCAAGAAACTTTTGTTAATATTCAGAAGAGTATTAAGTTATAAATAGGCAATATTATCAGTCAAGTGTCTGTATCAATACGTAACAGCATTGTACAAATTTGTCTGTTGATTCTATTCTAAAAACTCTTTATCCTTACTCTTTTAGTGCAAAATTATGTCTCGTTACGGGTAATATGTCATGTCCTCCTAAAAATGTGATCTTGATTTTCGTCCCATGATGATACTTTACTCAATAAATCAAAATCTTCCTCAACAGTTAGCAACCAACTTATTTAACGGTTATGCCTGAAATGTTGATAGAGGGAATTTAGCAGTTAACAGTGTTTATACATTCCAGAAGCATTAACAGGTTGGGTTATACTGGAATCCAGTAAATATCCATGAAACACGTGGGAGAACGATGTGCTCTGCAGGGTCTGAGCTCTTGCCTGCCAGACATCTCGTGAAACACCAAGAGCAATAATGAAGTTTACAGTGATGATATTCTCAGGAGCACACGTCGTGTGCTATCACCCACGAGGAGGGAGCGGGGCCTTTCGCCCGGTGTTTAGACTGCGGCAGGAGAACACCACAGATGTTCTTATCTTCTGCAGATAGTTTTGTACTGAATCAGTGGGTTTTACACGTTCTTGTGTACAAAAAAATGCTCTTCACCTTCGGAGCAGTTCTGAAGAAAATAAAAGGAGGATAGTGTTTGTCTGTGTCAAGGTTGTTTCCCGTTTCTGCAGTCAAAGTTCAGCAAAATATCCCTACCAAATCTTTAATTTTTCCAGTAGCTTTTTGCCTTTGGTTGCTGGTTTTCCTTTATTGCAGTCTAAAATGGACATTCTGCTAAAATGAGTAAAAAATGCCATTTACTAGCTACAGTCTGCATGCTCACAGGCAGTCATGTGCTGGCTGCCTTGTACCTGATCTGTTTAGCAGCTGCGGGGTGGGCAGCCCCAAAGCAAGCCAGGACTTTGAAAGCTACTCCTGTGTTTTTGTCTCTGTGCATATAGATAATACTTTCTCAAAACACGCCTTCAACAGAGTTTTTTTTGCTTCTGTTCCTTATGACAAAACATGGCAAAGAAAGAACGTAAATTCCAACATAAATTCCAATGCAAATTCCAATGTAAATTCCAACTACGGCCTTGAAGTCTGAAGTTGCATTTTAGCCACACAACACTGGTATTATCTTTATTATCATTTGATGCTTGCATGTATGTAAATTACATTAAAAGTAAGATCAAGGCATTCATGAAATATTGGTGATATCAGTGGGAAAAAGATGAACAAGCTATTATGAGAGATGAAAAATAAAAAAGTTGTCTTTAATTTGATAGTAAACTGAAACCCACCAACTTTAGAACATGAGAATATTTTTAACAAATATTCCCTTAAAGCTTTGCTGTGGCCATGCCCTTGATGGAATCTCCGGTCTGTCAGCAACTCCATTACAAAATCCTCTTGCGAGGATGCAGCTTTAGATTGTTACCTAAACCGCTGTTACTTGGAATGTTGTATTATCTTGCTTTGCCTGAAAGCAGGCACACTTTTTAAAAGAGCTACTTGTTCAAACTATTTATGTGAACAAATTGTCATAGAAAACATTCTTTGATATTCAGGTTCTCCTGTTTTCTGAGGCCTGCTAATTAAAAACAATTTCACAAAACCTGGCTTCAGTCAAAAGTGCCTGGTAAATGCTGGCATTTTGAAGTTTAAATAGATCTTCATATCCTACATAATAATATATATATTTATGGTATTATTATGTGTATCTTTCATGGATCTGAAATTTGAAACCACAGAGATGAATTCAGACATCAAAACTAGGAATACCTGGTTTAAGAAACCTAACTTTTGATACATATACATGCATTTTTTATTGGAAAAAGATTTTGCAGTGAGAGATTAAGTTATTGAAATTAGATGTATTCATAGTCTGTCAGTCTATGTACAAAAATAATGATTCTTCAAGGTAAATTTTATTAAGTGTTAGAGAGTGTGGGCACTCAGTGAAATACATAGTTCCCTTACAGAAGTCTTTTAAATTTTTTGCTCTCATTTGTATTTATTCCTTAAAAAAATGTACTTGAGGGCTTTCTTGCACACACTGCATATCCAGAATATAGTTTTTAGCACAGTATAGCTTCATGTTCGTGGGTCTGTTCATTGTCTGCCAAAGGAGGCTGGGATCTTAGCAAACAACAGCATAATTTTTTGCTTTCTTTTTTCCTGAGGTAGAATGAAACTACTTGAAGAAATTTATTAAATTTAGGATTAAACAGCGTTGTTTTTATCCTGCAGTACTGAAGGGATCATCAGGAAGGGGGAATCCCCGTCTGTATCCATGTGGCTGTACCAGAACATTTGATCACTGTATTGCCAAAGAGCCTGAATCCCAGTCAGGCTGGCTCTGTGTGGAACTGGCAACTACAGAGCTTGCCAGGAGAAACAAGCCTTGGAATATCTGCTTTATTTTTTGTTTGTTTGTTCTGTGATTTATTTTTTTTTAATAATAGTAAGTGCTATGATTTTGAACTTTCCTATTTTGACAGTGCTTTGCTGGTGTGTTCAGTTCTGGGTTTAAAAAAAAAGAGTTGTATAAATGATGCTGTAAACTAGGAATGCCTGAATTGTCTCTAAAGGGAAAACAGCATTTTGTATATCTTAGTTTTCAACCTGTAATATGGGGGTAGTGGAAGGTGGAGAATATACTTTGCTTCACAAAAAGAATCTGAGAATTAATGCTTATAATGTACAGATTTATAATGAGATTGTGATATGTGGGTGACACTTCTGAAGTACAATTTCTGATTCAGTTTTTGTTTTGCTGTATGTATTTAGCCTTTGCTGTGGTCTGGCAGTGTGTTCTTTATCATCAGTCATTCAATCTAAGAGAAAGGCAGTAAAAAGAAAAAGAAATTTTTATTTTTAAGTTGTTGAAGGAAGAGGTCTCTTTTTTAAGTTTTACAATTCAAAAACCGAAGCTGAAGTTAAATGGCTGCAAAGAGAAAAGAATCATCATAACAGTGAAGTTATTCTAAATAAAAAGGAAAGAAAACAAACAATCAAAAATCCTTATCAAGTTTTTTGGGAAACAGAAAAGGAGGAAAAAGTCTAAGGAAAGCCAAACTGGCTAACGTTACAGTTGTCACAATTACTCATATCCTATGCTAAAGCTTGAGGAAGCTAGGTAAAAATGAGCCAAAACTGGCCTTGCATCTCGTGGCTATGGCTTCTGCTCATGTCAGTGTTTGCATCTGAGTCTCACTTGCAAATCTGGCCTTACTCTTCACAAAAAGATATGTTAAATCACGTAGCTCTAAAATAAAAGAGGGAGGGGTTCTGCATACCGTGTAAATACAGAAATGGATATTTTTTTTTTCAGATGTATGCAGAAAATTACAAGAAATATTTTTCTTAATTATAGATGTTCTTAATATGTCATATTGTCCTACTTGATTTCTAGGCAATTTAACAAAAATACTTTTCCTGAAATTGTTTCAAATTATACTTCTTAGTATATTCAATTAAATGCATATTTTTGCAGACAAATAGTATGACCCTGATTTCTTAGTTACCTTACTGACTGCATTGAGACTAGGTATGATTGCTGGACTGGGTCTGCTTCTGTGAAAATTGTACTTCATGGACAGCATACTCGTATATATTCTCCTATACTTTATGTACACATATAGTTTAGAAGCATAGTTTATATGTAGAGATTGAGCAATCTGTCTATTTGTACAGAGAAAGATGGTGTATATACATGAGTGCAATATTTTGTAGCAGCGTCTTTATTAGGTACCTGTGTAATTTACTAAGAAGTGAACCCCGTAATTTGCCATTGTCCTGGAAGTAATCTTAATATTCCAGCTTGTCAAGCGCTTTGGATACTTGGCATTTCAGTAATTGCTGCATCATGGGCAAGTTTTTTTACTTTTTCTCATAAATACGCTGCAATCATGCCTCTTAAAGTCCAAGTCAGTTGAGAAACAGTCCAAAAAAAAAAAATCAGCCAAACTTTTTTAGACTCCTAAGTAGCTCTAATATGAATTAGCCCTAGTGTTTGTATGTAAAAAGAGATATTAAGTAATTTTATGGCATATATTACTTATAGCATTTTTTTCTCCTAAATCTTAACTCAGTTTTGTGCATAGGCATTTGACAATAATTCCATTAAAATGGTTAAAAATCATTCCCAAAACGAGTTGTAGAAAACTGTGTGGTACTGTAAAATATACAACAATGTGGTTTAGAGAAGTTTTGTCATATTTGGTTGAGCTGATTCCAACACCCATGTGTGGTTTTTGATTAGGCACACCCGTGCCCACTCTGTATATACTCAGTTTCTGGTTTTCACATTCTTTTTTTCCCTCAGCCCACTGCTCTGATTATGTACTGGAGAGCAGTCTTTGTTCCATTGATTTCTGTCTGTCTACCAAAGGATGAAGTTTGCTCATCTCACACACACGTCTGTCAGTGCTGCACCAAGGGTCAATCCCACGAGAGGCAAATTGAAGAAATGAAAACAAATAAGTTATAAAATAAAGTGACAATAATGTGCAGTAGCATAAAGATTGCTCTGGGCTGCTTTTGAGAAAGACAGCTAATGACTGGCCCTGTTGGATGGAGCGGGAAGGGTGGGGAGGAGAGGATGCCAGGGAGCTGGGGGCAGCCGTGGGAGAGCAGAGCTGCCTCTTCCTCCACCTTCTGATGCTGGGCAGGCACAATTCTGTGTGTTCACAGCTCCTTGTGAAAACCAGGTTATCTGGGGATTGGAGCTCTGTGAGCCAAGGTGCCACAATCAGGCCCAGGAGAATTACGGAGTTTTGCTGTGTTCCATGTCACTGCAGACATTAATCTTTTAAATTCCTCAGGAAAAAAACCAAAAACCTGAAAAAAACCCCACAGCTGCAGAATATTTCAAAATGTACTTTTTTTTTCTTTTTAAACAAAGTTTTATTTTTCAAAGAAATTATCCACCCATTAGAATGTCCATAAGCAAGCACACATGTGAAAATGTATTTACATGGACAACTGGTAGTGTGTGTGTGTATGTGTGTTTTCAACATCTACGAATCCTGGTCTAATGCAGTTGAAGCATTCAAGTCTCTTTTAAGATTGTAATTGAAGTAACATGATATAAATGTAAACTTTAGCTTAGAGCACACAGAGCATACAAGACAGTTTGACACCTTCATTTCAGCAGTAAGAAATTACCATTGTCTCTTGTTTCTTGCTTCTAGCTTATATGACCAAGCCAAAAAGTAATTACACAATTAGGGTTGACATACTGGTTCCTGTAATATTTCTTGCTGCAGTTTTTTGGTGGGTTATTTCTACTTCAGATTTTCCAGTCCTTTGTAATTCATACGAAGATGTCCATTTTCATTGCAACAAATTTACTCATGAAGATTGCAAGTCTTGCATAATTTAATGATGAAAAGGCAGCTTTTCATTTTCTCCAAATGTAGCTATTTGTAGATTAAAGATAAACATTTGTGGAGCTAATATGGTTTTTGTAAGAATTTTGTCACCAACTTGAACACTGAATTGTTATGTAAAGGAATGGAAAAGTGTGTAAATAATTACACGATTATGCATTTTAAAAAGAAGGATGTACAGTAATGTGCAGCTGCTGATCAGGAAGGGAAGCAGTCTCCATAGGTCAGGTAACACTTTGCTATATTCTGCATGTACAGAATGGGGGTCACTGATGTTTTTCCAGCTCTTGAAGCCACTCAGTAGCACCAGTCAGTGTCTCCCAAGGCCAGGGCAGCCCTCGTTCCCTCTCCAGGTATTCAAGAGCAGGTCAGATGCACTGCAGCCCTATCACCCACCCAGTCCTTGGCTCAATTTGTTTCCCAGTCTGTTCCTTATTTCTGGGGTGTGTAATGCAGTTTCTGAGTCCTGTAATTCTGTTCCTTAAGACTTGTCCTCTCCAGGAATATTCTGGGACTGTGGATTATCGCCTGCTTATTTATGTAGTTCTGCTTGGGACTTGGGATGATGTAAAAGCAGTGATCTGTGGCATTGTTCTCTGTTCTCTGGTGTTTTTTGATTAAAAAAAAAACTCTCATCCTCATCCTCATTCTGTGCTTTTTGACCATTCCTGCACTGTACCTTAATGCTCAGAACAGAATGATGATGGGATAAAGATCGTGGATGAGTTTTAAGTTCAGAGTGAGGCATCAGCTGCAGATTCGAGTTGTCCAGGGCTTCTGCAGCTAAACTGTCCAGATCCCTTGTCCAGAGGTTTCCTTGCTTTTGATCCAGACATGGGAGCTTCATCTCATCCTGGAGCCGAGTCTGTCATTATATAAAATACAATGGAGAGCTGGGAAGGAAGTATAGTGAGTTTGCTGGTGACAAGCCAAGTGCAGGGGGTTGCCAAGTATTAATCATTTGTATAAAGCTGCATCCACTCTTCAGCCAAATGAATCTGTTCTGCCGTGGTTTCTCACAGTGACAGTATCAAGATATTGGTAGTTTTATAACAGACTTGTCTTTTTACATGCTCTTTAAATTCTTTCTATCACCTTGTGTGGAGTGCCCTTAGGAAGGGACTTTGTACTTCCTTGAATTTCCCTGTACGAGTTTCCCAGTTAAGGCAGATTATATACTTACAGGTATTAAATAGACTTTGTACTCTTTAAAATTAATTCTTTCTCTCCCAGCCCTCCTCTCTGAGATGTCACTGGGTTGCAGTATCTTCCCTGCAAATCAAGGCTGGAGACTTTGAGCAGCACTGTTACAGGGAACATTTCTACAGGGAAAGACAAAAGGAGAAGGATGCTTCTTGTAATGGGCTACTGCTGTTTCAACCAGTTATTCTTTTAACTAGAAAATGAGAGTACACATAGAGGCTATTAAATCATTAATTACAGCATGTACTTCTTTCTCTAAACACAGACAAAACATGGTTAAGAGGTAACAGAGAGAAATAACTTTCCCTTATTTTGAAACTAAGTGCAGGATGTGAGGTATCAAGCAGGAACCGTGCACAAAGTTGTTTTTTGTTTTTGTTTTTTTTTTTCTGATGGAGTTTATACCAACATTTTTCTTAATTATTCTTGATGTTTTGCCCATTATACCATTAGCTTCTTAGGAGGACAAAGATAAGTTGCCAGTATCCACAAGAGCGAAGTGTGAAAGCATTTAATTATTGATATCTTAGTAACCAAGGTTCCAAAATGACGTTGTCAAAATCCATAATGATCAGACAGAAAATGTATCAGCTTGTTGTTGAAAAATACGTCTCAGACTGTGTGGGATCAGAGCATGCACAGCCCCAAGAAAACAAACCACCGGTCTCCTGCATTCCCACTATGTAACAGCTTTACCCAGGATTTTCTGTGCTTGAAAATTCTTATTGTTAATGTTCTCCTCATTCTTCATTTTAATTTTAGCCTTTCCTTGATTGTTAATCTCGTACATACGTTTCACTAAATGAACTCCCGCGTTCTCACTGGGCGGATCTGTAAATCAGTTAAACGGTCAAGCAGAGCCTCACGTTATAATGGTCTGTGTTCTCCATCTCTTTAAAATACAGGTTTCATTAACAGAACAGAGCTGTTTAATACATATTTTCTTTGTATCTAGAATTAAGCATTTCTTTTCTCCCTCCTGCCGAAGGCTGTGGGAAGGGTACACAGCTCATTCCTACGCACGGAATTTCTGGTTGCCTCCTTTTGGAGCTGGGGCTGGAGGTGCAGGGTGTGGGGGGAGGCAGAGCAGCACCCAGGAGGAGCTGGAAGGGCCCTGCCAGGGTTCAGCACCCAGGAGGAGCTGGAAGGGCCCTGCCAGGGTTCTGTGGCTGTCTGTGCTGCTGCTGGCCCCGTGCCCTCCTGCCTGGGCAAGGGCAAAGGATGCAAAGCAGGCAGGAGAAGCGGGCAGCTCACGATGGCTTTGCCAGCGTTGTGCCCCATGGATTTACTCCTGGCAGGCTGTGCTGTCACCCCCTGCAGAAGAGCTTTGTGGGTGGACACCTCTCCCAAGCCATTGCAGTGTCATGGTCCCTGTGATCTCAGCCATGCCCCGTTTCCAGAGCTGGGCTCACACAGGTTCCAGTGGGCAGCTCCAGGTGCTGCTCCTCTTCCCCCTCCTGCAGCAGGGCTGGGCTGTACCTGCTGCTGGGCACGTGATAGCTGAGACCTCGGGGAACACTCAGTTTGTAAACAAATAAACCAAAAATGTTACCTGAATAGGTGTTGAAATAATTAACAGTTACTTGAGTGTATATTTAGTCTACACCCAAATAAAAAAAAAAAAAATAAAACTCCCTTGCTGAAGTGCTATTTACCATTAATATATTTAATTAAAAGGTACTTCTGTGTTCCATTTTTCACTCTCTCACAGGTGCCAGAGCTTTCATGTTTATTAATAGCATTAGATCAAATAATGCAGATGTTTGATTTCAGACACTGGGATATGTTGCAGGTTAATCTTTCTAGAAGGATACACTAACACTATTTTGGTTTCCTTTGTACCATGAAGTGTTTTATGAACTACTTTCAAAATAAGGATACTAGTGTAAGAAAAATTACATTTCAAATCTGCTTTTGCTTTGAAAGTTTTTTTTTTTTCTAATTCTGTTTTCAGCAATGGATCTTAATGTGTAAGATATCCTTATAAAATTCTTACATTACAGGGTATGCATTTCACAAAGCTATTTAGGATTCTTCTCTTTCATGTAGTAGAGGTTTTACTTTCTTTATTCAGCGATTATGTCTCAGAGCTTAAAAAGCTTAAACGTGGGTATTCAATTTGTGACGCGGTGCTGTCTCTGAACTTGCTGCTTTTACAGGTACTGAGGGGTGCTTATAAAATCATAGGTCACTGCTGCAATAGTCATGTGCAGATACTGCAAATGCATGTGAGAGGTGTTTTTATACAACAAGTAGTGCAGCAGGTAACTTGATCTTTTTTTTTTTTTTTGCTTTTGGCAAATAATGTTCAAGAACTGTGATTTATTTAATTAATCTTAAAAAAAAACCCAAACAAACCAACAGATAATTGATGATGCCCATGTAATGTTTATAGACATCTCATCAGCATTTGTCTTAACCAGCCCTGTTAGAAAAATGCTCTCATGAAATTATGAGTTCTTTGCTTTCTTTCCTACTAGAATGTCAAAATCGGTTCATTTATCTGGGATCATTTTTTGCATACCCCTTGAGGTTTGCTTTCTTCATGGTCTCCTAAATGAATAGTACAATGTACTTTTCACCAAAAGCCAACATGACCCTTGTTTATTAAACTTCATCCCTTTTTCCTCCCTCTCCAGTTTTCTTTGAACCTGTAGTGTCTGGAAGAATTGTAATTGATGCCGTATGGGTAACACTTTGTGATAAAGGAACGGGCTGTTCAGAGAATCTAACAGCAGTTATCATTTCTGCATTATTTCTCATGTTTCCTTTGATGTCCAGTACCTTGATAGAGTGCAGGGGCATTAAAACAACTCTTTATGTCTGAACCTACCATTATTCTTTATGTTTATTGCAGAGGTAACCAGAGGCCCTGCTCAGAACCAGGGTTCCTTTGTACTAAATACAGGACATGGGCCTTGTCTTGAAGAGGTCACAGCATAATTTACTCCACATTAGTTAATTTTCTCTAAATATTGCCTTTTTTTCTTACTTACCAAAAAAAAAAAAAACAGTTTATATAACATCACATTGTGAGGTGAGGTAGAATATTTTGACAGTGCCCATTGCCTCAGCAAAACTTGCTGTAGGGTTTTTGTGCCACGTTCAGCAGTTCATTACCTGGCTGTAAAACTCTGGACTGAATGCTGAATATTTGAAAATCCTTTGTTAACTGCTGTCATTTTTTTAGCCAATTCTAAAGGATTTGCCTGTTCAAATCCTGAAATTTTAATTTCACTAAGAGCTGGACATTTCACATACTTGAGTTTTTGAAAATCTCAGCTTCAAGGGAAAAAGTATTTAAAATTATACAGATAAAGATGAGGTTTAGCTGTTTTAGATGAATGGCTGTGTTCATGCACTTTATAAAAAAGGACCTTAATTTTTATAAACCATCATGTTTCAGTTTTTGCTGTGCAAATTGAGTAAAGTATGGGAAGTAATTTTATTTTTAACAAAAAAAGCTAATCTTGTATGGCAGTGCAAAATCACTAATCACTGCTCTTGTCCTGGATTTGGCCAGCATAATTTTTTTCCTGGTAGCCAGTTCAGTGCCGTGTTTTGGATTTTAGGATGAGAATAATGTGGGTAACACACACTGATGTTTTAGGTGTTGCTGAGTACTGCTCACTTGTAGTCAAGAGCTTCTCAGTGTGCCTTGCTTGGCCAGTCAGGAGGGGCACAAAGAGCTGTGAGGGAGCATGGCCAGGACAGCTGACCCAAAGTGGCCACAGGGATATTCCATGCCACAGAGCATCAGGCTGTGTGACAACTGGGGGAGTTGGCCAGGGGCCACTGATTGTTGCTTGGGTACAGGCTGGCTTGTTTTGGGGTTTATTTTTTTTCTCTCTCTTTTTGTTGTCACCCTTTCCACTACAACAACTTCTCCTCCTTCTCCTTCTCCTTCTCCTTCTCCTTCTCCTTCTCCTTCTCCTTCTCCTTCTCCTTCTCCTTCTCCT
>JANRGV010000001.1:74217913-74241638 GCA_024734035.1 Alethe castanea
CTGAATACTTAATTATTCCCCAAGGATATATATTTGTTCTTGGATAGGTAGTTCATATAATATATTTCTTTAGAGAATCATGTTAATTTGCCTAAAGGTGAAATGGCAAAATGAAAACTGAATGCTTTCATTGCTGCTGAGACTAAGCTACCGAAAAAGTATGTTGTAATAAGATCATGAACACTCTCTTTTAGGAAAAAAAACTACAAAAAAATCCCCAAACGAATAAAAACTCGAAACCCTGCCCCAACCCCCCACCCAAAAACTCAAATACCAGATGTTATCAGCTGAAAGACCAAATTCATAATGCATAAGATCTTATTACTAAGGAAGGGAAAAAAGATATTTTGATAACTTATAGGTGTCATTGATCCTATTCAAAACTCATTTAAACATTGAGGGTTTAGCGCTGATGCAAATTACAATTCTCTGATGCTTTTATTTCATTACAGTTTTGCTAGTGGTCTGGGTGACTGGATGTAGAATAAAATGTGATGTCACTGAACTGAGAAAGACTGCACTCTTGATAATTTAAAATGTTGAAATTGAAGTTGCTGGGGGGAAAAAAAGATGCAGAACTTGTGAGGAAATGAATTAAAGCAAGAATTTTAAAATTACACAAGTATAGGAAGTCAAACGAATGTTCAGGTGACAGCTATTCTAAAAAGCTCAATAATGGACCTCTAGCTGAGCCATAACCCAGGGATATCCCACTGTTCTGGGAAAAAAAATAAATACTATATTCTGAGAGTTAATCTACATTCTGTAAGGCCTTTTGAAGAAATCCTTCTCTACAGAATACTAGGAGGATCTTGGCTTCTGTCCAGTTCTGAGCTTTGCACAGCACAACTGGAGAAAGCTCAGAGAGGATAAGGGTGACCATAGGTCAACTAAACATGGCTTACAACAAAAATGTGATTCAATTAATGTTATGCTGTTTCAGATTATAGTCTTAAATATGTAAAACACTATTGCAAAGAGAACTGGAATAATTATTTTCCATGTCCATGAGAAGATAAAGGATAATTCATTGAATGATAGGAAAGATTAAGGTTAGATATTGTAATTTTTTTCAACATGCTTAAGTGGGTAAGCACTGAAATGAATTACCTGGATGTAGCTTCTAACTGTGGAGGAGTAGATAAACAGGTCATAGAAATTATGTGGATAAAAAATTAATGTAAGGAAGTGGACTTAAATGATAATGCAACGTGTCTTTCAACCCTGTAATTTCATGGTAAATGAGGAGTAGGTACATCAGTCTTTTAGCCTTAAATAATAGAAAAGCCTTCAGTTATCTTCTTCTCACATTTGTGTCAAGGTTATAGAATCCTGCACCTTTTTTTCTCTCCCTCTGTAGCTGCTTGCAACCTCCTCTAGCTATTCCTGTACTCTGGATCTCCTATATTCCTTGTCTGTAACAAGGTAGCAGTCAGAATACTTCAGTCTTGCTCATGCTTTTCATCTTGGGATTCAGCCATTAGAAAGGCTATCCCTCACTATCACAGCAGAGAAATTACCCTTGGATGATCCCCACTGAAGAAGGTAAGCTTGGGTTTTTTTAGCTTTTTGTTTACTTTTTCCCAGTGATAATTTTATTTTCTCCTTGATCATGAAGTTAGGATGAACATTTATATGTGGTAGTCATTCATTTGGTTCACCAACTCTTTTGTTCATACACTATTAAATGTTTCTGTGACACGTTTTAAGGACTTCTGTGGTTTTTAACACCAGGCCGACATCTCTCTTATCCAGAACTGTTCTCTGCCAGTAATAGTGCCCATCCTATTGATTTGAAAAATTCAGCTGGAATTTGCAGGAGGCAAGTGATTTTCTAAAGCAGAAGACAGTGTTTATCAAAAGGTATACAGTGTTATCAGTTCAGGTGATCTAATATACCTCCTGCTTTTCAAAAAATCTGATTGTGTTGACCAGGCTAAGGTTCAGCTACTTTTCAATTGACATAGATATTGTTGCATTTGCTCTTTTAGTTCAGTACTGCTTTGGACTGTACCCTAGAGCTACTGCTTTTGGACTATACCCTGTATACTTGAAACACAGAAATCTTCAAAAGATCTGTAGACCATTAAAGGTTCAATATATTGCAACAGGAAACAAATGTTACACGTTCTGAGGATCGGATAGCTCACATTTACCAGTTTCACCATCTGTTGTCTTTACGTAAAAAAGACTCCAATTCTGTCACTGAAAGGTACTGAGTCATGCCTTATTGTGCAAATATTTCTGCTGACTGTCTCACAATTCCTTTGGTTTGTAAAATTCACAGAAGCTGATATTCTCTTATGCCCACTTGTCTTCTCCTGCTTTTGCAAAACTTGATTTAGTTTGGCCACTTGAACTCATTAACTGCTGAATGAATAATGAGCAAAATACTGTCTTTAATACCTACTAACTGTGAAATGAGGCTTTAGAAAGGATGTTTACTTTCTGATAGACTTGGGGTACTATACAGTATTTTTAGTCCTCAGATGAATATAATCACGAGCAATCATCATGATTACTGAGGATCTGTATTCATGTATTAAATTATGTGGATGCTAGGACACTTGATTCCAGACTCTCTTGGTTCTCAAAAATATTTTCCCTCTAAATTTAACTTACATGCAGCTAAGTAAAAAAAACTGATTGAAAATTTTAATTTTTATGTTAATGATTTTATCCCAGTAATTTATATATATATTTTTAAGAAATTATTTAGAAAGTGGATTTGCTGGAGTTTTGATTAGCTGGGAAGGCATTAGACTTGCATTCCCTGCTTTTTTATTGCATGGAGAACAGTACCACCAAGTCTTGATTTTATCTTGCCAAGCGTACAGCCTTATTTGCAATAGTAACATTTATATTCCAGGCAGTGTGTGGGACGTGTCGCTATTTGCAAACCATTCTAATTAACTTATTCTCCAGCTTAAGTATCATATTAAGTAAACAAAAACTAATTATCATCTGGTTGTAATGGAATTAATCTCACTCCTTTCATTGACTCCTCATCACTCCTTCGTTGCTCTGAAAGAAGAGCAGTTGCTTTTCTTTCAGACTGCAAAGATATTCCAGTGAAGATTAATCTCCTGAATATTTTTTTTTTTAAATAAAATGTGATTAAACCCCTCGGTAGATGCATAATTCTCTGAAAAAGACAACCTAAGTAATTTGTTGTTTCTAACTTCAGCTTCTTTTCTCCCAATACATGTGCAACTTCTTTACATTTAAACAAAGCATATGTCATAAATATTAAGATATGATTGTGAGCTTTAATAGTTACCTTATTTGTACTGTGATTAATAACAGAGATCTGGATCTGCTTTTTAGGTGGCGTCTAAGAGATGCTTTAATGTGGAGAAGTTACAACACACTTGCAGACACTATGCTTCAAAGACAAGCGTACTGGCATTGTTTTAGGAACAGTATTTTCTGTCTTTCCATAATGACATTGCAGATGGTCAAAAAGTAAATCCATTTGTAATTTTATACTGTAAGAAATAGTCCTTTCCAGAATGTGAGCACAGGAAGAGTATATGGGCTGAAATACAGACTTAATAGTGTTAGTGAAAGGGATCTGTATTTTTGCCTAAAACAATTTTTAAAATATTCTTAGGTTTTCCCTTTATTCCTGGTTTGCAAACTCAGAGAGTAAGGAAGTTAAAAGTGACTTTCCATATAGGAAGGAGGCATTGGTAGGCTGTTTCCTGAATGGCCTTACTAGTAACTTGTACTGTAGACAATGGACTGTGACAGGAAAAGTACTTCTGTATCTTGTGGTCTTTGTCATCTCTAACATCTGCAGCTATGAAGGATACTCTAGAGAACTAGTGTGGATCTTTCTGTTGCCAGTCTTGCACACTGTTGTAAAGCATTGAGAAGTCATAATTTTCAGAAAGCTATTCTGTTTATGGAATTTTTTTTTGTTGTTTTCTGGTTTGTTTTTTTTAAGCGCGTCTTAGAGATGGGTTAACTGTTAACCCAGAACTAAGTTCGCTATTAAACTATGCCCCTAAGTGCCACATCTATGTGCCTTTAAAATACCTCCAAGAATGATGACTCAACCGCTTCTGGGGGTAGCCTGTTCCCGTTGTGGACAACACTTTCTGTGAAGGGATTTTTTTTTTTTTTAATATCTAATCTAAACCTCCCCTGTCACAAATTGAGACTGTTTCCTATTGACCTGTTTCTTGCAACTTGGGAGAAGAGGCCAACACCCACCAGGCCACAACCTCCTTTCAGGTAGTTGGAGAAAGAGAGATAAGATTCCCCCTCAAAAACTGTCAAAAGCTTCACTTTATATATGAGATTGTGAAATGTAATTGTACAATAGTGTAGATAATTTTTGGTTGTTTTCTTGGAATTCCTGCTCTTTTGCGACTAATTGCTCAGCCAAAAAAGAGGGAATTATTGTTACACAATTTGTTTACCTGGAACAACAAAGGAATAAAATAATCCTATTTATATTCCTACTTCTCTGAAAGTATTTCAGTCTTCCCTCTCCCCCCGGAATCCTCTTCTTGAATTATTCAAGTGCTTGAATGCAATAGCGTCTGACACCTGAATGTTTTATACAGAGGAGTGTGTGAAGCACAATCATTGGTTCACTTCATACTTCCCAGCTTTTTATTTGCTGTTACTTTTTTCTTATATCCAGGATATGTGTATCAGCCTTCTTTTTCTGTATATAATGCTCAAATCAAGTCCTTGCAGTCTAATTGGCAACTGTTGCATCTCATTCTCTTGACTGTGGGAAAGGTTTTCTTTGTTTTGTTTTGGTGGGTTTTGTGTTTTCCTCCCCTCTACTCTCCTCTGTTCCCTTCCCTCCCACCCTCTGCTAGGTTTTAAGTTGTGCTGTAAATATGCCTGAATGGGTAAAAATCAGTTTGTGAAGTTTCAGAGCATGTGGTCAGAATAATTGCATTGTGAAAAGACTTGTAATTAAGAAGGAAAAGTTTAGGAGGAAAGAAGAATCACGTTCATTGTGAACTGGATGTTTGAAACACAAGAGTCAAGTATACATATTCATACATAGGAATCAGTGGCCTGCAGGGTAGGTGTTTAAACCAAGATCTTCAGAAAATTGGAAGTCTCTCTCCTTTTACTGTTACAAATCATTAAACTGCACATAAAAATTCAAATGCAAATTATATAATTTTTTTTTCTAAACTGGCAAATACAAATTCCTAATTATCCATGAGTGATTTGATGGATGGTGAGGAGTTTGCCTTTAATGTCTGGATAGTTAGAAAACAATTTTGGAAAATAAAAACATGATAATAACACAATTTGTTAAACAGGTGTTTTCTTGTAAATGTTAAAAATGCAAAGAAGTAACAATTGGAGGTGAGAAATTATGGCTTGTTAGAGCTGCCCTCTTGCTAGCTAAGGAATGCCAAGTATGCCTATGCAGCAACCTGAGCTATGTGTCTGAGATCCTTTATTAAGCACCTGATAAGAAGCTCTGATCTTCGCAAATAAAACCAGTGGTGACAGTAACCCTGCTAAGACAAAAGCTGCTGCCTTCCTCTACACTTGCAAAGTTATTTATTATGTATCTGACTTGCAACATGGTGTGAAAAGTAGGAAAGTAAGTTTTTTTTAGCCTTACATTATCTATTAGTGACATATTTCACATCAAGAGGCTTTATCACAACCTTTTTCAACAAATGACTTTCCAACCAAAGCTCATTTTGTGATGAAGTACTAAGTACCACATAATTAGATGTAATGTCGAGTATGAAATTTTCATCTCAGTGATACATTTTTCTTAAAACATGAATGAATTCATTGAATATGCAGTGTTGTAGCAGTATATTTTGTGCTATCTTGCAAAAGTTTTTTTGTATGATAGAAGGTAGTTAAAATAATTGAGTCTTATGAAATAAAATTCTTCCTGTTAAACACTATTAAAGATAAGATTTCTAATGTAAGTTGTCTTTTTATGATACTTCCATGAGACCACCTCTTGTTTTGTTGGTTTGAAGTGGGAATTAACACCTACTATTTACTAGTAATTTCAAAAAATGCTATTTTAGGACTAGGTAGGGTTTTGCATCAGCAGGTACCCTTTTCTGCTAGAAACTCTAGGTGTTTTTTGAAAAAGACTGTGAACTGATTTTCAATCATGCATTATTTTTATTAGCCTTTTGATGGAACTTCAGAACTTAAGAATTTACTTCCCAGCAAACAATATTTTCAAACAGATTTCAAAAACTTGCCCAGACTGAAAAAGGAATTTTAAGAATGGAAACATCTAAGTGGTAGTAATAAAGCTTTTGATGCATGCTGCTGTTATCTTGAAATAAAGCCAATGTATAAACACTATTATACTTAACACTACCGTAACAAATAAATTTACTGGTTTTTAGTTCAACTCTCTACTTGAAATTTACTCCCTGTGGCAAAATTAATGGTCCATGTTGTTTACTAGAAGAAAATTGTGTACTGATATTCTTCATGTAAAGCAGAAACTGTGGATCAGTAATCCCAAATTCAATTGCACGCTGCTTAGTTTTTACTGGTAATGATCTAGTAATAATTTCTTAAGATACTTGTAGAGTTTTTAATGCTTCAGTTGAAGGAGAGTATATATTCCAGTGCTACATGCATTCTCTCCAAAGCAGTACAAGCAACTGTCAAAAGGAACAGGGTTTTACCCTTCTTTAAAGTAAGGATTTTCTATTTTAATCAATGAGGGTAATTGCCAGTACTAGAAAACCTTTCTTGTAGCTAAAGCACTCTTTAGCTTTAATTAATCAGTGACCAGACTATGTAGCAGGAGGAAAAAGAAATTGGTTTTGGCGAAGGACTTAGGAGCCCTTGTAGAGGAATTAAAGAGAAAGCTCAGCTCTAGAAGTAACACCACTGTTAGTGCCACCACCATCCAGGAGATCTGAGTAGGAAACTCCTTTGCAATATTGCTGCAAGAATACCTTGAAGGTGTCTAAAATAGGCTTATTAATTGGTTGGTTGCCTTATACAGTTTCTAAATAAGTATCATCTGCAGCATTATGTAAGTCTAAAGCACACAATCCCAATTCTGATCATAGAGAGAGTATAGGGAAGGTAGTTAGGATTTTTATGACATACTACTGTAAGCATGCTATACTTAGGCTCTTATTTGTCTTTAATATTTAAAATTGAGTTTGGTTTCATGTTTAAAAAATGCTTTTGTGTTCTTACTTTACATTAAACTGAATTTTTTAAAGCTCGTTTTGAAAAAAGCAAGTCACTATTAACATAAGGGTGTTCTGAATTTTTATCTTCAAACACTTTACAAAATATGGTGTGACTCAAAAGGATTTGAGGGACAAACTTAATACTGACTTCTAGTAACACTAAAGGTTTTGTGGCATGAGTAAAATTCTGGGCTATGTACTTGAACCTCAGAGTCACAAGAGAAATATTATGATCTTATAAGATAATTGATTAATAAATTTTTTAAAAAGCTGTTAATTTTCTAGTCACCTATCAAAATATATTTACTTTTCCTGATGTATATGAATATAAGATTTGAAGAGTGGTGTATATCCTAAAGTACAATCAGTACTATCCTATGTTATTTTTTTTTTATTTCCTTAGTGAAAATAAAATATTTTCCATATTTCTTTCTCCTGAAAATCATCTTTCTTTTGTCCTAGTGAAGTCTAATACAATCATATTCAAAATGCATAAAAACAGAAGAACTGCATCTCTGGACTGAACTTGGGGTTCATTTGCTGATTACTGCCTTCAGTAGTGCTCAACTAAGGACAAAAAACCTTGTAATTGCAATTAGATAGGACATGGTGAGTGAAATCTAAATCATCAGATATAGCAGTTCTTCTAATCTGCTTTGAATTACTAAAAGTACTTTGTCCTTTTTCAGTGTCTACTCACTTCTTTGAAATTCTGTGACAATCATGGCTTTATTCTGCCATCATGTGACAATGTGCAATAAGGTGGTTGTACAGGATGGTCATGCATAGTGTGGGAGGCAATAGAAGAATGCAGTCAATTATTCGAAGTTCACCAGCCCTTACTCTCAGAGGATGCATTCTTGTTCTACCAGGACTTTTATCATTGCTACACTACTTGTGCATCCATTCTATGCATTGGTGGGGTTTAAAAATCAAAAATTGTTTTGAAAGCTGTTATAAGTTATAGCTGGGCTTTGACTCTTCTAATTTTCCCCTTGCACAACCTCATTATGTCCTTACACAACCTACTGGCATCCTTATAATCCCTTCTTCTCCCTGAAGTCAAGTGTTCAGCCAGAAAGTGAGAATAGGGAATCCTCCATATCATACATCCTATTCTCTCAAGCAACCTGTCCCAGGGAAGGTAGTTGCAGATCCAGACAGAGATAGTGGATCTTTCTTGGACTCCTCTACCTACTCACCATAGCTCTGTCACTAAGCAGAGAAGCTTCTCTACCTGAAGGACTCTTTGTTCTTCCCTCTAGAACTTAACAGAAAGAAGAATCGGAGGGAAAGGTTCTTGTTTTATCAGTTAAAGCACTAGGATTCAAAAAATAATAAGAAATGAATTGGTAAAAGCAGAACACTTATCCATTGTAGTTTAGAGCCAAATTTAATACAGTTCATGTATCTCTGTTTCCTTTGTTTGCAATTGTCCCCCTCTTTCCATGAGGATAGTATAGGAGACTAGTCAGCAAAATGCATTTCTTGTTTGACTGGCTATACCTTACTTAAGGGTGGCTTGCATAAATATCCCCAATGGCTGCAAGTCCTTTGAAGTGGACACAGGAGAGATAACCTGTTGTTTGGGAGACCCATGGATGTTCTGCACTTGAGAATTTCTAGTTTTGGCCCAGCTTAAATAACGATTTCATTTCTCACACAGATGTCATGAAGAGGGAACTCAGGACACTCAGCATACTGGGAGTTCAATTTTGTACAGGACTAGCAGGATGTTACTGCATATAATAAGTTAGTACTACTTTATCAGTTACACACTTTTCTTTCCTGGGACTCCCAAAAGTTTTTGTGAATCATTTAATGTAAACCTTACATTTATCAGCCATGCAAACTCATATTCCAGGAGTCACTTGGAGAAGCATGTACCTGTGACAGGTTCAGCTTTTTAAATCATATTATTCAGTTATAATTATCCTAGGAAAGGCTGATGGAAGAGATGTAAATAAGTACATTCTTATGATTCATGGAAATAGCAAATATGTCTTTATAATATGTCACTTCAATAATTATTGTAGTCCTCAACATAGTCAGTTGTGGTTGGAAGTTATGATAGAGGGGTTCTAAAGAGTTATACATCCAGTTATACACCCAGATTTCATTGGTGTAGTTTTTTAGTCCTTGGATATTGGAAGAATGTTTATAAGTCTGAGATTCAAAGATTTTGACTGCACTAGGTAGTTGTCTGTCATCAATATCGAGTGTTTACCTACATTAGAAATCTGATTTAAATAATCAAACTCTTAGTTACCTGTAACCACCTATGCAAGCTATGATGATAGAACATGATTTAATCTTGTCTCTCTCAGTGGCAGCCTTATCTTTGCTTTTTAATGACTGTAATATTAATAATTTCCATTTTTGAGTAATCAAAAATGACTGGGCTGAATAAATGACTTTCTTAATTGGCTAATTAAAGAGTTCTGAGTAAACAAAGTTTAAATATTGAAATTTACATCTTTTGAGACATAAGAAGCAAATATTTTTATTTTTATAACTATGTTTAGTACTTCATTAAACAGGATCATTACTTAAGTTTAATTTTTGAGGTAAACAAGACCTCATCAAGACACAAATGATATGGGAAACCTGGTGCAGTGAAAGAAGTTATTCCCTGTTGAATTATAGAGTCAATGAAGTATGAAAATGATGACATTTAATATCTTAAATGAAAGCTGCTTTAGGGAATGCTTCAGCACTTTAAACTGGTATCTCATAATTTGGTCTCACCTGGCTAATACAATATCACAATATAGCTGCCAACTTTTCAAACTGCAAGTTTCTGGTACTGCTATCAGATTTAGAAAGAAAAAAAGATAGGAAAATATGCAACAATAAGTGTGATATTTACAGACATTTCTAATCAGGACATTTTTATGAGCTGTAATATTTATGCAGTTTAAAAAGCCATTCATTTAAGCATATTGTAATATGACTACTACTTCAGTTCGAGAAATTAACCTAGTTGCATAGCTTTTCCATTTTTCTGATATTCATGAGATATAAAAGAAGGTGAAATCTTCATGCTTCTCTATCCAAATAAATTGTCTTTCTGTAAGAAATATATGATGGAGATTTCGAGAGGATTGTTAAACCCACAGGGAAAATTTCAGCAGAAATAAAACTTATGTTATAATTTTGAAACTTAATTCTATAATCTATCTAGACCTCGAAGAGGGCAGTATTTCTTTCTATGTAAAGTGTTCCAGTACTTACTTTGGAAAGCAGATTGGTCTTATTCTACCAACCATTAAACCTGATGCTGCATCCTGCCCTTGGGTCACAGTAACCCCAGGCAGCTCTGCAGGTTGGGGACAGAGTGGGTGGAAAGCTGCCCAGTGGAAGAGGACATAGGGGTGCTGAATGTGAGCCAGTTGTGCCCAGGTGGCCCAGAAGGCCAATGGCATCCTGCCCTGGATAAGCAACAATGTGGCCAGCAGGATCAGAGCAGTGCTTGTCCCTCTGTACTCAGCACAGGGGAAACTGCAGCTTGAATTCAGTTTTGGGCCCCTCACTTCAAGTAGGACTTTGAGGTGCTGGAGCTTGATACTGTCTGCTCAGAGAAGTAGTGGAATCACTGTCCCTGGAATTGTTAAAAGAACATGAGGATATGACACCTGGGGACATGATTTAGTGGTGAAAATGAAAGTGCTAGCTTGATGGTTGAAGTCAAGGGTCTTAGAGATCTTTTCCAACCCTTAGAATTCTTTGATTCTTTTTACTTCTTTTGTTTACTGCAAGAGCACATTACTTATTGGGGGAAAAATTCTTTTTAAGTCAGGTTTCTTTTAGTTGGTGTTTATGCACGGAGACACTATTATAGATAGTTATTAATGAAAGCCCTTTTACACTCACAAACAGACAAGGCAAGTATGTCCCTTATGAGATCATGGAGCCTGGGCATCTTTGCATTTTCAACAAATGTTAGTATGTATTTGGACATTTGAGTGTGGCAAGGTAAATTTTAGCATCAAATTTACTGTAAGAAAAAAGGTAGCATAAGTGCTATTTCAAAATTAGGAGAAAATAGTAAATGCATGCACTAGAAATAGCTATCTTCCTCTGTTTCTCTATGCTAGAATGAGGAAAAGACCTCACACAGGGATGCTAAGAGCTTTAGAATATCTGTATCAGAATACATAATGGTAATGGTGTCCCACTCTGCAATTCCATAAATGTACAAATTTTGTTGGAACGATTCCTTGAGTATATGTCTCCATACCAAACTAATGCAACATGCTTTATCTCAAAGAAAAAGAGACATATAAGAGTGGAGCATGAAAATGATGTGAGGTCATGTTTGATTTGCTCATAATATTTACTGTATTCCCTACTTTATTATGTCTTGAATTGCTGAGATTTTACTCTTCTTTGACTTGTTATTTATAAAGGCTTAATTCTTCTTTTCAATGAAAACAGGAATCAAAGAAAACTACATGAATCAAAGTTTTAGGGAAAAATTACAGAAGCAGCACAAGTTACAAGAGTTGAAATGTCTAAAATCTAAGGTATTTTCCTAAAAACCTTCAGTACAAAGAAAAGTAACTCTAAGAGGTAATTCCACAAAGGCATGTTTTTTCCAACTACATGCATTGTTTCAAATTGCAGTCCAGCTTAGAATTTCTCAAAACTAGTTGTTAAGACCTTTTTTAGCAGTATTTCATGGTTCATATTTTCTAATGCAATTTAAGCTTAACATGCTTACTTATCTTCCACGTGAAAAATAAAGCCACCTACTCTAATTGAGGCAGGTAGAATGTGATGCAGATACTCAGATTGCTTTTGGTCTGACGGGAAAGGCACCTTAAAAGTTTTGTTTTCTTGCATAGTTACTTCACCCAAAGAAGCTAAGGCTAGATTTAGATGATTCATACCGTATTCTGAACCTAGCTGAAACCAAAGCAATTTTAGAAGCCTGCTTATATCTAATTTATAGGCAGAAAAAACAGTGTAGTCTGTTGAAAAGGAGAGAATAAGGGTTGGGGAGCACAGTGAGGGGAAGTATCTTGTATGTCCACGTAAATGTCAATTTAAAGCTGAGAGTTAGATGTGAGAGTGAAGAGTCAAGCTGGAGTAAAGAGGGAGAAAGCAGTAGGTCTAGGGGAACACTTGTTGTGCGGCTGTCAATTAGTATTAATATCAATGCACCAAATGATGTTTTTGATCACAACAAAGGCAATTTAAAAAAAAATGGCCTTTTAACTGTAAATTTTAGTCTAGCAGACCTTTATGACAATCCGCTCATATTAATGAATCACGTGTGCTTCGCTCTGAAATTTTTATCATCTTTCCAACTATTAATATTCATCACGCTGGGGTTTATGGCTGTAGACCACATTGTTATTAATAAAACATTAATTGCAGAGTTAAACAGCAGGCACATTCTGTAGCAGAGCAGGATATCGCAGTGTATGGGGGAAGGGAGTGGTGCTGACCTACGGAAACCCCAGGCAGTGCTGAGACCTGCAAGGAAGTGGCAGCTCTCATGTGAGTGACTGCTGAGGTGTGGGGTCAGAAGGAATGGTGTCACCCCCTGTGCCCACAAAGAGCAGCCCTGGGGAGCATGAGTGACCAGGGGCAGAGTGGGCAAATAGGACCAGGCATGTCAGCCAGAGCATGGTGAGGCAGTTTGCACAGGAGAGCATGCAAGGGGAGGGTGCTTCTTGGAAGGAGAGGCATTCCGCTGGCCAGGAGGAGAGACTTGCTCCAGTATCTTTTGGAGGTTCCTGGAATGCATTAACAATAGCTGCCTTCTCCATGTGATAGAGGAGTAGATGAGGAGAGAGGTGCTTTGCTGGACCCTGCTTTCACCAAGAGGTGCTGTAGGGAATGTGCATCTGGTTACAGCTGCTGTAACCACCCAATTGCACAGCTCAAGACACTGAAGGCTGTGAGGAGGGTGTGCACCAAACTTTGTATACCCTGGAGTCTGCTTGTTAGAATAGCATAGAATAAAGCCCTGGAGGGAAAAGAAGCACAATCAAGCTGGTGGATATTCAAGGATCACCTCCAGTAAATTCAGGAATTATGCATCCCAAAAAAGAGGAAGACAGGCGAAATTACCAGGTGGTTAATGGAGGGAAAAAAAGATCTTCTGGTCAAAAACAAACAAAAAAAGCAAGCCTGGAGAGCATGGAAGCAGGGACAGGTAGTCTGGGAGGAATATAAAGACATTTTCAGAACAGCCAGGGATCAGGTTAGGAAAGCTAATGTTCTGACAGAATTAAAACTGTCCACAGGTGTCAATGGCAAGAAGTAAAGCTCCTATGGCTTATGTCTGTGATAAAATGAAGACTAGGGAAAATATGGCCCCACTTCATAAGGAAAAGGGAAACCTGGTTTTCTGGGATTTGGAGAAGGTAGAAGTGCTCAACAACTTTTTTGTCTCAGTCTTTACTGTCAAGCCACACTGCTTGAGCCACACACACAGAAGGTAAAGGCAGGGATTGAGAGAATGAAGAGCCACCTACTATAGGAGAAGATCAGATCTGAGACCATCTAAGAAACAAGACAGTGCACAAACCCATGGAACCTGATAAGACAAATCTGTGGGTCCCAAGGAAACTGGTGGAGGAAGTAACTAAGCTGCTGCCCATATTTGAGAAGCAATGGCAGTTTGGTGGAGTTCCCAGTGACTGGTAGTTACCCCTTCAAAAACAGGGGTTGCCTCTTCAAAAATGAGGGTGGTCAGGCACTGGAACCAGTTGCCCAAAGAAGTTGTGGATGCTGCATCCCTGGAGATGTTCAAAGACAGGTTGGATGGTATTTCATGCAACTTGGTCTAGGGGACAGTGTCCCTGGCAGAGGGTTATAACTAGGTGATATTTGAATTCTCTTCCAAATCAAACAATTCTATGCTTTAATGATTAAAAGACTGCTAAGACAAGAATCAGAATTTTTTTAATAGCTGTGAATTGCTATAAATAAAGGGAAACTCTGTCAAGTAATTTGCTCCTGGGTGGTGAAAGAAAGACTAGAAAACATTCCTTTGCTAGTCATGAAGGCAGAAACTAACCATCTTTTAGTTCTTCCTTTCTTCAGCTGCTTGTTCACTGAAGATTTAGTTTAACAGGTAAAAAGGGTTTTTCGTATGCTATGACTTTAAACCACAACAAGCTATATAGAAGGGTTTTCTTGGTGATTTTACTTTCTTGACAGCAAAGACTTTTCAAACATATTTTCATATATTCATATACATTCATATATTCATGAATAATTTAAGGATTTCAGGCAAACACTTCAGTGTTTCTTCATTGAAAAGGTACAATACAGAATAAAGCTAAATACAAAGGTCTTCTAAAGTTGATTTCCAGTATCTCTTAAACACTTGCAATTCCATGAAAAGTTTTGCAGTTGTCTTTATTTGGTAGTTCCCAGGAATTAGATAGGCTAGTATAAGACTATTAATATGGAACATGTGTATGTCTTGCTACAATTATCTTATTATTCAAATAGACAATTGTGGGAGGGGAAAGGAATCGTTTTTAACTGACACATGGAAAGTATGACCAAGATCTTAGAACAGGATCCAGATATTACCTTGCGTCTAGTTTTGCTTTGGAGTCTTCCGATTAATTTTATTTTTAGGGTGATAGTTAAAAAAACAATATATAACTTGATATTTCATTTGATCATGGGAGTATAACCTGACAGTATTGCATAACACTTTCTTTGCCTTATCAGCCACCTACAGATTTTTAAGAGCTTACTCACATAGCAAGTACGTTAACACCTTTTTGTTTTAATTAACCTCTAATGGTTCACCCATTAGTACATGTAAAGCACAATCACAAGTCAAGACAACGGACATCCCATGACAGCACAGCTAATCAATATAAAAGCAGCTGAGACAACACAGTTCTGACACTGTAATAAACTACATCCTTTAGGTATACAGGTCTGCCATAAACAGTTGGATGCCAGATTTTCACTTCTGATTGAAAGTAAACATCGTGACCAAGTCATATAAATCTCGAATATTGACATTTCTTTCTCTAAGAAAATATCTGTTTTTAAATTTTCTTCTGTATGATTCTTCTTGCACAGTTATAAAGATCACTATAGTATTTTGGAAAAGCCCACACAAATAATCCATTCTAATGCTATGTTTGCATATGCATATTAATAAAATTTTTGGAATAAATATTTTTGTTATTGGAGTCATAAACTGGAAAATGCTGAGTTTCTCATCTAATACTAAAATGTGAAAAATAACAAACCTGATAAAATATAATCAATATATTTCTTTTATGAGAAAGACATGACTTGTTTATCTTTCAGTCTTCAGTTATCACCTTCTTACAGCCATTATTCTATCTGCATATCTTTTTTTCCCCTGACTTTGATTTTTGGTTGAAGTGAAGTTTTCAATATCATTTGATTGCTGCTGCTTTCAATCATAAACACTTCAAGGTATCTAAATGAGATTTCGATATACTTCCTTCTTGTATTGCAACTTTGCTGTAATATCTGTTTTCAGGAATGGGAAAAAGGCTTGTTGTTAAAAGAAGTCTCTGAATGTTTGCTGCTTCTGCTATAAAAGACTACTCAAATCCAGGTTTAGTGCTATGTCCAACAGGGCTTGGATGCATGACAGTAAACCTGACCTGTGTATTTACACAGAACCAGAGGCTGGCCCATCAAATACCTCAATTTCTTTAAATATTGCTTAGCAGAGCAAATTCTTAAACTTAAGGAGCAGCATAACCAAGGCTTGATCTATGTGCTGGAATGCTTCCTAAAGTTTAGACAGAATTATGGAGTATACATCTAGAGAACCATGTATTTACCTTGTAAATACTCAGGAATGGAGATTGCAAATAGTTTAAACACCTAGTTTCCATTTAATTTCAGTAGTAGTGCTTGGACTCCAGAGTGCCATAATGACTGGAGCTTTGTAAAACCATCTGCATTTAAAAATGGATTATGAAGGTGGCTGTGAATTCCTTCAATGCACAGAATTTCCTGTTTAGATAAAATTCTGCAGATTACAGGATTGAATAAAAGAATGTCCTCCTTCATAAGAGAAAGATGAAAGAGAGAGGAAAGTAGGCCATAAGAATGTTTTCTTCTACTTGAGTATAGTTAATGAAGGTGAACAAAGTTAATGAAGATTAATATCCTTAAGCTTGAAAAACTGATTTTGATGTCGGAGACTGGATGTGTTCACTCATCAAAGTTTAGCAATCTAAATTCAGGAACTTAAAGCAAGATACCTATGCCCTTTCTAAAATTAATAGCTATGGAATAGCCTTTGAAATGGTTGAATGATTTGAAAAAGAACTTTCTCACAGGCAAGACACCTGAGTAACGTTATGAAAGCGATTAAAATTTTGCACTCTTATTTCAAGTGGTTAAAGCTGACGATGTGTGTGTATACTTTCTTACCAATATGTATTACATTCTGATCTCATATTCTGTATGTTGGTCATATAACTGGAGCTGTGACTGTAATGAAATGATTTCTCCCCCGAGGAAAACACAAGGCCTTCATCTCCTCTATAGACATTAATCTTTGCTGTGTTATGCATGGCCACACTTTCTTCAAAGTGCACTCTGTGTGCATCATTCAAGGCACTGCAAGGAATTAAGGATCCTCTTAAGCAAATCACTTAATTCCGCAACTTCACTTACAGCCAGGGTAGTCCAAAAGAACAAATAAGATCATCTACCTCCTTAAAATGAGGGTAATAGGTGCCCTGGTTACTTAGAAGTTACTTTAGAATTTTAAAACATGTTTGTTTGTGTTGTTTGATCATTGGAAGATGATTTGATGTAGATTCTAAGTCAGCTGAGTATTAAATTATCTATAAAGCATGACATTTCACATATGCTAATGAGAGAATTAAAAGTAATGAGAAAGTGAATTTTCACTTTTATTCTTACTATCTAAGTATTTCCAGATCTCATATATTGAATGATAATAATAATAATACTTAAAGGTTCATACAAAGGTTGCTGTGAAAAATTCAGCTTCTCTGGAAAAATAGTATGGGAATTTGGAAAAGTGATATTAACATGTCAGCAGGATTTCATATGGAAATGGGTGTGTTTGGGATTTTTTACATTTGGAAAATTGACTTTGCAAAACCAAAGTCCTTTAATATCTCATTTTGGACAAAAGAGTTTTTTTCTCAATATATAATAAAATGGGATAACAATATTTAAAGTACAAAGATAGACAGCTTCTCTATAAACATGGAAGGAGAAATATTCAACTAGGCAGCCTATCTTTGTTCTTTCAAGTAGCTGGTTGAAAAAATAATAGGTGTTTTGAAAATTACTTGTTTTATTCTCACATTATTACATCTAAATATATCTTGATTAAGTAACTTGACCTCCAAGTGCTGAATTGAATATTTAGGAGTGCTCAGGTAATCTAGAAATATTTTAAAAAATATTTGTTGCAAACATTTGGAAAAATGTGTCTTTGAAAGTAAGCAGCTAATTATATTATATGAAAAATAAATACCTCAAACTCTGCTTCTATACATTACTGTAATATTTTTTCACATGCAAAAATAAAAAGCTCTTATGGACCCTGTTTGCATTGCAGAATATTTAAGAAAAGATTTTTTTTTAAGAACACTTTAGAACTTGTGAGTACTGTCCTATAATAGATTTCTTAGATAAAAATCCATGAAATATTCTCCAGTAGATATATGAATAGAATGTGGGGGTTTTAGTATTATGGTTTAATTTGAATTTGCAGGGGTTTTTTTTCCCTCAGACACACTTGTCTAGTAGTAAAAACTCGCTGTAATTCATAAAATGATGATTATAAAACTAAGCTTTTTTGTCTTTTTTTCTTTTTTTTCTTTTTTTCATTTTTCTTTTTCCTTTTTTTCTTTTTTTTTTATTTTTTTCCTTTTTTTCTTTTTTTCTTTTTTTTCTTTTTTTTTTTCTTTAGGAGGAAGGAAAATAGTAGGGCTATATAAAAATTCAGGCTCAAGGATTAGTTTACCTTTTACTATCTTAGCTTATCTGGCATCTGAGCTAAAACGATTATCTTACAGAAAGCTAAATAACCTAAGCTGATTCATGCATTTTTGTTAACCTTTGTATCAGCTTTTTGGAACTCTGATCATGAAAATACAATCTGTGGTCTCTATCAACATAGTATTTCCCTTCTCTAATTCCTAGTTCAGATTTGTTATCTGAATACCAGTCATTAAACAACATACCGGTAGGGGACTTTGGGACTGTCAGTCCCCAGGATCACGCTCTTTGCAATACAATTGCCCAAAGTCTCTCATTGATGTAACCAGGCACTGTCCTACTGGAATAACATAGCACATCTTTAGCACTTAAGGATGCTAAAATGGTGAAGCATCCTTAGGAATAGAGAGCCCAGCAAAAGTTGTATGAAGTGGGTTTATTTAGTCCCCTGTAATTTTGACATTTTCTTTGGCAATGGGGAAAACTTCATTTCTAACTTTTAAAGGCCAGTGAAATTAGCTTGTGTTCTGGGCTGTAGATATGCTATGCATCAGCCTGCTAGTTGTTTTTTTATTTTTTATCTGTTTATTTAGCCTGATAGAATTGGCCTAGTGTTGGCTCAGTGATCAAACAAAAGAGGCATTACTCCCACTTCATGTTCCACAACCTTCCATGTTCAATCAATTTTTCCTTTCAGTTTATAGAAGCTTTTGGAACAGGGCACTCTGTGTATTTGCAATGCCGTACACATTTCATGTTACAGGGTAGACTAGGCAGAAAACAAGTCATTCATTTATTACTCAAG
Source organism: Alethe castanea (assembly GCA_024734035.1). Taxonomy (NCBI): domain Eukaryota; kingdom Metazoa; phylum Chordata; class Aves; order Passeriformes; family Muscicapidae; genus Alethe; species Alethe castanea. Next base: position 74,236,853 of record JANRGV010000001.1, read on the forward strand.
CCAACAGAGAATCACAGAATTGCAGAAGCAATTCGGGTGAAGAGGACCTCTGAGATCAAGTCCAACCTGTGACCAAACATCACCTTGTCCACTAGACCATGGCACTAAATGCCATGTCCAGCCATTCCTTGAATGCCTTCAGGGATGGTGAGTCTGCCACCTCCCTGGGCAGACATGATATCTAACTACCCTTTCTGTGAAGAATTTCTTCCTAAAGAAAACAAAGACGGTCTTTGGGATCCATGATCTTTTGCAGTTCAAGATGAGATTTAGTCTTTGGATTGCTTGGTATACATGAGCACATGTATCATGGGTTTGGTCTTGTGCTTATAAAAATAAATGAAACCTCAATTTATTTTTTTTTTCTTTTTTAATGAGAAACTCTGGTCTGCTTCATTATGATAATTAGTCCTCTGACATCACATTAATTATTGGAACCAATGCTGAGGAAAGTGAAACAGTCATCAAAAGGAAGTATTTCATTTACAAACCAGTGTACTGAATAATATCAGTCTTAAAACACAAAGTGAAAGAGAATTATTAATATACAATCAATTAACTTTGTATTAAAAAATAAAGCACCATATAAAGATAGCATGAAAGAGACTAAACACTGTCTTGATAACATACCATTACATTGCTTCCATGACCACTGAACAGCTGCTTAATATTTTCTTTTTTTTTTTCTCCAACAATAAACAGAAAATTAATGCTATTTGCCTGTATGTTATGTTTTTTTTTTTTTTCTTTTAGTAGAATCCCTTCCACTGAAGTAAAAAAAAAAAATATTGAACAGTGGCTGGTGAGTAACCTGATATCCATACAAAAGGGCTAAAGGTATTTTTCAAAAGCTCCCTTGGGTCAAGAGCAAGTAGGAATAAAAGTTGCTGTTGCTATTGAAACATGATCCTGGGAAAAATGCTATAAAATCTGCTATATAGCTAAATTAAAAAGCAGTAATCTGCAAGGATGATTAATTGTTTTTTGGTAATTTATGCTAGTGCGTATTTTGCAACTATTTATGGAGAGATGGCATAGTGGTACTAAAAGGTGTATGATAAGTATTAGCTATATTTTCCATGTCAGAATGGAATTTTATTATAAAAATTCTAGTAAACACAAATTATCACTTTCTATTTTTAAAGCAAATTAGAGTTTGGTATATTTAAGAAATGTAGTGCCTGTAAAATGTGAAGGAAGCAGTCTCATTATCATGCTTGTCAGGTTGTCATTCTTTTTTATGTTTTGGTAAGTACATTACTGAAAATGCTCAATAAAAAATGCAAACAAGATGACTAGTTCTCCAAGCTGTTATATTTTGCTGTATTGCTATAGAAAGCTGCTGTGCCACTTTAATATGGCTTCATGTTGTAAGGCAGTTGTTGAAATGGATAGGTCCTTATATAAATGGCAGCAAAAACCAAATGCTTCTCCTTTACTCAGCTCTGGCACTATTCTACAAAATTGCTTTAAATATTTGGATGGCTTTGTCAACACTTAATGAATTCTGGCCATCATAAATCTCAGATGCCCTCCCTGAGTAAAACCCAAAATTATCAGAGTTTCATAGCCTAAGCTGCCCTTGCCATATGGCGAGTGCAAATGTTTCTAAAGCAGCAAATGTTCTGTCAAGAGTTCCCAGTGATGTTTTGATTGGATTGCTCTATTATCTGAACAAGTCTGCCAAAAGAAAGCACCTGCACAATGAAAAGTGTGCAGAAGCTGCCAGTCTGTAGCAAGGGAAAGAAAGTGAAGCATGTAGTGACAAGTAACCTGTCATCAGAAGATATGCTGCATAGGTTATAATAGATTCTACAGCACACCTGATCTCACAAAATATCTCTTGCAAAAGAAGAAAGGTGGTGAGCATGTGTGTGTGAAAAACTAACCTAACTCCAGTTAGGCTCCTGAAGGTGCCAAGTCATAGCTTAATGTGCTGTAACAGCTTACAAAACAATGAACTCCTCAGTGGCTTCTTAGCCAGACCTTTCCAGAGAGGTTATCAAACAGTAACTCCAGAGAGGGTATATACGTTCCTTTTCCATATTCAGTTCTAAGATGCCAATGCTGTATGCAGATTTTTATTCTCTTGGACAGTCTGGCCTGAAGCGTATTATTCACTTGTTATAATTGATAGTTGAATATGCAAATGTGTTAAAGAACTGGCAGAAGTAAAATTATTTTTTCTCTTCTGAGGAGGAATGCTTAATGAGATCCCTTTACCATAGTCCACTTTTCTGGACTGTATATCATCTTTAAGTAGATTAAAGTTATATTTTGCACCAAAAAAAGGTTTCACATGAACATGTGACAGTTATTATCTGTTATGCATGTAGGTTTACAGGTCATTACCATTTCTGTCATTGAGAAGGATATGTAGCTATACTGCACCTGTTGTTCTCAAGTAACAATAAATTCAATCTTACCTAGTAGCCAGAAGTGTGTGAAGTGTTACCAGGACATGATCTCTGCAAATCCCTTGACTCGGCCTTAGTGCTATAAATTTTGCTGTGTACTCTGTCATGGAACTGAAGGAAGGGAAGTGGTGCAGAGAGGGAATTGTAGATCAGATCGACAGAACAGAAATAGACCTTGTCAGGAGAAGAAAAAAAAAGGAAAAAAAAAATAATAACTGCATGATGGGGGTTGGGAGATTTTTCTTTTAGTAAGGTAGATTAGAGTTGAGTGGGAGTACAGTGAAAATTGGGGTGGGGGGGAAATGGGGGAAGATAGATGGCATTAACACTTTTACGAGGACCTTTTGGGATAGATTTTTTTTTTTATCCCCACTGTAGGAATGGGTCCATTCATCTGGTAATGGATTTTAAAATTCCAGTTTAAGGTCAATAAAATTTAATTGTCCTTCCAGACATACCTTTGCATATTGTAGTTCTAAATTTTTTCCACAGTAAAATTTCATCAAAAATAAAAGGGAGAACTGGAGTACAATAAAAGTGAGTTGCCCCAGTAAAACACTTTCTCAGCATACCTGATCTTCTACCTCTCACAGGGTCAATGCAGCTGTTACACAGACACTGCACCAAATGTCAGTTGTGCACTGTCCAAACTCTAACTGCGTAGATGTTTTGAAAGATTTATGTTCTAGACCATGCTGTAACAAACCTTGTCAAACATGGCATCAGCCTTGGGACTTGCAATGTTCTAGTCCTCAGTAAAACATTCTGTTAAATAAGCTAGTTCAAAATTCCTGAAGGATGTGTCTTACTCTTTAAAATTCCAATTTGGAATAAAATCAAATGTGAGAAAAAGTTATTTTGTCTTTGGAGATCTGTCTGATAGAGGCAGAATGACCTCTGTTTCCATAATACTTGGAGTGTTAAAGTGAAATTCTCACTTTCCCTTTCCCAAAATATGCTTTGGGTATTTAAAAACAATCCGTTTTGACTTTTCTTTATTCTACTCTGTGCATCCTTTCATAATTCACCTAAGTAAGAAGTTTACAAAATAGGAGAAAAAGCATAATGCTATTTTGCAAAATCTTTTTTTACATGCACTCAACTCACCTCACCATCAGTCCACATTTGCCTGGTAATTTTCTTCTTTTCTCTCTTAGTGTACTACTATCCAAAACAAATCACAATCTAATGTGGCCCTAATGCAAAGTTGTTTATTCTCACATCAGTGATGTATCCTGTACACTATAATTATTTTCTGTAAGCTTTTGCGCACCTTTAAAATTGTATTTTTTTCTTCATGGATGCTAAGTATGGTTTAGGGTTTTCAGAATCCTTCAGGCAGTAAAAATAAAAATTATTTGGGTCTTAACCATATTTAATATTGGAATTTGTAAGTGTTTTCTTCCTTCTTTTTCATTATTGGCCTACTTAAATTAAGATGTTTTATAAAACAAAAAGGCGCAGAAATAGGGGAAAAAGTTCTGTTATTGCAACGTCTTGAAAGCTGCCAACATGCAAGCAGATTTCTAGAGACTATCTCTAAAGACTACACAAAGTAGCTCTTAGATATCACTGAATAATTCAATAATAAAGATATGAATGATATGAATACAATTGGTAGGAATACTTAAAAAAAAACCAAAACCCTGAGATTATTCCTTTTTTTGAAAGATAATTTGAAAAGCAGAAAAGTGAACACTGATTGACGTAAATTAATTATATTACCTTTTAAAATCTACTGTTCTTTAAGTTTCAGGCATTTTCTAGAAGTTTTTCTTTAGTTGCTTACATTTGGGGGCAGTGGAAAGAATGCAGACATCATGATCTGGTAGGTAACATACATACCTTCATTATAAGAAAGAAAATACCTCTGACAAGGTAAATTAATTACTTTATTTATATGGTAGTCTTAACATTTGCCATGAAGCAATAGAAGCTATCCGCTGGATTAACAAAACTGGCAGGTTTTTTTGTATGAATGCCCAGAGACTAAAATATCTTGTTTTTCTTATGCACAGGTATTAATTTTAATGACATTAAATTAATGCTAAAACCAGTCTAGCTACAGAGGACTGTAACTCTTATAAGCCACTGTACTACAGGCATTTCTTAATGTATGTTTTGAAGAGAAAAACATTTAAAGCAGGTATTTTGTAAATCAAAGGAAACATTTCACTCTAAACTGTTGCTGGCAGATCCACAAAACCAGTACACCTGCATGACAAACATCATATCCTAGTGATACCAAAAAAAAGGAAGAAGTCTAAGCACCTGGTGACTGGATATTTTTTTGCTAGACTTAGACACATTCACCAACCAGCAGGTTTATATTGGATCCACTAAGTAAAAAAAAAAAAAAAAAAAAAAAA
>JANRGV010000001.1:74241662-74261359 GCA_024734035.1 Alethe castanea
AACTCGCTATGCTTGTTTTTTGTGAGAACAATATGGAGAACAAGAAAAAGGTTATTTCAATCTCTGGCTCTTTAATTCAATTATATCCTAAAACTCATTGTATGCTTCAAAAATAAATTAACTCGAGATGTTATTCTGCTCTCCATCTGCTGCATTTCTTTAAATGTATTACTTCCACTTCTCGATCAGTTTAAGTGATTTTTTCCTATCAAACCCATAGGCATATTTTCTTTTTTCTTTTTTTTTTTAATATGTCTGTTCTAGAAATTGCCTCATAAACCATGTGACTCTCTAGTTTACTCTTTTTTTCCCTTGCATGAAAAGCAGCCAGTAAAATGTAGCTAATGGCTGTTTTATGTCTCTGCTGCTGTAGACTCTGTTACAGCATGCTTCATGTTTCCCATCTGTGGTCTGCATTTCACTTGCAGAAGAGAACGTGTGATTGTAGAGCAAATGGTCAAAGTACAGTTGCATTGTTGCCCCTTGATGCTGAGAGAGAAAAAAACGACAGAAGAGGCTACTTGTGATAACCAGATCTTGGGTCATAATTCAGCTGGTTTCCTCGCTCTTAGATGTTCCTTTCCAAAGCACTTCTGCTTTAGTTTGATCGGCTGATACAGCTGCTCAAGATTTCCACAGTAGTATTAGCCATGCTAAATTAAAAGTACAGAATGTTTCCTGTCTGCTCTTCATGGTCTAAGTACAGCTTTAAGATCAGTGAAGGAGTAGAGTAAACTTGTGCAGATTTCTACCAAGTATTAAATGAATCTTTAATTAGTAGCATAGCTAAATATTTATGGTTACCTAATAAATCACAATTATATCTGGTTGATAGGAGCTCAAGGAAAAACATTAATTTTCACTGGTTACCAAATGGAGATGGTCAGAAAACCTGCAGCACTTTTCCTGAGCAACTTTAATACTCTAAGATATAATAGCACTGTCCAACTTTTAAATCTTTACCTATATTTGTATTCAAATTATCATAAATAGAAGCCAACTGTGCTTTCATTGGATTAAGGGTAGCCTGCCTGAGGCTGTCCAGGAGGTCAAAGAAGTTGGTACAATTTCTTTAAATATATGATTTGAGACTGGGCAAGCCACTTATTTTTGTGTTTGTTTTTCTCTTTGTGAAATACATGTAGTACTTGTCTATGTTAAAAACTTCTTATGATGTGCAATTTTGCATTTTTAAAATAGTTTGGCATCCTTAAATGAAGATTTATTAAGAAACATTAAGAAATGCAGAAATTAACAAGCCTTCAAGATAGATATATGTGCAGTTGAACAGATGTCTGTCTTGATACCTTTATGCTGCTCTAATACTGCCTTCATAGAGACAAAAATTGAACATCTGTTGAGTTTTCAAATGAATACAGTGAAATTGAGCATTCATGTCATGCTGATAGCAACTCTAAAAACAAAAAAGACCAGTTTCATGCCCCTGCTCCAGTATTTAGTGCAATTAGTCTTAAGAAGTCCTGTATAATTGGTCTGTGTTAGGTGAAGTTTTGAGCTTTGTATATCTGATTTGAGCCTTACCTCCTTCCCAGTAAAGCCCATAACTTTTGGAAATCTTTTGTGTGTTTGTCCCTGCTTGTACATGGATGTGCTGGTTTTGTCTAGGGTAGAATTCAATTTCTTCACAGGTAGCTAGTATGGGGCTATATCTTGGATTTGTGTTGGAAACAGGGTTGATAACACAGGGATACTTCCACTACGGTTGAGCAGGGTTTGCCCAGAGCCAAGAGCTTTTCTGCCCCTCATCCCACCCCCTCCACCAGCAAGGAGGCTGGAGGTGCACACCAAGAGGGGACAGGAGAAGGTTGGCACAGCTGACCCAGCTGAGCAAAGGGATATTCCATAACATATGGTGTCATGCTTAGCCTAAGTAACAGGGGAAGAAGGAAGGAAGGGACACATTTAGAGGGATGATATTTCTCTTCCCAAGTCAGCATAACAAGGGATGGAGCCCTGCTTTCCCAAACATGGCTGAACACCTTCCTACTGAACAGTGGTGAATGATTTCCTTGTTTTGCTTTGCTTGTATGTGAAGGTTTTACCTTGCCCATTAAACTGCCTTTACCTCAAACCCATGAGACTTTTCCTATTTCCTCCCCCATTTCACAAAGAGAAAATGATTGAGAGGCTGTATGGGGCTTAGCTGCTTGCTGGGGTTAAACTATGACAATGGCTTATGAGATTCAGAGGTTTCTAGATGGGTTACAAAGGAGACTGGGACACAAAGATTCTGTCTGAAACACATACACTATTCAAGTTTTCTTTAGCCTGTGTCTGTATTTTCTAAATCAGAGTGAGAACACTCTAACTGTAAAGGGCAGAAATCTAATCTGATTTGAATCATCTCTCTTTCTGCACAAGACTGTGTATCCTAAGGGGTGATTCACCTTTTTTTTTTTTGTATCAACCAGACCAATTTTTTCTGAGGAAGGCAGCTGCTATTGTCCTATTCAGTTCTCACTTTGCCTGGGATGTTCTCTATCTCACTGATACTTAATGCGTCCCAAAGCATCCTCTCCCAAAAGAGAAAATATTGGGAATTTTCAATCTCCTTTTGGGAAAGAAGGTTCTTTGTTTAGACAGCAAGTAAATTTGGGGCAGCAATTTTTTTTTTTTAATTTATCCTGACAACACTTACTTTTGTCAAGGGAAATGACTTCCAGTCCAGAAGGTGAATACTGTAAGTAAGCAATGGAGTTATTAAGAAATTATTTATTATCATCTTAGATTCTTATTTATAAACAGCCACATGTTTAGTTATTAAACCTGTGTTAGCATTAAGCTACTGTGTATGAGGAGGTGGAAAGAAACCAATAGATGTTAGCTGTCAGTGAGATGTAAGAAAGAATATAGTAACATAGGAAAAAAGCCTTCATCTTTAGTGACCAAATGATTCAGTCCTCTGAAATATTAATCTAAGTGTAATGGTGACCTTTCATCATAGTTTTATTTTATTCTAATCTATTTTCTAAGACTATATGTTTGAGTTTAATGATGTATTTGTTGTTTCTAATTTTCATAAAATATAAAAATGGACACATAAAACACTTATTTCTTGATTTATTACGCAGGCCACTAACTCAAATGACTAAGGTAATTGGACCAAGGTATTTTTAAAGGCATGTCACTCTGTTTAGATTAACATCTGTCTTCTTCAAGGACTCTACTTCAAATAAAGTCCTAAGTATGTGACTTTTGTTGCAGATGGTAATAACAGATATTTTCTCCTCCTTTGATTTTGAGGAATAACTCTTCTCCTACCTATCCCTGCTTAATAACTGCTTCCAAACTCATCTCAAACACAATCTTTAAAAATGAGAATATTTCCTTTCTAAAGCTTCACTGCCAAAAATGTAATAATTCCCAGTACGTGTAAGAGTAGATCACTTTTTTTCTCAAATTAGATGGATGTGAAATACTTAGCAGTTAAAAGTTGTGTAAGTGGAAAAGTTATCAATAAATGTTATTAAATGATTACATTTTGCTAGGAAAATATATCAGCATTTCTAGATGTACTTTTGATACTGTGAAAACTAGGAATAACTGATTGAACACAAATAGAAAATTACAGCAGCTAACTGTTTCATATTCCATTACAACACATGGAAAATACTAGTTTATGCATTTATGCTAGTACAGGTTTTCACAGATTGCAACATTCAATGACAGAAATCAATAAATAATGAGGAGCTATAGAAAAAAAGTAAATAGCAAAATATTTTTGCACTGCCAGAAGTAAACGAGGCTGAAATACAGTAAATTCTTACAGCATTACTACTGAGGAAAACATGCAAGTGAATCACTTGATCTGGTGACAGCAATGTGGATGAGAATTTTTAAACTGTGTAATCTCATATGATTTTTACCCAATCTTGTTAGTTCTTTCTAGCCAGGAGATCTCAGTGTTATACCAAGAGGTATAACAGTCTTTTAAAATTTTGTGTGTTATTTGATGGTCTGGGTATTCACTATGCCATAGTGGAGTGTCTACCATAGTAGAGTGGAAATAGAACTTGCATTTTGTGAATCCTTCTCTTGATTGAGTGGAAGGAAATAGTTGCTATGCTACAAATTAAGAACTCAAAACATGCTGTTGAATAAACTTACTGATTCTACCAAAACTCAGAAATACTTTACATTACTTGAAGCTGAGCTTCATGCAGTCAAACTATATGTCAGTAATTGCGTGATTTGCATTAACTTATCTCCAATTATCCTTGATATTCATTGATCTAATTATACACATAAAAAAACTATTATGAGAAGTTACTACTAGGTCATTAAGGCAAAAACTTTCCATCTCCAGCTTGACATTTAAAACCCAGAGTTAGGAATTTAATGGCTCACTATGCTAGATTTGTATCCCATGAAAAGCTCTGGTATCTGTGATGAGAAACCATGCAGGACCTTATTAGTAGTTTTTTTCCTTTTTTAATATTCTCCTGAACCGAAATGTCTTATAATAATTAGGAAGCAGGTAGAAAGCAAATTTTCACTCCATATGCTTTTGGACCAGGTAGAAAACCAATTAATTTGATTCTAATAGACTATAATGGGGAAAGTAAAATTCTAAGTAGTGAGGATAATCCAGACTTCCTGCAGAATTCAAGAACCATGGAGAATGTCTTGCAATTTTCCTATGTTTCTCTCTCTAGTTGAACATAACAACAAATTGTCTTGAAACAAAGTAAAAATACTGGAGAACTAAGCACCCATCCAATTTCAAGTGTTCAGTTCTAAATTATGCCAAGAATTTGTGAAGGAGAATGAAAAACATCCTGTGTCCAAATCATCATCTCCAAGGAGTTGTGGGAAGACATTCAGATAAAGAAAGTGGATAACATCCTGCTGCAGTGAATTGAGAGCCACAGAAAGGAGCTGTAGCGGTGAAAAAGGAAGGAAAGAGTGAATCACTCCTAATTGCTGAGATATCTTCCAGATGTCACCTCTCATAGGCCTCCGCTGGAGTAGTGGGGCGGAGAAATGCAGCCACTGAGAAACTGTGAAACTGGTGGAGCAGCCACCATTACCCATGGCAATTAAATTGTGAAGGAGATGGAATGACATATTCCATCAAAAGTTATAGGTAGCTGGGATGTTGCGTTAGCACAATTAACTTTTACTTTTTCATGAGACAAGATCAAGAATATCTCATACATCATTTTCCCTACATAAGTAAACCAATATGATGTTTTTTAAGTATTGTATGGCCTCTTTCCCCATCCCCCAGAAAATAAATTTGCATTCACACACAATCAGCATGGAAAAAATAAAAGTATCTTGTTCTAAAGAGGCAAGAAATATGTCATAATCATGAAAAGGAGAATTTTTCATCCAGAGAGTGAAATTCTTAGTAGCAGAGGTGATCAGAAAATCCCATGTTTAAGAATCTCTAAGCAGCTGAAACGGATAGGATTAACACTGGTTTAATAGACGATGAGAAGAGAGAATACAGGCAAAGAACGTTTCAAATCCTGTCAAACAGAATTATAGACAGTAATTCATAGGTTGAAGAAATTTTATTGTAAAGAAGTTGTTTTCAAAGCTGTCCAAATGGAAAACTTGTCCAACAAAATATCATTTCTCTAGTGCCAATCTTAAGAATGCTTAAATGGACTATTTTCCACCAACAGAGCTTATAGTTATTGTAACAGTAAAATAAACTTTAATTGTTGGCAGATGTAGGAATTTTAGAGAACTCTTGTGTAGCCCTGCATTTCCCAATAATGCACTGTTTTTCTTAGAAGTTCCACCACTTTCTGTACTGTAGGAGTTAATAAGTCCCCCTACGGATGTTGAATGTTTTTAGCCTTTCTCTACATAGTTCTGTGACCAAACCTCCCATAAAACAAGCAGATCTTGTCACAACCAAAGGAAAAGAGCTTGTGTAGTCCATATATCAACAAGCATTTTGAGTTGCATCTGTGTGTAACACCTCCATTTGAAGTATTAATCTTCCATTGATTTTTCTTCCATCTGTAAATGAAAATTTTGTTGGTTGTATGTCACTGAGGAGAATTTTAGTTACTTTTTATGTAGTTTTGTGTTTTATTGTAGCACTTTACATTAAATATAAAGGTCACACAGTAATTCTCTAGACAAATCCCATACAAAGCAATCATAAACACCATTAGGTATGACAGGAATGCTCGCCCCACAAAGAAATAAATTCAAGCCTACTGTGATATTAATGTTAAAGCAAAACCCATTTGCAACAGGAGTTGCCAAAATGTCTGACATGCCCAATGTCAGTGTCATCTTTTTGACCTAAATCAAACAACAAAGCATTTAAAACTCCATTTAGAGTTCTCTGTAAAAGTTTTTGACAAATCTTCTTCCCAATAAAAGGAAAAGTATGACTGAATTAGGCATATATTCCTTTTAACATATGCAGATAAAAAATGGGCTGCATTAGTGGTGTTTGTTTTCTTAAGAGAAAGATAACTGAATATTTATTGGCTGTGGAAGTGAGTATGTGAGAAAGCAAACAATCACAGAGTTAATGAAAGAGGAGTTACTGGAGAGAATCCATCACTGAGCCAAAAAAAAAATCTTGTAAGAAGTGTATTTTTTCTTCTAAGGCCTTTTTGTAGAAAAGGATAACCACATATCTATTTGGATATGTAGATGGATAAATAGGTCTCATTTTCTATGACTAGAAGCATGTATGAAAATTACAGCTTAAATAATTTCATAGTTATTCTTAATGAAAACAGCTGTTCTGATTCTAAGAGCATCTTCAAATAAACAATTGGTAATATGACATTTGTTTCTATATATTTTCTTCCAACACTATGCATTTCATGCTATCATATTTACAAGTATCAGAATTAATGAAAGCTGATCATTGTGGAAGTAGTAGTTAAAGGGCATACACAATGAAAAAGTGTTTAACATTTTTTTAAAAAATATTTATTTAATTTATGTACTAAAGATACTGACTTGGGTACTAATGTCTTTGGTTTTAAGAGTGGGAAACCTTTGCTTTTGGATAACGACGAATACTGGTAATTAAATTTTGATCTCTGTTCCACACCTTCTTTCCCTAATGCCACAAACGACTGTGTAATCTAGGTAAAATTTGCTTTGTAGAATGGGTTTATCATCTTTCTTCAATTTGTCTTGTTTTCTTAAATTTTAGAAAAGTATATTCTACTGGTTGCCTTTTGTTTTACAGTGGCACAATGCTCACATTAATACTCAGGTCTTGGTGGGGGCTTTTAGATGCTATTGGAATACAGATTCTTTTTTTTCCTGAATTTTCTTCTGCCATTTTTGAAAAAAGTATTTTGAGATAAATTTAGGTTTCTCCCTAGAAGTCTAACTATGGAGGTGCTTGTAAAATAAAAGTGAGCATATCATGGGCTTTATTTAACTTGCTAATAGAAATACTTGAGTTTAATTGGAGCTTAAGTGTTCATCAGCTCCTGGCATTCTATCCTCAAACCACAAGATGTAGTGGGGTGACACTGCAGCTTATTTGACAGCAGCAGAAACCTAATTCACTAAAGCCTAATTCTAAATTATTAACTTGTTTGTCAGCCTTATGGCAGATCTAACATCAGCAGTGTTCTCTTTTATAACACCAAGCAGTGCAGGTTGAGCAGATTATAGTCATCAGCTAAACTGCATTCACAGCTATTCTGTTTTACCAAAATAGCATTAAAGTAGCTGAAGTGCATTCTCAAATATCTCTCTACCTCTTTACTGTCAGTCCCTCATTTTTCTTCCACAGCCACAATATCTCTCACAAAGACACTGTGTGCTCCTTTTCACTACTGTTAACTTATACATTGCTCTATCTATCCTTTTCTTCTAGCTCATCTGTTCTTATTTAACACTCTGACAGAAGTCTTGGGAAAGAAAGAAGAAAATACATTTTGAAGTTACCCTTCCAATGACTGGGAAGAGCTAAAGGTCTTTAATGGCTGCAGAACAGCACTGATATGCCAGGAGGTGCTCAGTGCTGGCCTGGATATGTGAGGGAGATGGGGAAATGCAATAATTGTTCTGAAACTTGAAGGTATTCAAAGCACTCCATGAGCCAGGTGACAATAAGATATAATGTGGGAGTGAAGCAGCCAAACCTTATTTCTTTCTATATATACATTGCCACATGCACAGGTTACGTGTAAGCATGCTTGGCAGTGTTTCTTAGTCTTAGACTATTCGGGAGGAAAAAAAACAAGTGCTCAGTCGAGTTGAATGCAGTGGAGAATTATCAAAAATAAATAGTTTTACTTATACAGTTATATTGGGCTACTAGATATTTTTAACTAAATTTATCTATCTTTAGAGGAATTACATTAAATTTCTGTTCCAAGAAATGTCCAAGTTTCCTTCTGAAGTGACTGCTGCATCTTATTGCTCTCAACAGTACTTAAACAAACTGTCACCTTCCAAAAAAAATCCTGTCTTTTGCTTTTCCCCCACAGGAATAAAAGCTAGGAATATTGGAGTATCTTACACTGTTAGAAGTCACAGTCACATCGGTAAGAGTGTGAGGTAGAAGCTATTTTGCACTTGGATAGTTCTTTATGGAGTTTCCCTTTTGGAAAGCACCCATGTGTCTCTAGTGTTGAACCTTCAAAGTGTAAGAGAGACCAAGCTATTAATTTGAAAAATAACTTCTAAAAAATTAATTAAAGTTAAAAAATTTTGGAAGTCTTTAAATATTTCAGTGTACAGTTTTAAGAGTGTATGCTCTCTGTTCTTTAGGGGAAAGAGTCAAGGGAATTGCACAAAGCTTTTTCTATAGACTCTATATTTAAAGGATTTATCTGTAAATGGATACACTTTTCTGTGAAAATAGGTATAAAATGAAATCTCCCCAGACCTCACAAGAGAGACTGAGTCAACAGTGCTTTGTCTTATTACCTGAATAGTACATCTACATATTTACTGTATAGGATGTATTCATTGGTACTCACTGTAGCACCACCACTGTTTCACTTGTGGGTTTGATTTACCTCAGCACCTACTTTGGCATGAAACTGGGTTCTTGGGCATTTGATTTCTGCAGGTGTATGTGGGTATGTGCTGGTTGTGCAAGAGAGGCTCTGTGGCTGGGGTCACCAAGGCCTGATGGGGTATTATTCTCACATGAATCATCCAATAAGCAATTTGTGATTGGTTTTGTGTTCTTCATGGAAGACTGCTCTTAGCAGTTTTCCTTTTTTGTTCTTTGGTACTGAAAAATTATGAAGAATCATTTTTAAGACTAACCAGACTTCTATCTCCAGAATGTTTTTTTGGTTTTTTTTTTTTTTCAAATTCATCTAAGTATTTTAATTTCACTTTTTTGCTCCATGCAATGACAAGTCATTAGTCATAACTCAGGAATCTGTAGTGCACTGGCACATTTGACTGCATGGATAAAAAGTATATAATATTCTTTTGACAGGAAATATTGAAAGCTCTCATTAAAGATACAGTTAGTGATATTTGTTGATACACCAATGATGACATGATGACATGTTGGTTTACGTGATTTTGCACTATATATTCTCTTTTGTATAGCTTCCTATTTAATGATCAGGAAGGAATATTTTCTATATATGCTTTCTTCTGTATTGTGGCTAAATATTTCCTACCATTTTTTTTTTACCTGAAGCTCGTTACATTTCTTGTTTTTAATTAGATAAAAAAGTCTTCTGCATATAGAAGTGAAAAATTTGGTGATCTGTAATATGTAAGGTTATTGACTAGATGCACATTGTGCCCTTAGTATTCTTGGGATAGGTATCTTTAACTTGACTATATTCAGGGGATATGAAACATGGTTCTTATGCCAGTAGATCCATGATGATCAGTACTAATGGGGTATTTGTCAACTTCTCCCCAGAGTAAGTGCTGTACCGAACAGGAACAGACTTGGAGAGGTAGAGGCCAACTCCCATGGCAGCTCTATCAAAGCTGCTTAGATGACAAGTATGGTATTTCCATTCTTTAACAAAGGGAACAACACAGTCTTTTGCATTGCTGAGAGTAGGGTACAGCAGGTAAAGCATCCCACAGGTGCCCAAAACAGGTTAAAGGAATTTAAAATGAAAATGGCCTTAAAATGTGGGAGGATTCCTGTGTAACTGAACCTCATTTTGGACACATGACTTAAAGAATTAAATTAGTTCTATGCACGAAAGGAAGGTGTTTCTAGTTTGCTAGCTCTAACAGTCAAATGACATGATTTCTTTCTCAAAGCTGTCTTTGGAAGGACTTTCTCTTTTTCAAGTGTTATAAAAGGCAATAAGACTATGCTGTTGCTGTGGTGATCCTGTCTAATGAAAGCTTTATGCCTCCCTGCCCAACTGGCCCTGCACAGCTGGCATCAAGAGTCGGCTGTTTCTAAAGCAGACTGGCTGAATTCATGCTGAATACCACTAGTGGGACAACTGTGAATGACAAATATGTTTCAGACACCTTTTTATGTATTCTCCCATCAATGAATTAGCATGTTTTACACTTCTCTAGTTTGTGCACACATCATGCATCAAAATGGAGCTGAGCCCTGAGAGCGACCAGTAATTTGTTACCACTCATGATGGCTGTGACAATATAGCACAGTATTTTGTTCCTTCTGCTGAGACCTCTGCCTTTGCTGCTTTCATTAATCACATTCCTGATGTGAAAGACATTCCTGCTGTTTCAAGCTGAGAAACCTAACTTTTCAGGATGATGGTAGACAAGCTGTTGTAGAGTAGGAAGTGGTATCCCCAGGCCCACCACAGTCGAAGAAACAAATTATAAATATGTGATGACCCATCTCTCACTGTATGTTAATCATCTGGGTCATCTACTACAGACATCTTTCTGTTGTTCTGAAGCTGCTAATGAGGGAGACAATACCCACTGATGGGACAGAGCAGTAGTCTGCATCTGACATGACAGTTATCATTCAGGAAATATAAAGTACATACATGTGGTTGTCTCCTTAAAAGTGCCTTGCTCTTGCTATAGAGCACAAGCTCACTTTCTTAATGTATTAATAAAGAGGTTGCCATCAGCAGTCCTTTAATATTTGTGCTCTTTTTAAAATAGCAAAATAGAAAATAGAACTGTCTGTATCCCACCTTTCATCTCACAGATGGGATCCACTTCCAGATCCCACACTAGCTGTAGCACAAACTAGGAGACTGACAAAGCAATTCCTGTGCCTGGTGATCTGCCCTGAAATGAGAGAATGTATTTTAAAACATTAACAGAAAAAAAAAAAGGCAAAAAAAGGTACATTTTTCTCATAAAATTTCTCATAATATTGTATATGAAGTGATGAGTGTAGCATTTTGTATTCTTGTAAGGAGTCGTGCTGCTGCACCAGGATGGGGATTCATATACAGGTCATGGAACACTGGTGTAATTGCTGCACACCAAAGGAGCACAGCCTTATAACCCTCAGCACCTGATAGAGCAGGTGCATTTTGTTAAGCTCAGAAACTCACAAAAACTCATTGAGATGAGTCAACAGAAGGGTTGAAGATACATGAAATAAGAAAAATTTAAATAAATAGGAAGAAGTCAGCAAAGATTCACAAGATATAATTATCAGAGGCCATCATAATAGTGCTTAGCCTAACTCCTTAACCTTAGCTTTTTATCTGAATTAGCTAATAAAATATTGCTTTCTATTACTTAGATGGTGTTTACTGTTCTCTCCAAATTTAGGAGTGTCATCTTCCTCAGAAGAGATGCTTAACATTTTTTGAAACATGTGATCAATGCCGGAGATCATGACAATTTTTTATAGTCAATAAATTCAGCTAAATTATGGGGAAATTATTTTAAATTTAAATAGTTTTTTAGTGAAAATTACGATTTTATTTATTGTTTCAGACAAGCACATCCTTTCCTCATCCAGACACAATTTTCTCTATCGCTTGAATTTTAGTTTCAAATCTTCAGTAAACTTTATTGACCTCTTAACCCTCCAATTAACTTTTTATTTTAAATGTCCTTTTCCCCTTCAAATTTCTCAAAATCTGCATATTTAGAGTTACACTTTTAATTGTTGATTTTAAGTAAGCCCGTGCACTTGGCTTAAAGATTGAACAAATCATAGAGAATTTTTTTAAGTTTTAGATTCATGAAGCTGACAGTCAATCAGCTGGTGAGTCCTATGATATTATTCCCTCAAAAACACTACTCTGTCTTTATTTAAGCTTTGTTTCAATATGTTTTTCAGAGGTGAAAACTTTTGCCACAGACTTATTGTTTTGTTTTCTCAGGGAAGTTTTTGCTTTTCTCCCATTTGGTCCCAAGGGATGCTGAGCAGGCAGGATTGCTGCAAGCCCCTCTGTGACTGTGGGACAGAGTGTGCCTGTGCTGTGGTGCATGGCCCCAGCTCTAAGCTTGTGCCACAAGGAGAGCTCCTTGGGAAAAACGTCATCCAGGCTTTTGCAGGGCAGTGGAAGATACGCAAAAGCTGGAAATCACGCATGGAAATTAATGATTTCCTAATTATCCTTTATCTTAGAACAGACTTGCTGTCTTCTTGTGTTGTGAACTTTTATGCTTGAAACAGTCTTATGTGTCACTGCTCTGATACTGTGAACATTTTAAGATTTTCAGGGTAAACACATGATTCCACAAAAAAGGGGTAAATCAAGCTCTAATTCTACATATTCAATGTTGTTCTTTCAGCCTGAATTTCTTCTAATCCAGTTGAAGTGAGAGAAAAAATTAGACTATGCCATATTTTGCCTTCAGAGGTTCCCGCATTTTCATGGGATAAGCAGGTCAGTCCCTGTATGTGGCTTGCTTATTCTGCCACTTTGTTAGATAACTCAATGTTGCAATATCATAGCAGGAGTAATTTGCACACTACATTTGAATTCTAAAATAATAGCTTTTGAATATTATCAGTGTTCCAGGAAGGAGGATGTTTAGAACTGTTTCATAGATAAGTGAAATGGATGACCTTATTAAAGTATTTGGCTCGAAACTTTTAAAATGTTGTTTCAGAAACAGCCTATACTGTTTTTTACTGCAAAAGTGAATATTTGGGTAAAATAAAAGTAGATCAAAAGAAGGAACTTAAAAATAAAACTCTTTTGAAGGTCTGCCGCACTTGCTGGTAGCAGGAACTGTTTTCCTTACGCATGCATATTTATCGTTTTCTTCTCCTGAAGCCCAACACAAAGCAGAAAATTTCTTTTTATCTGATATCAGTGAAAGTGATAACCCTTACTGATATCACCCTGCTTTCTAAATGCAGTTTCTTCCCTATCTTGTTCTGAGAGAGCTACATATAACCGATATATGAATACAGAGTAATATTGATGATTTTCTTTGTAAACATGCTTCTGTGTATATATAAACACAGACCCACTATAAATATATATAGTCTATACAAATGCAGAAAATGCAAGGTAAGTTTCATTTCTAAGATTTTTTTTTATATTTGCAAATCCTATAGCTATATAACATAGCCTAACGTTCTCAGCAGATTCTGTGAAAGGATTCACACATTTTATGTAGTGTTTTGCATGCAGGAACTCTATAAAATTATGTAGGCATCTGTTCCTGCAGATGCTTTTGGAGACATGTTGAGCTCTCAAATTGAATGCAGTTACAGTATGTACATTCTAAAAATTATGAATGTGTTAAATCTTCTCCAGATAAGAGCTAAAAATTGAGATTTTGTGAGTTTTCTAAGACCCATATGAATGTGTGTGTGTGTGTGAGTGTGTGTGTCTATACACACATAGAACATGGAATTAGTGACTGTTCAGTGACTGCTGGTTTTGAGACAATAAGCTAACATCCTTTCCATTGCTCTATTACTGAATACTGGGCTGCTGACTTTTCCTTCTTGCATGAATAAAAATAGAACATAAAAAGAATTAAAATATCTGCCCCTTTTTCTAACTCCAGGTAGATAAGAGCCTATCCAATATCAGGTATTTTTGAGGCAGCAAAGATACTGAAATTCTGCTGCTTTTTCAGTTCTCACAAGATTTGTTTTCAGGCAGAGGAGACAGACACTAATTTTTTTCAAACTCATTAATTCTGTTGAAAATACAATCAGAATTTTAAATGACTGATTAGATACTGTGGTTTTGGAACATTTTAGAATGTATAGTTGATAATATATCTCACTTGTAAAATCACAAGCCAGTTCTATTTCAGATTGCAAACATAGAAATAAAGTTGGGAG
Source organism: Alethe castanea (assembly GCA_024734035.1). Taxonomy (NCBI): domain Eukaryota; kingdom Metazoa; phylum Chordata; class Aves; order Passeriformes; family Muscicapidae; genus Alethe; species Alethe castanea. The sequence continues at coordinate 74,255,836 of JANRGV010000001.1, forward strand.
TTACAAATATAGGCATTGATTGGACATGTGGAAATATTGTGCAGCTTGTTTAAAAAAGTAATAAATCCAAAGAATGGGCAAAATACAGAGAGAAATAATACTGAAAAGCGTGAAGCTGAAATTAGATAGTGTGTTGACAGGGGATTTTAATATCACCTGTATCAGAAAAAAGCAACTGTGATTTTTAGCTGCTCTCACCAATGTTATGAATTGGAGAAGCAATGAATTTTTTTAAAGCCTCAAAACTTCTGTTGCAAGTGTTCTGTTTCCATAATTTTTTTAAAGTATCTCACCAGAATGCTATTCATAAGATTCAGGTTCAGAAAAGAGCAATGAAAGTTATTGGCAAGAAGAAAGAAAAAATATCTGGAAGGAGAAAAACAAGAAACATGCAATATGGAGAAATGTTTTACTTAATTTTAACAAGCTCATACATATATTAATTACCTGATTAATGATATAACAATATAATTGGCATATGTAAGTTAAATATTCAGATGTTTTAGCAGATGAGAAATTGTTTCCTGTAATCTATCTTTTAACATAGGAGTGTGTGTGCAGGGGATTTATTGTTCTATTTTTTCTACAGAAATTGTGACTCCTGGAAAGAACAATGTTCTAAGAGTTAGTTGAAGCTGAATTTAATTTTATGCTATCATTCATTTTCTATTGCCATGTCATATTCTACTTCATATCATCTCTATAGTGAACTGCCTATGAATAACAGGTGGACTTTTCTTTGCAAACCTTTATTCATTTTGAAAATTCCTTTCCAGAAGACACCTGAAAAATTATCTCCCTTTGACAGGTGGAGAAATGGCACAAGACAAGGTAAAAATTGCTCAAAGCATCCAGTGATTTTGAAACTTAATCTAAAATGACAAAAGCTTACTTTTTTCAAGTAATTTACCATTTGAATAATATTTAGTAATTTTGACCCACTCCTGTGATATTCATGGGGCCTAACTAAGCTCTGTCAATAAATTCTGTATTTTGATCATTTAATGAGATGCAAAATCAAAATGATGGTCATTCATGAATGGCAGTACTGGGAGAAAAGGTTGTTAACCATTGCACAGTAATTTTGAAAGAGAAGACAGCACCTACTTCCGTGGGGGGAAGTGCAGCTGCTCATGGCTGCAATGCATTTTTTATGTTTTGTGAGAGGCTTCTTTTTCTGTATCTTTCCCACTGTAAATAAATACCCCAGTGTGCAGTCATTGGTTTCTTCCTTGCAAGTGCCCAGTCCTATGTATAGAACAAGAAAAATCTGCAGAATATTGACAATTGAATCCTAAGAAAAATGTCCATTAAAATTGGACAGGCAGTTTTAATTCCAATCTTCTAAAATTTTGTAGTCCTTGGGTTTGTGACCTTTTTCATACATCTTCTAAAAATAGCCAGGAAAATGATGCATTTCAAAACTTAGACCACTCTAAGGACTGTGAAAAATTTGTGAGATTGACAGCTAACTGACCTGAGTGGTGGGCAGTACTGATGCTCACAATCATACTTTTTAGTTTGGGGTCAGATCTTTTTGTGTTTAGGAGTAATATTAAATCTAGTCTGTTTCCACCACCTCTTACATTCATTTTTGCAAGGAGGCAGGAGTACACAGAGAGCCTGGGGGGCAGGACCATGTGCTCCTCTGTCAGCCTCAGCTGCAGCAGCAAGCAGGCAGGTACTATTCTCCAGAGGAATGAGAAAGACTATGTCCCTGACAGACTGACAAGTGTGTGTTAAAATTCAAACTAGTACAGCACCAGCGAAGCAGCTGTGAACAAGCAAAGCAACAATAAAAAGGATAAATATCATTTATTTATTGTAATTATGACAATAGTTTCTTTTTGTTGCTACTTTAAAGATTAATACTAAAGTACTATTTGATCAGGTAAATAATTACCATGGAAAGTTTCAGCCTTCATGTATGAAGTTTAACAAAATCAAAAGAATCTGAAAATTGATCTAAGTATTGGAAAATGACATGCAGGATTAAATATAAGCAAGCTAATATTTATAAGTTGAGCAATGATCCAGAGATAAATAGATTCTGCAGATGAAGTCTAACTTTTAAAATTAGAGAGGATGATATATTTATTCCTTTTCAAGAAAAGGAAGGATAGTCATAAAATTATTTGGGTTGGAAGTAACCTTAAAAATCATGTTTCAACCTTGTTGCCATGAGCAGAGACACCTTCCATTAGACCAGGTTGCTCAAATCCCCACTGAGCATTTTCAGGGATGGAGCATCTGGATCTTTTTTGGGCAAACTGCCCCAGTGCCTCATCACCCTCACAGCAAGAAATTTCTTCCTAATATCTAGTTTAAACCTCTTCTCTTACAGTTTCCTCCCTGTGCTATAACTACATGCACTTGTATACTTTGCAGGAAGATTTATTTTATATCAAAGCATATGTTAAGATTCAATTACTGAGAAATGCCTCTGTCCAAATTAAGGTGCAAACAAAACCATATGCCAAAGTCAGTAATACAGATCTTTTTTAGCAATTAATGTGAGGTAGAGAAATAGAATAAAAAAAAAGAGAGAAGAGAAAGAGATCAATATAAGATTGTCAACACCTGTGGATCCAGAGTAGTGTCTTGATAGTCTCTGTTCCCTCTGGGCTTCTCAGTGGTGGGGATCCTGAGGTTGTTCTAAACTTTTCGCCATTTATAAATTTTAGTAAACAAAGAAATTAGTATTTATTGGCTACACAGAACACAACAGCATTCTATTGGTTAAATTATCCCCTTGCTTCTAGGGCTAACTAGTCCACATTCTCAAGTCTTTTCTTTATAGTTGGTGGGTTGAGTTGGTGGGTAGTGATCTTCTCCTGCTAGAATTACCTTTTACCCAATCAGAACTGATTCAGCACAGTTGCTAAATTGGCTTTCCTTGTGGTCTGTAAATTCTGTATACTTTGTGTCCAGTATCAGTGATGTATTCTTCTCCCTGAGTTTTGCTAACCTCCCCTAGATCTAACACCTGGAAAATAGTAATACCCTTATCTTATCCCATGTTCTCTCTGTGATGGCTTAGCTTGTACTTGAAGTTCTGGGCATCCATGAAGGCATTTTTGGGGGTGCTTTCATGTTCATTGGTCAGAAATGCCATCTGTCCCATAACTTGGGATGATCTTTGCTTGACCATGATATGTGTACGAGCAGTTGCTTTATAGGGTTTGCCACAGTGGAAATTTCTGTGTAGATGTGTTAACCAGGATGAGCTAACCAGACCTCACCTCTGGCAGGCCTGGAGTTCACACCATCCTGTTGCTCCATTCTGTGCTTATCTCATGGCAAAGTCCTTCTGTTGCCTGAACAGCATTTGAGACAGATGCCTGTGTTCTTTAATTCCTTACAGTATATGACACTCCTCTGACCTTAGGATTGAGTCTGTCACACAGTTCTGATGACTTTTCTGTAATAAACTAGTAACTCATAAGGCCTTAAAAAGAGTATGCCGACAAATGCAACATTGTCCATTTTTGCCTTTCATAGATTTCTAACACTTCCAGATGTAATATTATTCTAAGTGACATTGGGAGTCTATTGCTATTTCTGGGGCATGGCATATAGACTGGCTCACCACTTCTGTAGGCATCTGGAACTGCTTTGGGAGTGGCTGTTGTACTTATATTCATGGTGATACATCAGAAAAAGTGTTTTAAAGGCTAATCTTGATACTTGTCCAAATTTCATCCTGGGATACCTTGAATAACTAACTTAGTATTTATCAGAAACATTCAAACTCTCTTGGCTTCTGTTTCCTAATGCAAAACTTGTTTATTATGGACAAAGGGCTTTATTGTTACCTACCTGTAATAGAAGTCTAGAGGAATTTGAAGGCATTAAGGAAATAACAGGCAGAATTATCTTCTGAATTATATCAATATAAACGTGTTTCAGAAGTCCTACAATAGTTTAAGCATTGAAAAAAAAATTTTAACAATGTCACAGCATGTCACTGAGACCTTTAATTGTGTATACTGTATTCCCACATCTCCAATTATCTCATTTCACTAGCATGACACTTCATTAATATAGAGTATCTCATGCTGTTGTGTTCTGAACAGCAAGCAGTGAGGGAGAAATTGCAGACAAGACCCTGAAGCCTTGAAGTTTGGTTCATTCATGGCAGTTTGTCAATTTCTCACCTAAAGGTTTTGTTCTGTTCATAGTGTGAGGTTATGACTGTCAAGAGAATTTCTATAAAATGAAATTTTACTTTCTTCTAGGTGTCTCTTGAGCTGAAGAAAGATCAAGCGTGGCATATTTATAGCTCTACATAAGAACATCTTTGACCATCACTGTCAACATATGTAAAACTTGCACAGTACAGCTTGAAAAGACTGTTTGAAAAAAAAAAAGAACTAGGCCTACTGTAGACACTGCAACCAGCAAAACCTCTTAGTACACCAAACTACTCAGTGGTTTTCATTATGCCTCTGAGTTTGCATGGCAAGTTGGATTTTTTAAATACTTTGGCAATCAATAGAAGTCTTAAAATTCTGTGCCCATCAGTGCTCAAAGATAATTATCATTTCACAAGGCTTTCTCTTTGAATTAGTAAGAATTTTTGTGAATTGATAAAAATACATTATCTTTGCCCCACAGACCACATATTCCTTGCACAAACTAATATTACTTATCTATATGTACCAGAAATAATCTCATAAATTTTGCATGAAATGGTCAATGATCACGAATTCAAAAATATTTTTCTCCAGTACTGCAGCCTCGTGTGGTGTATTTGTGCTATAGAACAGTATTCACTGGCTTCTTGTTTCTCCCACAAAGAGTGATGTCAATCCCCCTAAAGCAGAGTTGTCTTATTTCATCTGTTAATCATAACATTTGTCTTCTGAATTTTGGTATAATTTGATAAAATTGAAATCCCCATGTTACATTTTTCTTCCTCAAATTAGACTGACGTGCTAAGTAGAATGGTTGCAATGAATTTTCTCTTAAAATTTATCAAGGAGTGATGGGTAACGTAATGCTTGACTATGTGACTGCAAGAGATTTCCTTGTTTTTCAGCTGTCAATTTTCCATGAAAGTGAATGAAGATATTTCTTACAACTAGCAAAATTGCAGTGACATTACATTGACTTTTATTGCCTAGAAGCAATGCATTAGATCTTTATCTGATTAGAGTAATGGCTACCTTATTGATCACATCAGTATTATCCTTCTGTGAGAGCTGTGTAAAAATCACCATCTTACAAAAATAACCTGTTAGATATGGAAATTATTTGTATACTGGCCACTGGCTGACAGAGTCAGACTATGCCCAAGTTATTAAGGCTTTCTTTTATTCAGGCTTGTTCTCCTTTGTACTGTCAGAAAGTTCAAATAAGATACTTTTCACCAGATTCTTCAGAAACTCTGTTTTCTGTAAATTTGAATTGCCCTCTTGATCACATATAAGAGCATCTGACAGGCATAATAGAGATGCAACTCAGAGTGTCACTTTTGATTATTTAAAATTTAAATTGACTCATTCAAATATGATAGTTGTGG
>JANRGV010000001.1:74271343-74289191 GCA_024734035.1 Alethe castanea
AATACATGCTATGTACCTCAGAGACTGAGTTGGTGCATGTAAATAGACATTGTCTTGGGATTATATATGCTGGTTTACACTAATTTATTATTTATTTATTGTTTCAGTTCTAATAGACATTCATTATGTTGTGAACTATGTAATAGCAATAAATAATTCTACCATGGTCCCTAGATTGAAGTTCTTTTGAAACTTTATTCTTCTCTTGTTTAAGATATAGGTAGTACCCATATTTTCATTCAAAATGAAAGCAAATATAAGACTGTTCAGAAACTTGAACTCTCTATCCAGAGTACATTCAAGTAGATATGTCTGTACGGGAAGTGTGTGTGAGTATAAATAAGGAGACAAAGCCTGATCAATCTTTCTGCAGGAACATGAGATGAGGGATTTGGAAACAATTGGTGCCATTATTTGAAGAATGCAGTAAGCACTCACACATGAAGATATGTATGTATTTTTTGCAAATAAAGAGAACTCTATAAATTATATTAGGCACAGCACCAATGGTTGTTCCTAACTAGGACAAGCAAGTTGCCCCAGTTTCACTTTACCTCTCACAGAAAAAAGGAGGAAACTATGAAATTTCTTGGAAGCTGGTACTTTCACAGACTACAGCCAGATATGTCTGTTGGCACATAATGTGCTTCTGAGATGACTCCTGACAATTAGGCTAACTGTAACCTTTTAAAAATGTCTGACAGTGACTATTTTCTTAAAAACAAGAGCATGGGTGCTGCTGGGTAAGGGGAGGAAGAAGACAGGTACATCTTTGGGTCTTGCTTTAGTGTGGGGCTGAGTCATGTGAGTTTTGACCCATTTCTGGATGTGGTAATCTGGCAATGAGCTGTTTCAAATAGCACAAATACAGAGAAGATAATTGCTGGTGGAATTTCAACTGTTTCTGAGCTTCAGCAAGTCTAAATATTAAGCCTTTCAGGATTCTGTGAAAATTTAATTCCTTCTGAAATATTTTTTTTTTACCAACCCTTCCCAACTTAAGTAGAATCTATTCTACAATAAAAAAACACTGTACATGTGCTAATACCACAATATAAAGCCTAGAGACAGAAATTGCCCGGTAATAGATTGCAGCTCAATACAATTCAGAGGCAAGATAAGTCTTACAAATATCCGGAGATTTTAAATTTTCATTAGTTTTAGACTAATCTTCAGTAGTATTCACACAAAAATCATCTGCTAAAACGTGCATACAAAATGGAATTTTTTATTCTCATTTAGGAATTGTACTATGAAATATCAATTGAATTTCATAATTTGTCATTGATAGGAATCAGGACAAAAGTAATTGTTTCAGTGCACTATATAATGGACACAGCATCCCAGCCTGTGGAGTAAAAAAAAAATTTCTCACACTAACTTACAATTCTTATAATAAAAAAATCTTTCAAAGAACTAATATATCTTGATATTTTATTAAGTTTAGTAAAAGTTTTCACTAGTGGTATAGCCCTCCAAAAGAGCTGAGGAACAGCATCTATTAATATCAAACTATAAAATCATCTTACAAGACAAAGCTGGACAATAATTTAATTTAGCTACTAAAGCAGCATATATAATAAAATTCAGAGTATACCAGGAACTGAGTATGCTAAAATGAAAAATTATATATATATATATAATTTACTAATTCTTCATAAAACTCAGTGGATTATTTAGGGATCTGATTTGTGCTGTTTTACATCATGAAATATACTACAGTGTGAAATTTGTTGCACATTCATGGAATATATACAGTCACTCTTAACTATGTGTGAATGTGCAGTCCCAGTGAGCTGAGTCCACAATTAACCTGGTTTTAAAATTTACTATCTAAACAGATAAATATCCTGTCCAAGGGATCTGCTAAAAATCTCTGTGCTGTCTCTATCATTCAGAGCATAAATTAACAAGAAATATAGTTTGACAAAGTAGTATTACTTAGTTCTCATAATGAAAACAAAAGACAGATAAACATAGCCTCTTCTTCCCAAGTTGTCTGGGTTATGTCGTGTTGATTTTTTTTTTCATTAAATAGAATAATTAACAAGAAAAGAAAATAGGATGACTCACTTTTTTGTACATGAAGGATTTTAAAGAAGAATTCTATAACTGTTGTATTATCTAATATTTAGTTTTGGGGTGTCGTTGTTCATTTAAATAGTGGTCAGTTACCTTCTGCTTCAGCACATCAATTTAAATAGATTACATTGAGATGAAAGCCGGTTAGTTGAACAGTTTTTTTACATTGAAGTACTTTAAAATAATTACTTATTTTTAAATCTTAATTCCTCCTGTTAAAAGTAGAAGCTACTTCTATCAATCAACATGAAAAATTTCCCCATGGTGGTGAACTAGGTAAGTATTCTATGATCACACTGAATAAAATATGAGGTAGTGGTGTAAAGTTTAATCATCCTGTTTCCTCAATTTCCTTCTTTCCTTTCAACAGCAGCCACTGGGGGAACAATTCACTTTTCTGCTTTGTGGAAAGCTCAGGCTAAGGATTTTGTGAGCTCTTTTAATTACTCAGTTTAAGCTAGAGATGCCAAAGGACCCACTAAGCAACAATAAGGGGTAATGACTTATGCATAGAAAATTGAAAAGTGTTCATCTTGGTAGAACAAAGGAGAATAAAACAGAACAAATGGCAAGTAAAATTGAAAACACAGAAGAAAGGAAGGTGAACTATATAGATTTCAAAAGCAATCTATAGCTGCAATTAGAGACTATGCATTAAATCAATTTTTAGCTCTTTTGAGGAATCGAAAGTCACAAGGGTAGTTCAGACTACTGTACCTACTTAATAGATTATTGATTCTCAAAAAAAGATAGGACATCTTTTGCGTACAGCTATCAAATTCGCAGTTAAGGTACTTTTACATTCCTTTTCTTTTTTCTTTTTTTCCCCTCTTTTTGCTTAGTTGACTGTTAATTGTACTGTGGTTTAGTATTGAGGCAACAAATTCATGATTGCTTTTGGGAAGCATTGTCTCCCAGGCACATATTGTTCAGGATGTCTAAATGAAACCCTAATAAAACTTCTGCAATCTTTCCTATATCTGTAAAGTTATAAGAGAATATGAGAATATTTTGAGTTCTATTGAGAATGTGAGTGCTATATCAGTGTTTTCATCTTCTTTGCTACCTTATCCTTCCAGCAAGACCTGGGCAAAATCTCCTTTGATTTCCTTGTCACCTGCAGTAGCCAGGGTAGTCACACTGGGAAGAGTGGCTGTCAGAAACTCCTGATGCACTTATGGGATCACTAGACCATGACAATAGCCAATTCTGAGCCACTTTCATGCAGGGGGGTAGAAAAAGGTAAGAAATCCTTAAACTGATATCATAAAATATAGGAGTAATGCAAAAAAACATTGCCCTTTATGTGGAATCCTGAAATGAGGGAAGTGCCAAAAGTCACAAGTCCAATAGGGACCTTGATTTTTTTGTCAATGTTGGATACAAAAAATGCAAGACTTTTTGAAGGAACTATTTGAATTCCATTATGCATCAATAGTAATGATACTTCTGTCTATTGGAAATACAAGCATTTGGACCCGAGGCAAATAAAAGCTTACACATTAATAGGCAAGATAACATGATAATTTCCATTTAAAGCAAATTATTGAAAGATTAATGCCTAAAATATAGCTTATCCAGTGCTGATATTTGCTACATTATGCAGCTGATTTTCTACTACAAAATATGCCTAATTGCACACGTGACCTGAAGAAAAACCTGTTCAAGGCTACTAAGAGAAGTGACTGAGCAAAAAATTTTTGAAGTTTAGGAAGCTATTCTAGAGAGGAGTTATGATGTTTATTCTATATTGATATTCCTGAATATCCAGTATTTGTTGCTATCTTAAATAGGGTGCAAGAATGGGAAAATCTTTAATTTTATTCATTCTGCCTACCTTACCAGTAAAAGTGAATTTTTAAAAACAGTTTGAAGTCAGTCACTTTTTTGATTACCATTATTCTCTCAGTATGACTACAAGGGCATAATTTCAAATGTACAGAAATATATTTGAGCTATCAACTTACCTTTAATTTTAATAATCTTCCAAAAAGAAACGAATTTAATTTGAGAAGTCAAATATTTTATTCTTGTTTTACTGTGCTTTCTTTGATGACTAAAGCAGTTGCCCATCAAGAACATGACCCACTATACCCAGTTCTTTTAGTGGAATTAAATGATCTGATACATCTCTACAAAGCTGGTTTTATTTTGTTTTGTTTGTTTGGGGTTCTTCGTTTGTTTCTTTGTATGAAACAAACCTCTCTTGGACTAGTCTATAAAGCCCTTTCAAAACTAGTTTCAGAATTTTTATTTTCTTTTTGTTTGGATACAGCTTCCAAAATTGAGTTTTCATTATGACTTTCTCTTCAAGTAGCATCACTTAGCCCCTGTGATGCTAAAAGGAAATTTCCTAATTATTTTGTTTAATAACCTTTTTTTTAATAGAATGTTTAGTTTCAACCTCTTAAATCTTCTGAGGGATGAGCTTTTTTGTCCTGCTTTTTTTTTTCTCCGCCAAAAATGGATTCCATTATGAGCAACTACTTCACTGCTTTTTTGGATAGGTACTATATTTTCTCTATGAAATTACTTATTCTATGTGCTGTATGATTATCCTTGACAATCCTTGACAATAATCAATTATCCTTGATTAGCCTTGACAGGCTCACTGCTACTGTATGAACCTTAGTCCCAAAATTGTCAAGTAAATATTTTTTCTTTCTTCCTCTTTATGAGCTTTGCCCTTTTGAAAATATATGACAATAAAATTACTCATTTTTTAGAAAACAAAAATTTGTCATTTTTCTCATCTAACATAATATATCATATACCATTCGAGTAATTATTATGTCACAATATTCTTTGGAAATGCAAAATGGCGCTTAAAAACATAAATTCAATCTAACCATTCGAAAGGCCAAAATAATTTTTCATTGTTAGTATTTTTCATTTTATTGAAACCTTCTTCATACCTAAAATAAGGCGAGGGCATTAGCTTCTCTACTGACAGGGTTCTGTGTTCCATCTCTGGAGAAACATTTCTGACTGGCCTTGAGTTTACTTTGCTAAATAGGTATTCAAATTTGGAGTAAAAAAATAGCTTTAAACAGAAAGATGATAAAAGCAGCATTTAATTTTAAAAACATTTCTCCTGATTTACTGTATATAAAGTTTTCAGATAGATGTGTCTGGACATTTCAAATGCTATTTTTTATTTGTTTATGTTTATTAATATATGTGTTTAACTAAGTGGAAATTTCAAATCCAAATGAATGACAGTCATGTAGATCTATTGTAACCAAAAATTTTCAACCAGCAATTTACTCTCAGTCTTGATTGAAACCCTAAAATGGAAGAAGACTCTGGGAAGACTGACACAGAAGGCTCATTCATGAGGCTCAGGGAAAAATATATGCAGTGACTGACGGTGGCTGTTGCAAAGAAGCTGAATTTATCTCAGCACAAAGAGGACTGAAGGGTGGCCCTTGGCCTGAATAAATGGCTATACATGAACCAGTCAGCCACATTAGCTGAGCACATTTGGCAGCAAACTTCATCAGTCGAGTGGATCAAATGGCTTTATCTCTATAGCGAAATAATATTTTTAACTATAGAGCACTAGTGAGCATTCACTTGTATTGTGATTCTGCTGTAAATTACAAGTGTTATATTCTTATGTGTGATTTTTATCTGTCCTGCAATTTACCCATAGAGTTGTACCCCTCACTAAATTATAATTCAGTATAGCATAAAAAATTAAAATTCGATATTAAGCATCAAAATTTCCTCAGGTAGATAATTTTAAAATGTGTGGTCAGAATGTATTAGATGCTGATAGAGCCCTAAATGAAAATCCTCTCGCTTCCATGTTAGCACTGTTCACTCATCTCCCTGTAGTCCCATCCAAATTTACATGAGGGAAGTAAATGAATGTTATCAGACAACTTGGAAGCAGTCAACTGTACTAATACCCAGTTGTTGCATTTAATGTTCACATGTAAAGGGCAGAAAGGGAGAAAAGCTTTGGTTCATGTGGATTTTCAAAGCGTGAGTTTCCAAAGGAAGTTTGCCTTTTTAATGCAGCCTTGCCTCTCTGAACAGAAGTATGTTGTTCTCAAAGTAACCTACTCCTTTACACCCCATTTAAGGCAGATTTATCACTTACAGTTCAAAACACTCTAATATGGAAATTGTAAACTGACAAAGAATCCTAAAAAAATTCACAAATATGGACACAATTAAGCTAGAGTAGACAAGTGGTGAAGAATTCACACGCAGTTTTTAATTTTGTTATTAGAAGATTAAGCTTTCTTGGAAAAGCTATTGTCTGGTGGATTGTTTTAAACAACCAAAATAATACAGGAAAAATTGCTCTGCTATATGTAGACATCAATTCAAGCTGTCAAAGTGTGCAGTGTATTTACTGTATTTTTGTATCTTATATAAGGCTTATTATTTTAATTGTAACATTCCTGTGAAGCAGGAAGTATCTCTTTTTACTAGAGAAAATGGGGAGTCGCCTGTTGTAGTGCTGTGGTTTTGCTTTAGTTGCTTCTTTTTTTTTTTTTTTCTTTTTTTTTCCTTCTTCAAAATGACACAGAATAGTTGTATCACAGAATCATAGAGTAGTTAGGATTAAAAAGAGTCTTTAAAGATTCTCTGGTTCCAACCCCTCTGACATGGGTAGCTGAACCCTCCCCTAGACCATGTTGCTCAAAGCGCCATCAAACCTGGCCTTGAACCTTTCAATAATGAGGCATCCACATCAGCTCTGGTCAAGAAGCCCACACTGGAGCATGGCTTCTCTGGGGAAGCCCTCATTGGATGAGTTTCCCAGCAGAGCCTGTGACCCTGGGGAGAAAAAAGTCAATGCTGGAGGAGCTTCACTGGCAGGACTTGTGACCCTGTGGGAAACCCACACTGGAGCAGTCTTTTACTCAAGGACTACATCCTATGGAAGGGACCCACATCGAAGTAAGGGAAGAATATGAGATGTCCTCCCCTTGAGGAGGAAATAACAGCAGAGACCTGTGATAAATTAACCACAGCCCCCCTTTCCTTGCTCCACTGTGGCAGAGGAGGAGATAGAGAATTCAGGAATAAAGTTAAGTGCAGAAAGAAGAAGGGTTTGGCTGGAAGGGTATTATAAATTAGTCTGTATTTCTCACTATCCTGCTCTGTTTAATTGGCAATAAATAAAATTATTTTCCCAAAATGCAGTTAGCTTTGATTGTGTTGGTAACTGTGTCCTTATTTCGGCCCACGAGCTTTACTCTTTTTGTCCTGTCCGTGGAGAGGGAATAATAGAAAGACTTGGTGGGCAACTGATGGCCAGCCCAAGTCAACTCACCACAGATTTGTCCCAAGATTTTTCAGTGCTGACATTAAGATCATGACTTTCTGGCTGCCCAGCTGGGCCACCATCCATGACAACTTTCTAGAGAAATATGCCCTGATTCCTTTGTGGATCAGCACAGGTGTTTCCCTGTTGTTTCCCAATAATTCACCGGGTTCCGGTTCTTTCACATTGTGAAAAACTCCACTCGCTTCCCCTTTTAAAAGACAGGCATTGAAACAGGCAGACTGAAGCATAATATTTTATATGTATTAAGAGACAGAATTAAATGAACTGTTTAATAGCACTGTATTAACCAAAGTGGAAAACAATGCTGAATATAATACAATCCCCTGATATAAGTTAAACTACTTGGAAAAGAAGCATTTTGACATTTTTTTTTACTAATACATACAGTAATAATGAAAACTTGAATTCCATTTATGAGTTTAATTCATATAGTATCAAGAATCTTTGAAACACTTTCAGCTCTGAATAAGGAATATATGATTTACCATTAGGAATTTATTATTAAAATATCTCTTCTTCAAGCTGGCTTAGCTATTCTTAAAACAGATATATTATTACAGAACCATGCTTAGGTTTGAATTTCTACTCTGCAGCTCTTAGCAGTCTTTATTTATTAATGATACATAACTAGTTTCAACTTTATATTTCTTTATCGAAATGCCTCAATGGACAATTTATTTTTATCTGATTAAAATTTCTCTTTTCTACTGAAAATAAGTATAAGTATGTACATATATGAAGATCTAATAAAATTTTCACCAAGGTTCAACAAGTACCTCAAAGTGTCTCCTATAGGAAAGCATTTGCAAATATATTGCCAAATATATTTTTGAAAACTCCAATATTTTTAAACATTAAATAAATAACATAACTTTTCCGTTAAAAACAGGAATACTATTTCTAGATCTAATGATTATTTTATATTTCATGTTTTCAAAGAAAATGTAAACTATGTGCTTCATATATATATATGCAGTCATAAGTATCTTTTAGTCAATATGATTTGCTTGTTTACTTGTTTGTTTATTTTATTAATTATTTTCATTGAGACCACACAAAGTTCAGCATTAAGGGGATGCACTGAAATCTGTAATGCTATATACTGGGCTAGATATGTATCAATATATCTTGCATTCATATACATTTCAAAGAGTAATGAAAAAATACATGTATAAATGTCTCTGCAAGGCTCAAAAGTTTATCAAGAATATTTTGGAAAATTATGTAATTGTCAATAGCAGTGTTCTTTGAAAGCTAAAGCATTATTGATTACTAGTCACTTAAAAACATCTTTAATTTTATTTTTTTTAATTCAGCAACGTGTGTGTAGTAAGACAATTAAGAGGGAAAGACTTTTGGAAAGAAAGCTGCAGAGTTTCATGAAGTATATGTGATAAAATGCATCTCTCAGAAAAGGCAAAAACACAGTACCTACTGTTATGGCCCAAGGAGATATCAAGGCCCAACCAAAAACAGAATCTAGACTTTCTTTTATCTGAATTTTCTGTCAGTTGTGAACAACAAGACCTGTAGTGATTAATTAAATAGTATAACATCTTCATTCCCTTTTTGTGTAGGAGGGATTCTTTTGCACTAAACAAAGTAACAAGACTTGGTTGACTCTTCTTCATTGTGAATTAAAGAAAGAAAAAAAACCAACACATTATTTGGAAAGGAATTACTGAACACCTGGAAGATATTGGATTTTGGGTCAGTCAGACACTATTCAGTAATGAAAAATATGTTCTGTATTTGCAAGTCGTGGCTGAAAACCCTCTGTGTTGATGTCTCTGTGGGTGGGAGTACAGGATTGGTTGTATTACTGTGGGAAATAGTTCCACCTTAGACTTTTCAACACCTCATATAGCATGTTACAATTTAGAACTAAAATCTTAATGTAAGAATGACTTGTAAAGATAGCCTTTCATATCCACTTGGCAAATGTTTTTCTCCCATATTATAGTTTAATAAAAGAGGTGGGGAAAAAATTAATTAGAAACAGTCATAGATGACACATATAGATATATTACTGTGTAATATTTTAAATAATTATAAATTTTAATAGCATTAAACTCTAAGACTGAAAATTTTTTCTCCTGATATTTTTTAATAGAGACATATATCTATCTCTGTTCTTCACCCCATAGTCTTTTGTTTGCAAATCTACTTCCATTTTAGAGCATACAGTAACGTATATTCTTCTGGTGAAACTCACTAAATGAGTAAGGCTATCAGGATAGTCAATGAAAGTGGCAAAAAATAAGGTTTTCTAAGTAAGACCTCCAAATCCAGGGGCTGTAGCTAGCACTAAGATAGCAACTTTGTGAGATGACTGCCAGCACAATTTGGAGATGTGTTCATTATCTTAGAAATCAATTGAATTGTAGAATGCTAGAATAGATGGATTAGATATATAAAGACATCTATCTTGTGCTGAACCACAGTCTATACAAAACAAATAGTTTTGAAAATGGTGTGAAAACTGTACTCTATTAGATGAGAAAAATCTAATTAGTTGTACTTTTTATACAAGACAGAAGTATGTCAGTTTGAAGTATTACTGTTTTTCCCATGTGTTCCACATTTTCTGCAATCTTAATTTTCACTATTCTTTCTCCTGGATGGTGTAGTGCTATGATTCTTACTCTTTATTTCTTTAGAAAAAAAGAATGTATCAAAAAAGCAGTGCTGTGGGTTTTTTCATCCCTCTTTTCATTTTCATTTCACTTATGCTTTTGTTTTTAACCTTTGGTAGTTTTAATAATATAGTAAGCAAATCTTAAATATTCTATCTATCAGTGTATTCAGTTGTATTGGTTTTGCACAGCCTGGTTTTTGGCAGCAGAGGGGCCACAGAGGTGGCCCCTGTGAGAAACTGCTGGAAGCTTCCATCAGGTCTGGCAGAGCCGATCCCTGATGTCACTGAAGATGAACACGCTGCTGGCCAGGGCTGGGCCAATTAGACATGGTGGTAATACCTCTGTGATAACATATTTAAGGAGGAAATCAAAACAAAAACACACAGCTTTTGCTTCTAGCCAGATAAGGGGAGGAGGTGAAAATATGTGAGGAAAACAACATGGAGACACCAAGGTCAGTGGAGAACAAGGGGAGGAGGTGCTCCAGGAGATGGAGCCGAGATTCCTCTGCAGGCTGTGGTGAAACCATGGTGAGGCAGCTGTGCCCCTGCAGCCATGGGGATCCATGGGGGATGCAGAGATCCACCCACAGCCCATGGGGATCCAGGGGGATGCAGAGATCCACCCACAGTCCATGCCCACAGCAGAGCAGGTGGAGGCCTGGAGGAGGCTGTGATCCAGTGGGAGAGGTGGAGAGAGGGGCCCTGCTTCCAGGCTGGAGCAGCCTGTCCTTGGAGGACTGCACCCCTGGGTGAGTGACCCACAGCACAGCAGTTTTGGGGACTGTGTGCCTATGGGGGGGATTCATGCAAGGGAAGTTCACAGAGAACTGTGTCCCGTGGGACGGACCCCACAGTCTCACAGGGAAAGGACTTCCCTCCCTGGGCAGTGGAAGAAAACCTTGGGTGATGAACTGACCAAAATCCCCAGTCTCCCTGCCTTCTCCCTCCAGTGGGAAGGAGGGAGGGGCTGGGGGAAGAAAAGATGTTTTTAAGGGCTTATTTTACTTCTCATTATCCTCCTCTGATTCTGTTAGTAATGAATTCACATTGTACCTTTAAGTTGAGCCTGTTTTGCCCTTGGAGTATTTTCTCCTGGTCCTTATCTCAACTCATGAACCCTTTTGTTAAATTTTTCTTCCCTCTGCTCAGCTGTGGCAGGGGAGGGTGAGTGAGTGTCTTTCGTGATTGCCTGGTGTTTGGTCAGTGTCAAACCACAACAGTTTTACTTGGAGGTATGCAGACATTCAGGCTGTATACACAAGTTCCTTTTTAACAATGTGGTAGAAAGCTGGTTTGTTTTACGTCATCCCAAATGTTTTATAGCTTGTGGAAGATATTTAATGGTTGTCTGGAATGCCAAACATTTTTTAATCCTTATTTCTTCGTTTGAAAAGTATATTCAATGAAACAATTTCCTTAAAGTCCATGCTTCATCAGCCAGTACCTACTTTTGGAAACACCTCATCTCTGAAATAAGCTTAAAGACGGTTCATTTGAAAGATTGGCTTATTTCACACATAGAAAACAGCTGGTGACTTCATAATTTTGCCAAATGACATCTAATCCATATTACTATTATTTTCTTTATAAGGGGCTGATAGCTGATACCGAGGCTGAGCTCATAAAGAGTAATAGATTTTAATGCATTTGAGAATTTACAGATATTCAAACTGAATCAATGTTACTATGCTTCTTCGTTTTCTTCTGCTATGACATTCAAGTTTTGAAGAGCCAGTGTAGCTTGGATGCATGACCAAATGTAAAAAAGATGGAAAATGTTAATATCCCATGGCAGAAATACAACTTTTTTACACCCAGTTAAATATTGCCTCCTAACATTTTATGAAACATAATGGCCTATGGTGCCCAGGTGGCTTCCTCCCCTGGTATCTTGATTAAATATTTACTTTGTTTAAGAGTCAACATAGGACAGAAAAAAGCTCAGAAAATGCATTTTTAAACATTCTCTAAAGGTTCATATTAAAAGGGAATTTTAAACAGAACTCTGTAAAATTCATTTTATTTTCATTAAAAAATATATTTCACATCATGTTTCTTGAAAATTCTGACAGTTGCACAAGCTTAGGTTTTGAATTATTCATTTACCGATATTTGCTATGTGAAACCAACAAAAAAACAAAACAAAGAAAAAAAAAAACCAGCAAAAGGAAAGAAACCACCCAGATCTTATTTCAAACATCTTAAATGCCAATTAGCAGTTACAAATAAATTGCATGAAACATGGCTACATGAGTTCATTATAATCCCATGAGAGAAAATAATTCTATTCACTTTGGACAGGGGCTCTGAGAAATCTGATATAGTTGAAAAAGTCCCTATTCATTGCATGGGCATGATCTTTAAAGGTCCCTTCCAACCCAAAATATTTCATAATTTTATGATCTGAAATTTATTATTATAAAAAATTGACATTCAAGTTTTGAGGAAGGAATTTGTGTGAAGTCTACAAAAAAGGAATATTACTGCAAAATTGCAGTAGTATCTAGATTAATCTACAGTAGTTTATGTTCTTTTTGCTGAATCATTCCCAAAAATGAGATGGTGTTTAAAAATTCTAAAAATTTTCAAATAATGGGAGAAATTAAATGTCCAGTTTTATTTAAATGGGAAATACAGGCATAAGTAAGACTTGTCAAAAGCTAGACAAGTTGTCTGTGGCTATGCCATAAGAGAAAACCTGCGCTTTCTCTGGAGGTTTTGCTCAATAACTACTATCAAAACACAGTCTTTCTTACTACTGTGGCAAGATAAAGCACCAGCTGTAATCTGAAGGCATCATTTGTTAGAGGTTATCATCCGATGTGATCTCTTTTCTGGAATGACCAGATGGCAAGATTTCTTTTCGCATCTATTTTGTTTGTACTACTGTGATAAATAAAGAAGCGTGGTAGGAATCACAATGAAATAACCAGATTTTTTTTTCCTCACAAGCCTTAGAAGGCTTGGTTTGATAGTAAGATATATTTCCAGCATTGCACCACTGTCAGTCCTATGCAAAGATTGTTAGTTTCCAAAGAATGTATGACTGGACCTAAACTGCATGAGATTAGACATATAAAACAATCTTGTTAGCCTTAATTTTTTATATTTCTAGCATAAATGTCTGTTATAACATTATAAAAATTGGCAAAATACTGTTTGTGCTACATCTTTAAAAATCAGATTCATTATAGATAGTAAAAAATCCAAAACAGAATGAGAGATTAAAATATCCGTCATGAACCCATGAGGGAAGCCATGTCTTGTGAAAGAGACAGAAAATAAAGCTTGGGAATATAACTTGGGTGGGCAATATGTTGCCAGTACAGACTGTTTTGCTCACAGAGGAGCAAAAATTTGATTACTGTTTTTTTTAGCTGTATTGCTGGTCTCTTACCAATTAACAAAAACCGAAGCAATGCAACAAACCCCCCCAAACAAACAAACAAATGACCAAATAAGCAAAAGCATGAACAGCCAAAGTTCGCTCTCAAAGAAATGTTCCTATTCAATCCTGGCTCAGAAGTTAAGGTGGATCAAACCCATAGGCAACTTCCAAAAATGATAGCTCTTAGAGGTTTGCTTAACCAGCAAAAAAATGTGATTAATAAAATAGAATTGCTCTGTGAGCAGTTTTTAATGTCTCAAGACTGGTAAAATTGCTGAGTTTAAGAAAGTAAAAAAAAAAAATTATTTATTTTTGACAAGTTAACATGAACCCTTACAGTCTAGTTCTATGCTTTGAAATATATTTGCCAACAAGTCACTGTCACTTACTTCTCTTTCTGTTTTGAAGGTTATTTTAACGTGTTATTCCTAGTGCAATTCATATTTGTTGTGGTCTAGTGTATATATGTGCAAAGGGCTGAGGGAAAAATGTGATTTTTGAAAAACAACCAGTATCACACTTTCCAGAGCAACAACAAAGATTTGTTTAGAGATAACAAAGCAACTGAGAAAAAGATGCAAGAATTTTAACTATTCACCTGACATAACCTGTTTTTTGCTTATTTTTTCCTTTATACTAATTTCTTCCATGTTCTCATTCATAGTTTATGCAAGAATACTTTTAAAATTTATTACAAAGAAAGTCCTGGCTCTTTTAAATGGAATGCCTATTATGTATAAAAATGCACAAATAGATTTCATAGATCTGGATGTTTCTATTTTAATATTCTGGCTTTTTTTTTTTTTTAAATAGTCTTTACAAACCAGTGCTGTAGAAAGTTTCATTAAAGAGTTTCCTTAGTTGAGAAGAAGCTGCTATGTCAGAGTCATAGTTGTCTTTCTGTAAATGTAAATTTCAAAAAGAATCTAAAAAAAGACAAAATAGCAGCAGAAAAAAAAAATGGATGGTGATTTTATAATCCAGTAGAATTACTGTTGCCATAATACATAAACTTTTTTATGTTTGGAGGTTATTTGGTTTTGTCTGGTTGAAGTTTTTGGGTTGTTTTTGTTTGTTTGTTTGTTTGTTTTGTTTTTTTGTTTTTTGGGGTTTTTTTTGGGGGGGTTGTAAAGATGCAGACACTGAAATTGTGATTAACATGAAGATGCTTATGGAATTAATCTTGTGTGACAAAAGCAACAGTAACCATAAAATAATACAGTAATTTTGTTCAAGAAAGAGCTACTTCTAGAATCATTATGTACAAAGGATATTATTACAAAGGATAGACTATCCAAGTGTTTTTTCTCTTCTCTCAGACAGTAAAAGAAAAAAAAAGAGAGCAAGATCAAAACAGGGAGACCTTTAGCATTACAACAGGCAAACAAGCAGAAAGAGAATTTGGTAAATGAAACCATCTATACTAAAAATCTATGCTGAGGTGTTGGTCACTACTGAGATTTAATTAACAACTCAGTACTGGGAAAAGAACCAATTATACAAGCACAGAGATTTAACTAGGGAGGCTGAATCCTCAACTACCTCAACCTTTTAAAAAGGTTCTTGTTTAGAGACAGAAAGAGATTTCTACTTTCCTTGTTTGTTTTCAAAAAGTAGCCAAACCACAGAAAATAATTCCTGGAGAGATTGGAAATTAATTGTATTTTGGATTGCCATCCAAATTTTAGGAGGGTTTCCAAATGTATTTTAATACGCTAAAGTTTAAAACCTTAATAAAGGTTGTTCCTTACCACACACCTTTTCTGTGCATGTTATGGCTGTTCCATATTTGTGACATAGTAATGAGCTGATCTTTATGCATAGACCCAGGAAAACCAGAAAACATGGAAAGTCATCCAATGTAAAACCTTCACATTTTCTACAAATATTTTTCTTTTCCTATTACTAGATGATGCTTATAGTTTAAACGTTTCCTCTCTATTGGACTATAACATTCTACTTGATCTATGAAAATAAAATTATTGGTTGCTTTGTATTTACTATTTTGATCAGTAAAGCTTATTAAAATTCTTAATTTACAGGCTTTCACCTTATTCTGAAATACACATTATTTTAAACACATACAGAGCTAATATGTAGCACAAATGCCTGCTTAAGTTTCTACATTAATTTCATCCTCAAATCTCTGCATTGATTGTCTACAGATATGACATTAAATTAAATATAATTCACTAGTCATCAAATTCTTTAGTCATAAAGATCGAGTTTGTCTCTTAGACCTACTGCTGCCATACACTAGAATCCTCTCAGTACTTCCCAAAGACAAGCTAGTGTTGAGTATATGACACTTCTTGGACAAGAACTAGAAGTTCTTGGGAATCTGAGACTTCTGCAGTTTTCCATCTGTGAAGTCAATGTCCAAATGATTCTGTGTTCTGCAGGCTTGTGTTTAAATCCAAGTGATATGGGGTTTGATCTCATTGTTATCAGCTACTGTCCTTATCTTCCTATAAACTGGTACATAGACAAAAGAAGAGGGCTTAAAACACAGCCACACAAAACTAGCAAAAGGAAAAGGTTCAGAACTCTTCATACCCAATAAATGGCACTCACACACACCTTTGGAATGAGTCAAGGATCCAATTTTGTATGTGGTTTATGACCACAGTTGTGGTTCGATGGCATTGCTGTTTAGATGGGAAAGAGTCTGGAGGTGGGAAAGGTGAAAACTCGTATTTTTTCCTCAACACATACTCCTGAAAAAAAGAATTGGATTTTGCTCGTGCATGATGTCTCCAGCCCTTTGAGTGTTCTTATCTCCTCAGAAAAATTGTTGCTGTCTGCAATTAATAGTTTAAACTAGATATTCCAGATTAACCGACAACATGTCAGTTGAAATCATGTTTTGGTCTGACTTGTTGACCAGAAGCAGAGCATTGGTTTTCGATGTGAATCCCCAATATCTTAGATTTTATAGCATCTCATTGAAAATACCTTTTTTTTTCTTGTTCGTATTCTCACAGTCTAATTTCTTGGCCATCCTGTATCTTTCAAAAAGATCTTTCATCAATTACCATGTAGTTTTTGGGTTAATGATACTTAGTATCATGATCACAGAAGCCTGTGAGACTAGAGGAAAAGGCATTTTGAATAACTGTATCCAGAGAATTCTGATTGTGACAAAATCTATATGAATAATATAATTGGATTTGGTATTTGGTATGACTATATAAATCCAGAGTTATTTGGGACATCTGGATGCTTAGCACAACAGGCAATAAAATTAGCAGTTTCCTAACAAGCAGATTTTTAAATACTCATAGTAACAAGTATAATTCCACAGGATATACATTAACAAAGCACAACTTTGAGATTTATGTGCTTTTTTCCCTGAAAACTACTGTCTGTCCATATTTAGAGCTAAAAATGTCTGTTCACCTCATAAGGTGTCATAAAAATCCCTGTTGCTTTTCTAAGTAAATTATTTTTCTGTAGCCTGGAGCTGCTAACAGTACCTGAAGAATTAATAATGGCTTTGGCACAGGTCAGCATGTATCCTGCCAGTTCTCTCTCCCACTGAGCACTCGCACTAATACAGGACTTGGGACTTCAGTGAGATTTATTATATTTGCTTGTGGTGAACATGGTGGTAATCTTAAGTGCCTAGAGAAACAGGAGGGCACTTAAGAAGATGTCGCTGAAATAGAATAACAAAAGAAATGGAAATTTTCTGGACTCCTTCAAAAAGCCCTTCAAAGAGTTGGGGTTATAATATACTCCTTCAGTGCTCCACTGAGAAACTTTCACTTCTTCCTCTGAGATTAACTGATTTTACCTACCTGAAATTTTAGACAGGAGTTTCAAAAATCTGATGTTAGTTCATAGATGTTATTTGGTTAGCTGCTGGTTTGTTAGTGTATTGAATAGTCATCTTTCTGGTAGGTTTGAAAAGTCAAGTGATGTTCCAGTCACTTAAGTGTTCCAGCTCACTTAATGAGACCAAGAAAGTTGTGTTTTCTTCAGGCTTCCTTGAAAGTGTTCACAAAGCTGCTCTGGAGACCAGATTTAAAAGTTTTAGAAAAATTTGATTCATAGGGCTGAACACTTTCAGATTATGATTGGTTTTACTTTTATTTCCTGCTATGAAAATAAGGCCAGAGCAGGGTTTCATTATAGAACTCACTAAGCAAACATATAATATAATGCTAATCTCTGTCACAGAGACTTCACAACCTAAATAATAGCATATTTCATAAATGCTAATATAAGTGAAATCTTATTCTCATTACAAAAGAGATATTTAAGCCTTAAGAAATGTATATGAATATGAAAACAACTTGCCATACAAATTAATATACTTAAAATTATAATTTTAATAAAGTGGTATAATTTTGAAATGATGGATATTGTGTTATAGCAAGATGCCACATTTTTTAATTTAAGAGGTAAAATTTTGCAAATAATATTT
>JANRGV010000001.1:74289217-74303629 GCA_024734035.1 Alethe castanea
CAACCAGATATTTTCCGTACAAAAACATGTTAAAATTCTCCTTTTGAGATCTTGCATGAGCTTGGCACTGTATTTTCAATCATGAGTTAAATTACAGTATTGCTAGTTCTAAAGATCAAATTAAATTTCATAGACATACCATGAAGAGTTTGTTTGACTGCTGCCTTCATTTCTGTAGTATCCAAACTGAAATAATGAATTCTATTTGGCAAAAGCTATTCTGACTCGGTTTA
Organism: Alethe castanea; assembly: GCA_024734035.1. Taxonomy (NCBI): domain Eukaryota; kingdom Metazoa; phylum Chordata; class Aves; order Passeriformes; family Muscicapidae; genus Alethe; species Alethe castanea. The sequence continues at coordinate 74,289,451 of JANRGV010000001.1, forward strand.
GACATGCCACCCTAACTTTAGTGATGCTACCAGAATACCTGTAGACTGTCCAAGCTGCCAAGAACGATCAAGCAAAGTGAAGTGTAATAATACATTGAAGAGGTTCTCACCCACCGTGATGTGTGCTGACAGCAGGTGGTGCTGTACCTTTAAATTAAGGCGAGCTGCAGCTCCCCCAACACACCTACCTGGATGGAAAAGTCTGGGTCAAGCTTCGTGGTAGGAGGGCACATGAAACCTGAAGTGTTTTGTTTTGTTTTGTTTTGTTTTTTGTTTTGTTTTGTTTTGTTTTGTTTTGTTTCAATTGCTATGGATTCACATAAATATGTGTTTATAGATATGGTACATGATATTTCTTTTTTTTTTCAGTTTAGAAGTTCTTGTGGGAGTTGTTCTCTTTGTGAGTCTTTACAGAGCTAGCAGTCAAGTGGTTAATGTTCCAGTTAGAATTAATCTTTTCAGATATGACACTCTTCCTATAGAGGAGAAACCTTCTGGTTATTTATGTAATGCTTAAAAGCCTAAGGTAGAAAAGGCATATGGAGCTGTCTACAGTGGAACAGCTCACATCTGTGACAGGTTTTTCGTCGGTCATCATTGCTGGTTTTAAGTGCCTTGAATGCATTATTTACTTTTTTTTTTTTTTTCTTTTTTTAAAATACCAGATATACTGGAGGGACAGCAAGGCACAGCCATATTAATTTTCCTAAGGAAATTTTGGGCTTTGCTCCTCAAACAAGTTGAACCCCTGCTCCAGATGTATGATTTAATTAAGGATAGATCTGTAGATGGTGGTGAGGTGTTTCAGTTCTCTATGTAGAACTGAGGCTGAATTTAAATGTCCCGGACATAAAAAGTCCAAGTAAGTAGCAAATTGCAACAAATTACCACATTCCTAGAGGATCTTGTGAAGATATCCCAGTGAATAGTTCATTACATAAAATATAAACCAATTCATTTAACCTGTCTCAAGGAAGGGCAACAGTCAGGCTAATTAAATGCACAGAATGTTATAAATCTCTTGAGATTTCTCGCTCCATAATACTTTTTAAATGCAAAGTTTCCTTTCTGTATTCATATAATTCCCCTGGCAAACAAGAGGTTCAAATAAATATCATATATGGGAATAAAGTTCGACATGCAGTGTACGAAAAAGTTCTTTATGACATCTAATGTGCAAATTCCGTATCTACTGGGTTAAAATATAGTGACTACATCTATTAATTTCCAGGTTGTGAAGTATTATGAATGATAAGTCACAAAACGGACTTGTTAATTAAATCCACCTGAGCTTTATGAAAGTATCACTACCACTGCATTGATTGCATCTGCAAAAACTCCTTTTCTATTTAATGAGACAAAAAAAAAAAAAAAAAAAAAAAAAAAAAAAAGTTAGTATTAGATTCTGATGGTATCTAAAACAATTACCAAAGTAACCTACTGAATACCTATATAAATACTTGCCTGCAAAAGCTAAATGAAAATCACAGTATTTATTGTATTCAATTTACAGTCAAATGGATGTAAGGAAGATCATTACTGACAACCTAATTATCACTTGGAGCTGGATATGTGATACACTTACTCTTGAAACTGAGAGAGCTTTCAGTTCTATTGATAGCAAAGCAAAGAAAGATGAATTCTTTCAATAAAAGTGGTTAATATTAGGGTTAAACTGCATACTGTATTATTATTCTGCAGTTCAAACAAAACAAATGCTTTTTAACATAAATGAAGAAAATAAAAAAGATTTCTTACCATTTCTTTAACTTTCCTATATATGCTAATTTTAAAATGTGTTTTGACTATATAACTGTTTTCAGGACTGCTGCTCATGTTGAGGGTTTTTTCTTAGGTAGTGTTAAAAATTAGGAGAAACCAAAATAAATGCAACTTCTTTTTTTCTTGCTCCATATAACTAAGATTTAATTTAACATTTTTATATGAGTTAATTAAGACCCTAGTGTTTCTCATCCTGTGAGATATGGTAGGTACTAACCAAAGAGCATGGGTTAGAGTCTCATAAAGGATTTCATTGCTTTTTAAAGTTTCTCTTAAGCATATCTTATTTGCATGTGTTTAAATTGTTATTAAATTTTTGGATTTTTTTTTAATTACTTCTGGATATGCTTCATATTTGTTCAAAGTGAGTGTTACTACAGAAATATGTGTTCTATAAGGAAACATTCTGGGTTTGCTGGTGTTAAATTAATAAATTCTGTGAAAGACTAATCTTTTAAAAAAACCAAAACAACAAACAAACAAACACACATGCAATATGCAAGCTTCATTTTACCTCCTTTTAATAATGTTCTTTTTATCATATACTGGGTCTTGTTTAAAAGTTAAACATTTATCCAACTCCTTCTTCAGGGCTGATGTTTATTAAACATCTTACAGATTATCAATAAAGTATTATTCTATTAAAATTTCAGAAAATATTTGGAATAATGTCATGCTTGCAGTAAATGTCACTGAAGTTTGCTTCAGTTCTTTTGGAACGAAGTTGATACAGTCATTAGCAGGGAAACCCTGAAACAGCTTGTACAGCTTTAAAAGTATGCCTGTCTAGACAGCAGATGAATGGAGAAGAAATTCTTCCTGCATTGGCCTTGAGCAAACTCTACACAAAATCACAAGTACTTATATAAGCCAAGACAGCAGTGACCAGACAGGAGAACATAAAATCAGTCTAGATTATGTTTTATGTAATCATGGCTTGTTTACATGTTGTAAATGAACACACACCATGTGTGTCAGGTAGTCTGCAATATTATCATGCATGGCTCATGGAAGACCAATGTTAAAACTTTATACATAGAAAGAAATAAGTCTACAGAAGGAGTAGTGATAGTATTCTTTTATCTCTCATTGTGTGCCATGCTTGGCAGAAAAAATAAGCTGCAGGACAGAACCATTAATCCAATCTTTGGTACACTCAGCAACATTTGTAGTGGTCCTGCAGGCTTACAAGAACTGTCAGCCTTCCCCAAGGAAATCCATGTACTTGCTTCCCCAGTGTAGACCAGAAGGGTCAGTTCCTTTACAGGGAAGTTGCCCTTTTCCTCCAGGGAATTTCTGACATCCTAAATAGCCTATGAAACATGGTGAGTGAAGAGACATGGAAACTCCCAACTGGTTCTGTCCTGCAGTGACCAAAAAACACAGCAATGTTGGCTGATGGCTTCCTAAGGGCAAGGGAGCTCTTGCTCAAATATTCCCTCCCTTCCCCATTCACTAGCATGGAGGCAAATATTTACTCTGGTAGATGCTCACTCTTGCACTCAAAATATATCATGAATAAAACTAAGGGAATAAATTTGCACACTTAATTATCATATACAGTATAGCTTAACCCATAGTGAAAGAATTCAGATAAATCATGTTACTTCACAACTGTTTCAAGCCAAGAACATACAGTGTATATGAAAGGTAGCTCAGCAGATGCTTGGTAAGCCACAGTAACTTGATTCATTACCAATTCCCTAGGAAAGGAGGCCACAAATCCTATAAAGTTGCATAGGTTAAACTCTCAAGAGGTTTTCACAGTTTCCTGGCATAATGTACTCGATATGTGACTGTCAACATATTGACATTTGCGTGTTTTAGCTGAACTCTCTTTAAAACAGCTTCAAAAGAGAAATTCTGCTCAAGATTTATTTTTATAAATGATAAAGAGGCTATGGCAGATATTGAATTCATCAGAGTATGGGGTCAAACCTCAGGAATCAGGCAGGGAAGATGTAATCAACACTATCTCTAAGTGTTGGCATGGACTTGATAAAAACCTCGGGGGAAAGGAAGGAAAGACAGCAGCTTGAGCAGCAGTTTTCACTGTGTGCCAACATAACCTCAATGGGAAGTAAAAACTGGACAGAGAGGATGGATCTCGTGCTGCTAGTGCAGAACCTGGAAAGGTTTCCCTAAGTCGGCACACACAGAGAACCTGTAGCCATTCCAAAAAGTACTGCATATGAGCTGTGAGGATAAGCATGTAAGAGTGATGGTAAGGAGCTCAGAGCAGCAGCAATCTCACTAGGCCATCTCTGCCACTCAGCTCTGACTCAAGAGGATCAAAGACTGAATAGTGACATGCTTTAACTGGAGGAAGCTTAATACAAAGCACATATATATTCAGCCCTGCCAAGTCAGCCTCTCAATCAAAAGAAAGTGGCAAAAATAGAGACATTTTCAAGCACAGCATACTTCATGTTTCACTGATGCCTGAGCTTACATCATTTTCCATTTGCATAGTTAATACAGAGGTAAAATATGTGAAATCTGCTTGTGACATGAAAAATTAAAAAGCGGGCAGCACACTGGGATGAGCTTGGTGGAGCTGATATTTTCCAGATTGTATCAGAGGGCTAAATGATTTGTTTCTTCAACCATCTCAACAGTGACTTAAACCACTGACTATCAAAATTTTCTTTGTTCCATTCTCAACTGAAAAAAATACTAACCTTTCTACATTCACCATATCAGATGCTGTACTTTTTTTACACTCAATCTTCTCTATTTTAAGGAATTTTTCCACATCTCACTGATTTGTAACAAAAAGAGTAAGCACAACTTGGTCAGCAAGCAACAACTTCCTGAGCTTTTTTGACATTTGTTAAAGTCATTAAGTCATTCAGAGCAGTCACCCAAAAGTCACTTTAGAGAGTTATATAAGCAAAAGGGAAAATAAGGTTGATTATTGTCTTTATTAATAAAATAAATAAAATTTCAGCGAAATTAATGGTTGCAGCCCTGACAGGACAGGCACAAAATGAGAAAGCATTAATATAAAACTTTAGGGAACAGTTGAAGAAAAATCATTAGTTGTGTTTCCTTTCCAAATCAGAAAATGTTCATGGTTATTACTTCTCCGTATATAATCTATGGAACCTGGCAGTAAATTCAGGATAGTACACTTGGTTAATTTATCATGCTAATTTGAATCCATACGAAAAAAATGATTGCATGTCTTTTTATCTACCTTAACAAATAAGACTTCCTTTTCTAAGGAAGTAAATCTACATACCCTTTACTCTGAAGTCTTTAATGAGCCTCAGACCTTAAAACCAATTGTATTTTCTTCTACCATACACCTTGCTTCTCTTGCTAATGTTAAAAAAAAACTCTTAATTTTATTTTATTTTTCCATTGTCAGAAAAAAAGGTGAATAGGAGCTCTCAGTCACAACCTTCTCCACAAGATTTCTGTATTCCCAGCTTTCCCAGAACAGACAGAGACAGGCTGGCAGTCAGCCTGGAGGAGGAGGAGGGGTTGACAGGGCACTCAGGCTTCAAGAACTTGCCAGAGAAGTGCATGCCAATTTTACTTTCCCCCTGCAGTGAGAAAATTAGTTGGATAAAAGCCTTTCAGACAGGCAACAGGCAAACTACTTTTTTTTCCATTTGTACACCCAGTATGGGATTTTTCTAGAAGTCATTCTCTCTCTTCTCATCTCACTAATTTTAAAAACATTATCCCAATTTGCACCATCAAAAATACCTACAAAAAGCATGGAAGGAGAAACAGATGGAGGCAGATAGTGTTGGAGAGAGGACTGAAGGCTGAGTGGCTTTGTATGGTTAATTGGCTGGTTAATAGCTCATATCACTTTACAGTATTACAAAGTAGCTGGAAGATTCCTGTCGAGGTGGAGCTAGTTGAAGGAAGTGCAGCACAGGATTTCAGAGCTCTAGTGGACTTACAGAAAAAAAGGTGCTGAGTAGTAAAAAAAAAGAATGTTTAGAAGAACAGCCACATTGTGTGGCTGTTGGAATCCCCAGTCTAACCTGATTATTTGCTAAAGTACATCAATTAATGGATTCAGTTAAACTTCTATATGTAGAGCATAAAGATAGTAAATGCAAAGAGCAGCTTTGGAGACTAACAAATATCCTGTAGGAAAGAAAAAAGCATTCAGCCACTGTGTGCCTAAACAGTGTGGAGGAAGACACTGCATTCTATCTTCTGTAATTGCTAGTTACAGAGTTCTGGAATTTATATGCCACAATGCGCTGCCGTGGTTTCTTCCAAAGCAAGACCCTGAAGAGGTTTTAAATAAATGTTTACAGTTCATCATAAACTGGGAACATGTAGTGCAGTTGCATATACTTAGTTTGTTGCAGTGAGCCAACATTTTATGTTCATATTCCTTGAAGAGCAGTGTAAGGACTCAGAGCTACTTCAGCAGAAATATGCAAAATTTTGTGTCCTCCATGCTTTTTCATATCAGTGATGACCATTATTGACTTTAAAATGTGATTTTAGATAAAGATTCCAAAAAATTGGAATAAAATAGCATTGATTACTTCCAGGATATTACTGTTACTTGTGTATTTTGTTTAAACCACACTCCCTCCTCTTGGAATCACTTTTCTGGGTTTTTTTTCAGTTCTTATATAGGTTATTTTCTTGGAAAGCATGCTGTTGGTTTTTAATTCACTTTTAGATCCTGAAGTGTCTTATAATCAATTGAAAAAATGACTAAAATATGTTCTGAGTTTTCATTTAGGTTTGTTAGAGTTAATTTTATTTTAAGAAAGAAATCAGCAGAACTCCAAAGCCATGTTGTTTTGTTTTGTTTTGTTTTGTTTTGTTTTGTTTTGTTTTGTTTTGTTTGTTTGTTTTTGTTTAATTTTTTTGTTTGTTTTTTGTTTTGTTTTGTTTTGTTTTGTTTTGTTTTGTTTTTTTCCCCCATTGCTTTTAAGGCAGTCTTGAGATTTTGGAAGGAAAGCTGATACTGAATTCTTGTGGCTGCTAGTGCTGTGATAACAAATATTTGACTACATCAGGAAAGAGAAAAGTTCAAGCAGTATGTCGCATTATTTCAACTGATTGTGGATGAAGGAATGTAAAATTTAATTATGGACATTTTACAGGAGTGTGTTGGATTTCATGTTAGTCATAGACAGGAGGCTCAGATGACAGACAGGAGAGTACCTTTATTTGTACCTACAAAATTATGAGAGGTGACACAAGCCTGGCTGTACCTGCTAAACATTTAGCCTTGCTGAGAACTGCTCTGGTTGGGCATGAGCCAGCAAATTGCAGAGTTATCAGCTCCACAACAAGCTCACAGAGGATTCAGTGTTTACTGTTTCTTTGCTGTGAAAAATGTGATGGTTTTAACTTGGGTTAAGGAGAAGATGAGATACAACTTGTGGTTTTGGTATTAGACCACTGAAATAGCTAGATTGTCCAGAACACTTTACAGAGAGCAGTGCACTGGACAGACTATTGCAAGTGCAGATATTCACTTATCACTAAGCTTTAAGAGCTGTGCCAATGTACATCAAAGATGTCTTTGACTCGGAAATATGGAAATACAAGAAATCAAAATTCAGTCCTAAGCCATATCAAAAGATCTTTCCGGGTATTACTTTCTGTTTTCTCCTCAGGTCTGTGGTTAATCACTTTAATGGTATTTCTTAACACGTGAACTGTTGAAGAAGGAGAAATAAAGGAAAACAGAGTTTTGATTTATGAGACATAATGTTAAACTTTCACCAAATTTTATTAGATGTTAATATTTTTAATTTTCAGAATGAACAACTCCATCAAGTGTACAGTACAACCAAGAGGTCAGCTGGGCTCCACTGTATGGAGGTGTCCCAGGGACTACCCCTGATGGGTGGATGGGGCTCAGCATAGAGGGACTGAAAAGTGTTCTTGAGGAAAGGGTAGTATCTGTGGACATGACTTCTGCCATCTGAAACAAAAAGACTGTTGTCTATATTAAAAGTGAACCTTTTTCAAACTTGCGATTTCTAAAAGGAGCAAAGCCCCTCCTAAAGGTGAGACCTGAGTTAAAGGAAAGTCAGCTTCAGAAGAGGATTTTTTGTTGCCATGCATGTGTGTGCCCTAGGACATGAGAAGCAGACCAGGGCTAACGCAGCTGGTAAAGGATGTCCTCTTGCACTCTCAGGAGTCTCACCAGGTCTCCGATGGCCAGGGGCTACTATAGGGATCACATTGCAGCTCCTGGGTCCTGATTGCAACAGTTTTGATGAAAAGACATTTTTTTTGTTACGTCTCAGACCTAAACAGCAGCTATGTCTCTCCCCTACATCTATTTTTTTCTTTTCACTCTTGAAGTGCACATTCCTGTGTTAGAATTAAACTAGAATTTGGAAGAATCATTGGGGAAAGATCATAGGAAGGTACTTAAATTATAGTATCAAATTGTTACAACAAAATGCAGAGTGTAGGTAAGGCCATAACCCAGGCTCTGTGAGCTTATATTAGCAATTGTATGGCCAGCAGGATCTGGGCAGTGATTGTCACCCTGTACTCGGCACTCATGAAGCCACACTTCAAATCCTATGTTCAGTTTTGGGCCCCTCACTCAAGGAGGACATTGAGGTGCTGGAGCATGTCCAGAGAAGGGCGATGGAGCTGGCCAAGGGTCTGGAGCACAAACCTTAGGAGGAGCAGCTGAGGGAGCTGGGGTTGTTTAGCCTGGAGAAAAAGGGGCTCAGAGGAGATCTTATCACTCTCTACAACTGCCTGGAAGGAGGTTGTAGCCAGGTGGGGATTGGTCTCTTCTCCCCAGTAACAAGCAACAAGACAAGAGGAAACAGCCTCAAGTTGCACCAGGAGAGATATAGATGGGATATTTGGAAAAATTTCTTCACTGGAATGGTGCTCAAATAATGGAACAGGCTGCTCAGAGAAGTGATGGAATCACGATCCGGTATTTTAGAGATGTGTACACATGGTTTAGTGGTGAACTTGGTAGTACTGGGTTAACAGTTGAACTCAATGATCCCAAAGGTTTTTTTAAACCAAAATAATTCTGTGATTCTATGTGATTTGTTTACAGTTGTTTGGCAGACAAAGATCTAAATATATCATTCTTCTCCATCTGAAATTATTCCTCTTCTGTTTGACTGAGAAATTCACCTGATTTGGGAGCTGTAGCTATAAATCTATAATATTGGCAGAAGCTTATTCATAAAATGTGGAGATTTCACTGTAAGTTCTGGAGGAAAGTCAATGTTGCAAACTGAAGTGTAAAATTATTCCTGTCTCAGTGTTATTTTTGAGTCATATATCTCTGCCTTTTATGAACAGCAGGCATATTTGGAAGAGTTATGTCTGAGTCATAAATCCCTATTTGCCTGGGACATGACTAATAGGTGTCTTTAACACAGTAAGATGATGTTACTGTCTTAGCTTGCAATTTTTTTAACCTCTGAAGAACATACAACAGATGAAGTTTAAACAGTACAATGACATTTATCTATGGTCTGTCAGGATGTTGTTACCACCCTCCTTTTCTGGTCCACTGATTCCAGCCAGCAGATGCTGTAATTTATATGAGTCCCAGAATTTATTATTTCAATATTTAGCAAGCACAATCAGCCTGGTTGCTTTCAGAACCTGCTGAGTGTGGTGGTCTGTGGGAGAAAAGAAGTGAGAGAGTCGATGCAGGGAAGGAGGGAGGAGATCATTGTTCGTGCACTCCCTCACACTGCATTGGCTGAGCTGTGACCAGGGAAAACAAAAGTCTGTTTAAATGAATAATGCTGCAGATCTTCCTGCGGTAGCTACCAGTGGGGGCCAGTCTGTTTGTAGGCAATTACCAACCCCTTGTGTTTTGAATAGCTACGCTTCTTGAGTGAAAAAAAATTAATCTTCATGAGCTGGTTTCTGTCATCCTCATTGTCTTGTAGAAAAGACAGAGAACAACTCTAACAACACATCTTAATATTAATATTTAATATTTGTGAATATCTCTGTGAGTCTAAAGGCTGCCAAGAATTGCTCATGAATAGGTTCTGAATTTTGCAGAACAGCTATTATTACAATGCCTCCTTGCCATTATCACTATTATTAGCTATTTATTTTTCTATTGTAGGTCAGACTGCACAGCATTATGAGTGGTTACAATATCTGCCCCAAACTTATTCCCCTAAAAAGCCAGACTCTTCATAACTGTATATATTTGCACAATGTGTTACATGACACAGTGATAAATATTTAATCACATAACAGGAATGAACAATGCTGGGTGTTTCCTGAACATCCTCAATTGTTCTTGAAAGTGTGTTACCTTCAGTATTAATTTATCTTGACTGTGCAATGTGAAAATACCATCGAGAAGTTCTTGCGGGAAATTCTGGTTTTGTTTTTTTGGTTTTTTTTTTGGTTTTTTTTTTGAATACTGAAATTTGTACTTCAATATCCCTTAAATCACAATGCATTGTATTTGCTCAGTCAATTAGACAGCCTAAATTTCTAGAAGAAAATAACTGTTGAGGAATAATGAATGAGGAATAATATATAATACATCATTAATATGGAAATTAATCAAAATTTATGCAGAAGCTCACAAACTCTTCAGTAATTATCGGCATTTTTTATAAATAAAATGGTAGCTGTCCCAGTATTTACAAACAAATAACATTCCCTATCACTATTATGGACCTAACTGATTAGTTATATGTGCTAAAGCATCAACAAATTATGGTTTATGCTGTTCGATCAGTTCTAATTAATTCTAGATGCTCCTCAAGGGAGATTCTTTTCAAATGAACTGATTATTAGCAGTGATGAGAGCTGCATGGTGACAAATGTATCCTTTTCTACAGCCTCCAGGAATAGCATAGCGTTTGGTTGGACATGAAATAAGGTAGTGTTCTGTGTATTGAAATGTGACACATAAAAGAGATTTTCTTCTGGCAGAAAGGACCATCAGAGGCTTTGTGTGTTTATTTCTTCCCACAACCTTGTAGCTAGAAACAGATAGTGCAAGATAATGCTGCAACACCCTAAACCAGAAAGTGACTGACTGTGGTTAGGATTCAGCCCACCAGCACCGACCTCCAGATAAAGAATGGTGGTGGTTATTTATTTTAGTACCGGGTAGGAATTTATATTCTTTACACTGGAGGATGACTTTGTGAGCTCTGGGCTCTGCTTGAAGAAGAAATGCCATCTTGAGGTACCAAAAAGTACACATTTAAAACAAACAGCTGAAATGACAGCAGCTGTTGCCCCCAGGCTGATCAAGCTGAGCACTGAAAAGGATGATTTTATCCCTGTGCTGTGGAGACTGTCACTTTCTGATGCAAACAACTAACATGCAGCATTTCTTCTTATAATTGGAGGCAACATGCCACAAATGAGAGAGAAACTGTCCTACTGCATCTGCCAGCCCTTGAAGGCTACAAGTGGTGACACTGGCTCCAAAATTTAGACGATTGCTTGAATTCCTTTTAAATTTTTTTATGCTAAGCTATTTTAGTGGAAGAATTAAAAAAGAGAAGCTGTGAGAAAACCGAAAGGACAAACTTGATAACTTTTGCTTTGTCTCCAAAGTAAGAACTTCTATGTTATTGTGCTTAATTTTAAATACACATTTAGACATGTTTGGAGTGTGGATTTCCCACTTCAGAGACCTAGTTTCCTCAGACACCATTGCTTAATGAGTGCAATTATCAAATATTCATCCAATTTCTTTGTGAATGAACTTTCTTCATTACTAAAATATCATACTGCTTTTCTACATCCCTAATGTTCTTTGTAATTTAAAGTAATTATTCCATGTTCTTAGTGTTCTTTCTCACAGAATCCCACAGTTTACATATTTTTCAGGTTTTTACAGAGCTTATGACTATTTTATATCTCATGTAGTCAGGAAAGGGCTTTGGCTAAAGCAAGGAGATAGAATTAATCAGTGCTTGAAATATGCCTTCATCAGAAAGCTAGTTTCCTATGTTAGAAGAAATTAAACTCCTGGAGTAACTGCAGATGTTGCTTCATGCTACTTTTAATCAAGGATATTTGTTTTAAAATACCTTTTGAATAGACATTGCTGGTCAAATATTTTAATTTTTTACTTAAAAGGTTAATTTTGTTTCAGAAAGTTATAATTTTTGATCTCATTTCTGAAAATATATTGCACTACACTTACCAAAGAACTCTCAGACTGTAGTTTCTGCTCAGAGCCAAACTGAGTTACAAGCAAAAAGCGTCGCTGAGTACATAGATCAGGATCTTCACAACCAGGCTCCCAGACTCCTTCAGGAAGTTTACTGTTTTAATTGCATGTGTAATCACAAAGAAAAACAACAAACAAGACTGTGGAAAATTTGGCTTAAATGCAATTTGCAGATTCTTAATAGAAATGTTCTTCAAGAACAGTCAAAAGCAATATATTGTGAAAAGTTTCTGAAGGACCACTGAAATACTCAAAGTTCTTTTTACAAGTTTAAGATACAATCTCATTGCCATACTACTGAGGTAATGAGGAAAAAGTATATACATTCAGATGTTCTGGTTCAAGTGGAGAGAGAACAAATAATTTTGCAGAGAATTTGAAAAAAATATCTTTTCATTTTGACGTATGCTGTGTATACTGTTGGCTCAGCAACCTGTAAGGGAGAGAAGAAAGAAAAAATATGCACCTTAGTTGAAGTGGTTGTATACATACTACTGAGTAGGTGAAATATCATAATCTTGCCAACAGTAGCTCTCTGTTGGCAATATATGTGCTGGGGTTTCTGACAGAAATTCATATGGGACTAATGCTCTAAAGAAACTACAAAGCTTTGTGCCTTACATGTCATTTATGATCTTTTTAAGATCATATGGTAGTAATGTAGAAATTGCAAGAGAAATGTTACTTTGATGTCAGAATTTGATTTTGGCTGGCATATAAAATTATAATTTAGGGACCCATAAATATCATAACACACCAATAAAGGAGAAAACTGAATTCCCATAGAATTTTGTTATAACATTTGTACTAATTCAAGTTGATCAGCTGAAATTAACTCTGGAGAGAGTAATACCAGAAAATACCATCACTACTTATTTTCAAAATGGAAGAAATCAAGTGCATTCTTTTAGTGAGGATTCAACTCTGAAACAAATTCCTTTGGAGGTTAACAGTCCCATGTAAGAACACTCCTCCTCTGCAGTAATTTCAGTGTAATACCTGCAGACGTACGCTCTGTTAAGGTACTACTCTTTTATTCATTGATGATCAGGCCTGCTAAATCTACCATTGCTTACTCTCCAAAGGTTTTCTTTATATTCAGTCAAATTTTATCAGAATGCATCTGCCTCACATCTCCAGCCAGCATGGAGCATGATATTTTTAAAGTATTTCTGTCATTTCTAGGATAGAAAAGTCCGGTCCCAGAATACTCCCTTTTATTTTTTCTCTTTGAGCAACTGATACCTTTTCACCTTCCTAAAAAGTGGCGGTGAATACAGGGGAAGAGATTTAGAAGCTGGGTTAGAAGCTGAGTATTTTTCTGACAATGAGTAGTTTTGATAGTTTGAAAAAGCACTGATGCTTACCCAAATAAAAAGTTTCTGGAATTCTCCCTTGTTAGATTTATGTTTAAGTCTTCTGTTGTATATCCATTTATGCTGGCTTACTACATGCTACAGCAGTGTGGGTGGCTTATTTGTATCCATGATAACTTCTTTATACTTCCACTTTCAAAAGTTAATGACATATTTCTACTGAGAGTAATAAAACAAAACCAGAATCTGCTCAAGTGCTACTGCATTTCCTCTGTCTTGGAAATAAAGGATAGCTGATGGATATACAGTCCCTAGTGAGTTTTTACATGCATCTTAGACTAGAATTTTAGCAGAATCTAACCCCCTTCTGCAGAGAGACATAAATCTTGCTTCTTTAGCTGCTGCTAGCAAGAAAGACGTCCTCCATTATCATCAATGTATTTCTAGATACAAATTTATTTGCCTGTATAGAGATGGTGTTAGTCATATAAATCTTAGTAGACTTTTGTACTTTACTGTGTTCCTCTCCTAGTTCAGTAAAATGAATTGTGATCTCCCTGAATCAGTACAATTTCACTGATTAAACATATCTTTTACTAGAAGAATGTAGCTAAGAATTTTTAATTCTTAGAAGAGGAACACTTTTTTCAAGATTTATCTCAGCTTCAAGCTTCATTAAAAACACTAAGAATGTAATGATATTAGAATTTTATCTCAGACATCTAATTTAATCAGAATTATTTCTTCTTTATTTTTTCAGCTCTATAAACTTGACTTATGCAAGTTATTCTTAATATTTTTCAGCTGCAGTGAAATCAAAATCAAAGCTTTCTAAATGAAACAAAACTGATGGAAATTCCTGTATTTTAAATGATATTGCTTTTATTTTATTTTATTTTATTTTATTTTATTTTATTTTATT
>JANRGV010000001.1:74313805-74350943 GCA_024734035.1 Alethe castanea
GTGGGGTTGTTTTGTTTTGGGTTTTTGGTTTTTTTTTTGTCATGGGCTATATCTACTAGATTGCAAAAACATCATCCTCCCAGTCAGTTGATTGCTAGGTCGGGTATTTTAATTTTCTCACTGAATGTTACCCAGCTTAAAAGCGTCGAGGTGGGGATAGTTTGAACAGTTAGAGCTTTTATTTTTAATGCAAAAATAAAAGAAAAAAAAAGAAAAAAAAAAAGAAAAAAAAAGAGATTACCAGGAACTCCAAAAGCACAGGGTGATTTTCAAGCAAGGGGTTAAAACTACTTTTCACAACTCACAAAATTTCAGATGCAGACGGTGTATTTTTGTGGGAGGGGGTTAGGGAAAGGGAATCCTCAATACCAATTGGCTGCTCTCTATCAGCTGCAGCTGAGCTCAGGCTGCTGCTGAAGTGCAGTATTGATCTGAAGGGTAAATGTGTAGGAGCCTCAGAGAGCGATTCAGTCGTATTCTGAGAAGGGAGCCAGCCTCTTCCAGTAAGAAAGTGGTTTCTACCTGCCTTTGCTGCCGCGACATCCTCAGTGAAAGAAGGGGAGCCCGAGAAAGGGCAGTTCGCCGCTACAGCACTGAGCGAGCGCGGTGCTGCCGCTGCGGTCGCTGCTGCTGCTGCTGCTCTGCCTGGTGCTGCCGCAGCTCCATGTAGCAGGTAAGGCGGCTTTTCCTGGGAAGGGGGACGCGGAGAGGCCGGGATGGCACCGCCGTGACCGGGGCTGCGGTGCCGGAGCCCCCGGACCGGGGCATCAAGGGGCGCTGCCCGCTCCCGGGAGCGGCGGGAACAGGGCGGGAATCCCGACAGCGCGGGTCCAGCGGGCTCTGCTCCCTGCTCATCCCGGTCTGGAATCGCAAAACTTCCGTAAGTTCCGAACAAAGTGTGCGAGTCCGCAGTGCCCAGAGGGAGAGGGAGCAGCGGAGGGGAGGAAGGAGCGGCCGCTTCCCCTTCCCGCTCTGCAGGCGTGCAGCCTTCGTCGGGTCGGGCAGCGGCTCCGACGGGCGCAGGTGCTGGGGGGCACCAAGGTGCGGTGCTGCCGCTCCGGCTGGGCTGGATGGCTGCTGAGATCAGGGCTGATGGGAGGGAGAAAACAGCGTGCCACACTGGGCACTCAGCTACAGGGAAAATAGCTAAGAGATGGTGTGAAACTCGTGGGACTGGAAATGTATTTGTCATTTTTATGCCCTTTTTTTTTCTTATTTTTAATTTATTTTCTTTATTTTAAGCTCTCAGTACTCTGTGTGTGTGTGTGAATAAGGGGGAGGGGGTGGACTTCTGCAGCATTGACGTTTAAAGTAATAAGGTTCAATTAAAGGAAAGAAGGTAAGGAATGTGAATTCGACTTGGAACAACTTTGAAAACACCTGAGCAGCCTCCTCCCTTAAAACAAACAAACAAAAAAAAAGGCACTGCAGAACAAATTTCATGGTGACAAACAAAATTTAGCCCCGACACAAGATTTTCAAATGTGGGCCATGATTTATCATTATAATGTTTCAAACTGATCTTCTACTAATTAACCACGTGATGAACAGTATGACACGCATAATCCTTACAGAAACGCTTTAATAGTGGGTTTTGCTCTGAATTACAAATCGTGCTGCAAGTGTGCCTATGACAGCAATGTGTGAAGGTACTTACTTACCTTGAGTATTTAATGTAATTTTTGATGTGAATAGGTATGTGGGTTTGGTATTTCAATTCTTACTATTTAGTCTACAGTAAGGACGATACATGTTTCTTGCCTTCTAAATACCCATTTCAAAGCATGCTATGATGTGGTGGTGGTGATGGACTTCGTACATTTCTGTGTTTATTTAGTCATGGTTAACTGTTTTTTTTTTTTTTTTTTTCTGTAGCTGCAAATATTTGTACAGAGCTAAATAGGATGCTGGATAGCATCAATGAATGGTTGAGGTTTCTGGTATTTCTGTCTCTATTTTCAAATTCAAACAGAAATAGCAAAACCCGAACAATTCAAGAATACTAAGTAGGTCTTATTATAATGCACTTTTGCTGTGTATGTGATTGCATTTCAGATTCAAAGTAAATCAGTGTAATATATTTACATGAAACCGTGCTTTTATGAAATTAACAAATGTGTCAGGACATTTTTATTTCAGTTTTCTGAACATGTTAAACCTCTCATTGATCACAGTGTTTTTTCAAGAGGTTTCAAAGCTTCTTACAAAATATTTTCCCGGATCTGAAAGCTGATGGTTACATTGCAGAAGTCATAAGCAGTTAACTGCTAAACTGATTTGAGTGCTCCAGAAAATATCAGCATGCAGACCAAAGTCTTCCAACACACTGATCAAACTAGTTACCTGATGTTACTCTTCTTAGAGATTGAGGCCCCTGTGGAAGATGGTAAGGGGGACAAATTCACATTTGGGGAAGCAATAAACAGAATACTTCGTTTTGAAAATACTGTTTTGCAAGCAAATTTATTTTGTCTTTCTTGCATCTATTCCATAGATGACATTCATCCTCAAGTTTGCTTTATTTCTGTTAATTTGTGCCCATCCTGCCCCCCTCTCTCCCAACTGTTGCGAATGTCAAGTCTATGGTGATTGTTTATCCACTGTGCTGGAGAGATCTCCCACAATTTGCGTTCATAATAGGTAGAATAGACAGAATTCCCTCAAAGTGATCCATACTTTGTAATTTTTTATTCCAAATATATAAGAAGAAATAATGTTTCAGTTGCAATGACATCCAGTAGAGAATAGATAACAGAATAACAAATATAAAGGCTGCAGTTGTCTCCCTATATGCAGTTTCTCATTTCATACCCATCAGTTGGAGTTTTGTTCTTCTGAAGGAAAACGTGACTTGTAATCAGTATTTGGAAGGAAAACAAATGCTTATTTTGTTTTCTTCAACCATAAATTACCAATTAGTTCAATAGTAGTGTTTGAGATGATTACTAAATTTTATAGGTTAGCAAATTCCTAAATTATTTTCCTTAAGTGGGTTTTAGACTGACAGTTTTTTCTGCATTCAAATTATTTTAAATACATTTGTAGAAGAAAATATTTTAGAAATCATTGATACCTGTGTAGTAGGAAAATGCCATGATGTTTTTGTCTTTCTTTGTTTGCTACTACCACAGTATCTTAAAGGGCTGGGTATAAACCTTTCATAAAAGGTTGCAAAGTTGTGCTTAAGTATTTAAACAGTTATCACAGTATTAGAGCAAACTTGCATGTAACTGTGTAAAGTATCATTATCAGATATTTCCAATATTCTTATAATCACCCACAGCTCAGGTAAATTGCCTTTAATGTGTTCAGAGAATCTGCTTGTCCCATATTAACTTTCCTGAACTATTCTGATGTGGACATGCAATGTCAAGCCTTACAGTAAAACCGAGCAGATAAAGTCAGGGTGGAACATTGTGCTGCCTTCATGTAATGAGGCACAGAGGCTTGGGGGTGGGCACAGAGCCTGGTGCTGACAGTACAAGACAGCCACTGAAGCACATGAAAGCACCTTCTCATTGGAAGGGAGCAGGGCTCTCCTTACCATGTGCCCAGCTGTAGAACTGGTAAAACTCTCATCATTTCCTGTGCAATGACTGAGTCTTAAATTATAACAACAAAGATTATTTGGAGAACAGTTTTCTCATTAGACATAACATCATAAATACCAACTTTCCTGAGAAAGCCATCTAAAGGGAATTTCTGCACATACATTTCTTTATGACAATGTCTGCTTAGAGGGATCTCATACCTTGTGCTCTGGAATGTATTGCTTTTACTTATCCTTATGCTTTTAAAGATTATGAGGGAGTGCATGTGTTCATCACACATTATTTTCTAGCTACAATAAAATTGTCTGAGACAAGAAAGGAAAAATAATGTATTTCAAGTTTGGATATATTTATTTTAAAAGTTTTATTTTTTATTTTTATTCTATTCTGATTCTAACAACATACACCAGTTTTAATATAAAAATATTCAAGGTTTACTAAAACCTTTGCCTCTATTGCTTATACTTCATTAACAGACAACATTATTTATTATTATTAATACTCACATTATTATTTATTAGTGTAAGTATTATACTGAGTACTGTGTGAAATAATTTTGTGATGACAGCTGGCATTTTGATTAAGTTGCAGCAGTTGTCCCATTCACAGTCATAAGGCTTTGAAAAATGATTGCATATTGGTATTGCTGTTGAGCATCTCGCCTTCTTTTAAGAGTATCAAACTGTTTTCAGAATATTTTTCTTAATATTGACAAACAGTGATATGTGTGTGTGTATGTACGAACTGAACTATATGCATGTCCAGAAAAGGGCAATGAAGCTGCTGAACGGTCGGCAGCACAAGTTTTATGAGGAGCATCTGAGAGGGCAGAGGTTGTTTAACCTGGAGAAAGGGAGGCTTACCACTCTCCACATCTGCCTGAAAGGAGGTTGTGGCCAGGTGGGGTTGGTCTCTTCTCCCAGTCAAAGAATGACAGGACAGAGGAAGCAACCTCTAGCTGCACTAGGGGAGATTTGGATTGGGTATTAAGGAAATTTTCTTCACTGCGACCATGGTCAGATATTGAGATAGGCTGCCTAAGTAAGTGGTGGAATGGTCAACCCTGGATGAGTTCAAAAAGCATGTGGATGTGTCACATTCCAACATGGTTTGGTAGTGAGCTTGGCAGAACTATGTTAGTGGTTAGACTCAATGATTTTAGACATCTCTTTCAACTTTAACAATTTCATGATAAACTATAAATACAAAGTCAAATATAAGCAAATTGATGACAGTTCTGCTGGAATTATTCAACATTTTTTTGAAAAGCTGGAAAAGAAACATAGTTCAATTTTAGTGTAAATTGTTTTAAACAGTAAAATATACTGATTTCTTTTCCAGTGTGTTGCTGAGTGGAATAACCATATTTTAATCTTATTTCCACATTGTCAATAATTTCTGACAGCTTATGTATTTGAAACTGTGTATTAAAGTCTCATAATAAAAAAGCACAGGAGAGAATCACAGAACAAAAAAAGAATTAAAGCTGATGCCATAGTGTCTTTGATTTTTCTTAATTTAACCATGGCTTTCTATTCATGTGTTAAGAGAAGAAACTAATACTTCTGCATTTTTCTGCTTCCCTTCAAATCATTACCTACAGCATCAGTATCTTTGTTGGTTTCCAGGTTATTCATTTGCGGAGCACTTTGAGGTATCTTCAATGTGAAAATTGTTATGAAGCCAAGCACGGCTCTGCTTTTGAATGATTCATAAAAATGCATTTTTATGTATACATCAGTTTGGGTGTGTTTATACATACCCTTTAAATGAAGTAATTCTTATAAGACATTTTAAAATGTGAACATGATTTAAGTTTGTATAGCACATTGAGCTGAAGGTATTGTAAGGAATTAATTATGGTTCAGGCTAGCAACAAATAGACAAACTACTAAGAAGGTATGTTATCTGAAGTGTTGTGTTTTATAACTGCATTATGAAAAATATCATGTGATCTTTGCTTTTTCTTAGATACTTGATTCAGTAAAGGAACTGGAATATAATGTCTATTATATGAGATGGCACCTCTTTTCAGCTCCAGATTTCACTTTAGAAAAGTCTTTGATGTGGAGGGAGGTTTATGGTCTGCTGTAGTACGTTGGTTTCTCTCAGTGTTTACTTCTACTGCCCTGCATTTAGGAGCTGTGTGATACTTATAAGTGGTTGTGTCATAGTAGTGGAAATAAAGTTGGGGTATGTTTAGACATATATGTTATTTTGTATTGTGATACTATCAGATTTCACAGAGTAAAGGTGACAGTGTGCTTACTTCTTAAAAGAAAAATTAGGGCAAAAGGATACCAATTCTGCCATCCCTCATTAATACAATTTGCTGCTCAGAGACCTAAATTTCAGAAAGATGGTTAAGTCTGTCTCTTTTTAGGATGCCACTTAAGAGTCTGCCTAACATTAGGGGATAATTCCCTTATATGACAGTATGGTTCTAAGAAGCTGTCTCATAAATAAAGTATTCTTCCCTGAGACATAGTACAAGATATTAGTCGCCACTCATCACTGAAAAACTTACATTGCTATTGAATAAAACAGGGCTAAGACATACTATTTTGACCTCTTTGGTTTAAAAGATCCTCTTTCCTAATTTTATGGTTCTTTATTGGTTTACCTGGCTGATTTGTTTTCATCTATTCAGTGAAACTAATTGTGACGTATTCTGAAATTGCTACTTTGCTAAACTCCAGGAAGGGATTGCATTTCCCTGCCAGATCAAGTGAACTTGTCATAGCTTGTTATAACTATCTCCTTTTTGAAATCTTGTAACAAATACTTTGCTTCTTTTTTTTTAGCAGTGTGTTTATTCTCGACTTTGTCTCAGTGAATACATTCTTAATATCTACTATAAAATTTAGTTATAAACTGAATTTTGAGATGTCCTGACCACTGTTTCAATGCAGACTCTCCTGTTGCACTTACTGTCTTTTAATTCCCACTGTCAGCTACCAAATGACAGATTTCTTTTTTTTTTTTCCCAAACATCTGTCCTCTAGTATCAGAGTCAGAGGTGGTAGACTGTGCAATGCCTTCACTCACAGAAGCAGTCTCTTTTTTCGGTTCTGTTCTGTACATTATGTCTTTCTTATAAACTACTGAAAACTTTGACAACAGCATGAAAAACTGCATGACTTTTAAGGAATTAGAGATGAACCTTGGAAATTATTTCAGCCACAGAAAAGCACTTCAAAATAACAAAATGGGTCTCGTGTTAATGATCGACTTTGCTGTCATTGATGGAAATAGCCCTAGTTCTGGTTTTTGTCAGAGGAATAAAGCTGCATGATTCACTGAAGAGGCAGCTCAATGGACAAGCATGATAGTCTTGATTCATCAAAATCTTTCATGTTGTATTCCAGTAGTAATTATTTATTCCTGTAGAAATTTGCTTTGAAGTTAGATTTTTGGCTAGGTTGATTCTCTAGCCTCTTTAGGAGCACAGAGCAGGAATTAATCTGGCTTAACCTTGGCTGGAGACTCCCTCAGTCACAAAGCTTGTCTGTTCTGTGACTGGCAAAGAGCAGGCCTTTGGCCAGGCAGGGACTAGGGAATCCATGGGGCTGTCCTGCTTATTACATGCCTGCTGGTAGGGCTTCTTTCAGGAGCTGCTGTTAATATGGCTTAGGGAAGCCCTAAAACTGAAACCAGTGATCTTTAGTTGACTCAACCAGTGGAGTCAAGTGTGCCATTAACAAGTTAGCATGCAGCCCCAAGCTGAGTGACCCTGAAGGACAGGATGCCATCCAGGCAAGCTCAAGAGGTGGGCCCATGAAAACCTCATGTGGTTCAACAAGTCCAAGTGCAAGGTGCTGCTCCAGGGTTAAGGCAATCCCAAGCATGAGTACAGGCTGAGAGCTGAACTCATTGAAAGCAGCCCTGTGAGAAGGACTTGGGCTATTGGTAAGTGAAAATCTCACTGGGTGTGTGCTTGCAGCCCAGAAAGCCAAATACTTCATGGGCTGCATCAGAAAGAGGTAATTGTCCATCTCTACTCCCGTCTTGTGAGACCCCATTTTGAGTACTGTGTGCAGCTCTGGAGTCCTTAGCACAGAAAACATGTAGACCTGTTGGAGTGGGTCCAGAGGAGGGCCACCGACATGATCAGAGAGCTGGAGCATCTCTCCTATGCAGACAGGCTGAGAGTTGAGGTTGCTCAGCCTGGAGAAGACTCAATGTAGACCTTTAGTGGCTTTTTAGTACTTTAGGGGGACTTATACAAAGAGGGACAGTGAGTGTTTTTATGGGCAGATATTGATAGGGAAAGGAGGAATGTTTTTAAACTAAAAGAAGATTTCAATTATAAGAAATTTTTTATCTTTGAGAATAGTGAGACACTGGCACAAATTGTCCAGAGACGCTGTGGGTGCCTCATCCTTAAAGGTGCTAAAGGTCAGGTAGGATGGGACTTTGAGCAATCTTATCAGGGGGACATCCCTTCCCATTGCAGGGGTTTTGAATCTAGATAATCTTTAAGGTCTCTTCCAAACTTAACCACTTTATATTTCTATAAAATACTGCTATTCATTCTCTCTTTCTTCTGATAGCATAGTATCTCAGTGATAGGAGCAGAGACTAATTTTATCTATAAGCAAATATCAGTATAAAAGAAAGGGAAAAAAATACAGCAAAATGTTGCTAACGTTGAATTCCAAAAGTCATCCATATAAGTCAGGAGACAAGAATGAACTTTTCAGGACAATGCAAATATTATTTCTACAATGTGCAATTCAAAAGACATTAATTAGATGTCAGTGTCACTTATTTAGCTATGACAGAGAGAGAGATGATCAAAGAATAGGTTGCAGCTTTTTTTGTCCTGTGTTCATAATGCTTGTCCTAAGCAGTTGATTTCTATACATTCTTCCCTAATTTATTCGTTGCCCTTTTACATTGAGAGAATGCATTTTCACTCAATTACTAGATCAAATAGAAATCAAGAACTACTCAGTGGCCCACATACAATCCGAACAGTTTAAGGGTAAAAATCTTCCACCTATAAAAGCTGATATGCTATTTATATTTTAGAGACTATCACAGGTATCATCAGGGAGATTCCAGAAATACAAGTGCAAGTCAGCCTTCAAAGTTAGAGGAGGGTCTGATAACAGGAGCTTACACAATCATCTAATAATCTGCAAAGGTTGTGTGTGGCTCATGGGGACTTCAGTATTAAGCACAGGAAAGGTGTTTCACTGGAAGTTTTTCCCTACAGCTGTAGTGTGAACTGAATTGTTTAAACATGAGTATGACTGTCCTTCTTGAAGCTGTGACTGGAGGAAAAAAATTGCATACCTTATTCTTGACTCTTGTCAGTAAAAGCCGTGTGCCTCAGTGAATTTCAATCCATCAGGAGAAAGTGTCAGAGGGTCTTGAGGAAGTATGCAGGTAATGAGTATATAATTTGAGACTATTAAAAGAAAAGTATGTCCCAACAAAGAATTGAGCAAAATGACAGTAAACAACAGTGTACAGTAATAGATAGTAATTTATTCTGGTAAACCTTTAGAAATGTAACCGAAATTATTCTATGTGGATTCCCTAGAATTCACAAAAAATGCTACAACACACAGTCCCTTAAAACACCTTACATATTCTTAGAACTGCTGCTTAACAGAGTCATATAGCAAATGGTCACAGATATTTTTGAATTTTTCAGGGTAAAAGTGAAGAAAGTGGAAGCTAATCATCTGTCCTTCCTAGAAGGAAATAGAAGTGTTTTCAAAGGATTACCAATTTCTCACTATTTATCAAGTTCTTTGGCATATGCTTCTCCCAAGTTATCTATGTAGTTATTGAGATGATCTCTTCTTCCCAACTGTGAAGCCCATTCCTACCTTTTTCAGGCAAAAATGGTTTGATAGTGTATAGCAATTTGATTAAAAGGCTCATTTATTTCCTTCCCTTATTTCAAAGAATTTCTATAAGATTATAATTTTTTTTTATAAAGAGATATATAATTTATCATTTAAACTTGATTTCAGGAGTATTTAGGGGGAAATAATTTCATCTTCATTTATGGTTCAGTAGTCTTAGATGATGTCCATATTTCCTTGTTGCATCCATAACTGAATAAAGCTGCCAGCATTCCATAAGAAAAGGAGGGTTGTAGGAGTCCTTGAAAGATTTGTCTTAACTGGGTTTGAAGCTCAGTTCTGTTATCAAAACTGAACAGTGAAGAATTGGTATTAACACCTGGACTTATGTCTATGCAAAATCCAGAGTTTCTAAAGTAGCAATTAACTGGCTTAATTCTGAATTCTGAAGCTCTTTTCTGAAGGACAATGTTAATTTGTCTTGTAGTGCTTATTCAGAACAACTGGAAGTGCATTAATTTTCTGCAGTCCCAAAGTCTTTATTCCTTGTACTATGAAAGTGTGTGAGGAACAGAAAAAAACCAAAACCAACCAAACAAAAAAACCCCAAAAATTAGTGGTTATGTTCTTTCTTCTTTAAGACAAAACTAAAATTGAGACACATAGGAATACCATTCTATATTTGTGCAAATAAGTGTTTTAATGGAGCACTTTAAAATTATTCAAGTCTAAATGTTAGGTTTTATCTTCATTGCTACCTATCCTTTGAAAACACACTTAGAATCTTGGTTGTACTTGGGCTGTATGCTCTAATAGAATATAAAACCTTGGAACATTAACAAATCTCTCAGCTTTTAAATAGACTGTGACCTATTCATTCACAGGGCTACTTCAATAAAGCAATAGCTCACTTAGGTTAATGATGGATCATGGTGTGATTCGATTTGCAGAGTGCAGACTTGCCCATTATCCCCTAATGTTTGTATGGGTCATGTTATCACATCCAAATAATGATTCATGCCACCCTTTGTTCCTGAAGATATCACAGTGATTACAGGAAAGCTCAGTGTGCTAGTACACAAAGCCTTGAGGGTTCTGCTGGATGCTGTTGAATTATTATTTTTGGCTAGAGCCTGATAAGGCAGGGAAGTCTCGGGCTTCTCTGTGACACCTTCCTCTTGTGATTCAATTGGCCATCTGGCTGAGCAGACGGGCTGGACATTTGCAGAAACCAGATCTGTCTCTCCCTGTCTTTTGCTTCTTTCTTTTTCCTTCATTTTCATGAGGAAAGTTAGCTGGCCCTGACCTGCTGTGACAGATTATTTACAAGTCAAGTGCCTTATGACATTCCCCCCTCTACCCTCTCACAGTTTGAGTTTCTAACGTGAAGATGGAGCAATTTCCAACAGGAAGAAAACATCAATACTATGTCCTCCTGTGGTTACCCACAGGAGAGACTCAGGCTGATAGCCACACTGAGAAGGAAAAAAAAGGATATGTTTTCTAGTTGTGAATACACTGCGAGTATCAACAAAGATTTCTTCTCCCAGTGTTGCCACATTGTCATTTACACTGAAGAATTGTTGTCACTTAGGCGCAACAATTCAAAACAGTCTAAGTGATAGGATGAGAAGACATTTTGGCTGTGATTGTAAATGTTTGTATAATACTCTAAATGTTTATTTTGCTTCTCATTTTTGGGGACAATCTGGGTTTTGTTAACCTACCACTGTGTTTATGCTGAATGACCATCAAGCTGCTCACTGGTTCAGCTGCTGACAAACACTAAATCTTGATAAATGCTTCCAATAAAACTGTCATAAACCTCACTAGCTCTAAACTCTCCTAGACATAAACCACTCCTAGTTAATATATAGTAGAGTTAAAACATGAATGGGTAGAGGAATAGTTTCCTTATTTTTTTTATACAAAGATATAAGACCTATGGAAATTAGTTGTTTTCTACCAACTGCACATGCAACCTAGATGCAGAAGAAATTGCCATAAGAAATAGTGCTATTCTTCAAATTAATTTTCTTTTAGCTGAATTTAAAGATTCTCTAACACTTTTTGTCACTAAGGAGATATAATAGTTTCACTCAGTTAAAGAGTATTTTTCTAAAGAAAGCCATTGATAGTGAGAAAAATCTAACTTGAAAGTACCTGCTAACATTATTTCTTCCAGTCTCTCTGCTCCTGCAGTTTGGCAAACAACCACATTCAACAGCATCAAGTATTGATGAAATATTTAAAAATATACTTTTTTTTTTAACCCGTTAGACTTTTTCTCATCCACCCATAAAAATATTTCCTTAAGAGTTTGGATACTATAGAGGGAGTTTGTTGTTAAAATCAGGCATTAGAAATAGAATTTAGTTTGAAATAATGTTGTTGTGTTGACCTGTTTGGCATGGAATATGGTAAAAGGATGGATGCTTAAAATATTTCATATATTTGGCTCTCATTATACAACATTTTTAGTTTGCTTTAGAAGTATTATACAAGGATCTCCCCAGAAATAGTGCCAAGGATCTCAAAACTGTAAGCGGATTTCAAACCTAAATTAGGTTTACCAGCTGCTTAGTGGTATATACTCACATTCAAATAGTGAAAAATGGCTTTTGAAATGTGTACTACATTAGAACTCGGAAAAGTTTTATGTATTTTAATTTGCTGAGTGTTGCAGCAAATTTAGGACTTGAAAGTCTCTTGTGATAGCTGCCTGAAGCATTTATAGAGAGAGATTTTCTTCCTTTTCCCTCCCCTTGCATCCACAGTATAATGATTTTTGAGGATCAATATTGTATTCCTGTGTCTGGAAGCTTAAACTCATGCAATTTTATTTCTGTCCAAAGTTTTCCTACTTAAGCATGTGGGGCTTATTGAAATTTGAAAGGATATTCAAAAATATCACTGTTTCCAAAGACCAAAATTCAAGGTCCTTCTCTCTCCTTCACAGATCCTATTACCAGCGATAAATTTATTAAAAAACCCCAAAAAATCCTGGTGTCTTAATCATATCTAAGAAATTAAACTTAGTTTATAATGTGAATACAATGACCCATCCTTCAAGCTCAATGGACTAAAAACAGGAACATGTGTGCTTTTTGCAAGCAAAGCAAAGATTTTCATTCAAACCATAACCATAGCTGTAACTATTCTCTACTAATTTTACAGCAGAGCGATTTTTTGCAAGGAAACATAAAGACATTTCAAGATTTCAAAGTTCGCATTAATGCTGATAATTGTAGATTAAGCTGGCTGCTAGGTATAATGTTAAGCATAGGATTTTTTCCATTTTGTTTTTATTATTATCTTTATCTTCAATGTGTAAATATAATGTGGCATGTCTGTATCACAGTATCCTTATTTTCTTTTTATTGAAAACAGCACAATGGATCCATGTCCTGAAAAAAACTCCTGGTTCTTTTGTTATGTTTCATATAGACCAGCGGAATCCATCCCTGGAAAGAAGGAATTGTAGATGTCACCACCATAAAATATCTACATCACAATTTGTGACCTTTTTTATTTTCTGTGTGAAAATATGTAGATACTTAAACCATTATTATTTTTATTGTCTTTGAGATGATAGAATTAGTGTTCTTCTTGTCATGTCTTGATATTTCAAATGGGAATCAAAGATTCTTAGAGAATTTAGGGCCATAATATCCTTCTGTTGCACTCTAGCTATCAAGTAGGAGCTAAGCAATCAGATTTTTTTGAGGGTTTAATTTAAAGCATTATATAGAGACCAACCACCAATAAGAAGCAATGCAAAGCAAGAAATTATGCTTTTTATGTAAAGTGCAAGGTGGAAAGCTTTGGTTGGTATCTGTCAAATATCTCTTACCTGTGTCTTACCTAAATACCCACAGACATACAGACTTACCCCTGTCACAGGAAGCTCATTAAATCCTACTCTGAGACAGAACACCTGATAGGAAAAGAATCTTCCTCTCACAGCTTCTCCTAAAATTTTCTTTGTCATGTGCTTTTCTGTCTATGAAGAAAAGACTTTTAAAACTTTTATAGACTTAATTTATAATTATACCATTAGGCTTTCTTATCCAAATAATTTAAAATCCCATGGGAAATGTTATTTCTGGCTCAGATATTATTTAACAGTTAGTTCCAACGAAAACTTGTTGTCATGGTTTATTGATAAAAGGAATGAATAAGAGAAAGAAATTACCTTATTTTGGTAACAATAGTGCTTTTCTGATGACCAGTATTGTTGTATCATTTCAATTAAATTTACTCATTTATTTATGCAACCTGTGAGGCTAGTCAGCCTCATTACATTACTTATCTGCTGTATGTAATGTAAATTAATTTTTGTGGTTCAGCTTATTTTTGATGCTAGATGTCTAGTCCTGCTGCCCAGTGCTTCCATATTGTGTGTGACAATTTCTTATTTTGAAAGTTTTTTTGCCCTGTTAAAGTCACACAGTTACAACAATAGATGTTGGCATAATGGGATTCTTATTAAAAAAAAAAGAAAAAGGGAAATTAAACCAGTGGAATAATAAAATCACGGT
The DNA here is from genome assembly GCA_024734035.1 of Alethe castanea. Classification (NCBI taxonomy): domain Eukaryota; kingdom Metazoa; phylum Chordata; class Aves; order Passeriformes; family Muscicapidae; genus Alethe; species Alethe castanea. The sequence goes on from JANRGV010000001.1 coordinate 74,327,720, forward strand.
GGTCTGAATTTTATCAAATACTAAGTAAATGTACAGATGTGATGGTTCAGGTTTCATATGTAGGAAAATGAAAAGAGAATTAATTTGTCAATTTCTGAGAATGAATCAGTTTATTCAGCCTTGGGATGAGCTGTAGAAGCCCTGGTCAAAACCTTTCTGAGGGAAATATTTTTCTATTGAGAATTTGATTTGTAGCTGAAGAAATCATTTTGCAAACAGAATTTGCTTTCCTGGAGAAAAAAAATTAAAGGAACTAAATAGTTGAAATAAAATATTCTGCAGACAAATACATAAAAACTGAAAGCATTTAATTCAGAAACATTGCATGTTGTAGTTGTTGCCTCATGCTCTTTACTGTAAAGCAGAAATGCTATTTCTATGTCCCTCCACATAAAGCCTCATGGCCTTCTCAGTCTTATTCACTAAGCAGTGTGGATCTGTGGGACAGCATGGAGAGTACAGGGAGTAGGAGCAGTCCCATTAGAAAAAAAGAGTAAGACTAAATCTGAACGATCTCTGTCATATAAGATCCAGAAAATATTCTAACTGGGCAGTTTTTTGCTAAAATTATATTTTGTATTTTGGCCCCTCTTTTTGCTAAAAAGCAAATGCCTTATTTTGAACATTCCTTAAGCCCTCAAAGTATATTTTATCTGTTGCTTGTGAACTTCATAATGTGGGAAGTTGTCTTTATCCATCTTCTTTATAGAGGTTTTCACCTCTAGTTTTTTCAGCATTCAGTTTATTCTATTGCTTCTTCACTGTAGATCAAGACTTGGAGGAGTACAAGTGATATCACAGACTAAATTGTAGAAATTTTAGAGCTTGGAAGAATTATTGGGCTCTAGCTGTTGTCTGACAACCTGAATAATTATTTTAGCATCAAGGCCTGACCCTCTTCTACACTTAGAGAAAAGACTGCACGATGTTTCGTCATTCTTGTAACAGCTTAGGCAGATTATTTTTCATCTTTCCTTGAGGATGTTTATCAGATAAATAGCTTAATGTTGGTACCTTATGATTTCTTGACAGCTGGCCATAAAATCTGATAAATGCTCCTGCCAACAAAACAACACGTGGGTTCCAAAAAAAGTTTGTGATTTTTAATAAGGTAGATTATTTGATTGATGTGCAGTATGCATTCTAATTGCAAAACAAATGAGGAAGAGGAAATTTGTCACTTCCCCATTCATTATTCCTTAATTAGACTACAACTAATCAGGATTTATGATTGGCTGAAATAACCCCAGATTTAATTTACTACACTGGCATTACAGACTGATAAAAAGAAATAATGAATTATATCTTGCTGCCAAGACAACACAAAAGAACAAGGAAATAGGATGAACCTTGAAATATTGTAAACATGACTCTATCTGCAATCTCTCAGATTAGTAATATATTACAGCAAATGAAATACTTCTCTTGTGAAATGACAGAGTGCATTTTTTTCAATATGCAATATTCATACTTACTCTGAGTACTAGAGCAGATCAGTACTGCACATGAGACCAATGCATTTATTTTGGTTTTGGCTTGTGTAAAAGCATTTTGCATGCTTTACTTAACATCAAAATATGTTAGAAGGGCCAAATGGGTGGTGGTGATAACGCAGCTCTGACATTGTTACAGCTTCATTATGGAACTGAAATGTAGAATGCAAACCTTCATTTAGATGTGGTTATTTTCCCTAAGTCAGCTTTGTTCGACCAGTCTGGGTTTGCTGTGGTATCTTATTATGTGCTTCCACTACCTGCATTGCTGATCTCAGTTTTAATGTGTGTATATTAAGGGAAGAAGATTGGACAAAAAGTGAGAGTAAATTTTCCTTATTATGTTCTCATTTGTGCTTATTTTCTTGCATGGTGATATCAAAGTTACGTGTATCTCCATGATACACTCATGTGCTTATGAAAACAATATATTTGTTTTCATATGGGAATCTGCTGGCTATCAGGCAAACACATCAGGTGCCTATGGTGCAAGATGTGGAAAATTCTGATTAGTCAAAGTTAGTTCTTCTGAAGTACTGTCATTGTTTTGTGTGCCTAGTAGAGGAAAAAAGAGATAGGAAGAAAAATGTCAGAAGAGAAGTTAGCACAATGTTTAGTAGTTAAGGAATACTTTTGGGATGTAAGAAAATAAAGTTAAAATCCCTGTTTGCCTTGGCCTTAACTCAGGTCTCATTTTAAGTAAGTAACTTCACCAGGCATATTTTACAGGCATATTTTACAGCCTGAGTCACCCCAAGGAAGTTATTTAAATTTTTATAAAAATTAAAAGATCATTGGTAGGGACAAGAATTGCAGGCAGGTTGGGTTTCTGTTCTGAATTGATCCAAGCAGAGGCTTAAAACCTTATTTAGCTCTCCCTAACTCTCAGATGAATTGTGTTCTGCAATATTAGTTGGTCTAAAATTTAGCTTTAGGCTTTTTAGAGATGATTCAATATTGCCTGTGAGTAGTATCCCTGCTTGAAATTTAAAAAAAAAGATATAAGCACAAAAGACACATTTTAACTACTTCCTTAATTTTTTTTTTTTTAATTTTTTCTTTTTTTTTTTTTTTTAATTTTAGTTGTAGTCTAGGGGATGTGTTTTGGCTGCATTTATTTTCTCCCTTATTAGTGTAGATCCAAAATACTACAAAAACAAAGGCAGACAGTGAGAAACCGTAATCTGAAGATCTGTAATCTTGAATTTCACAGTGCAAAAACTCTCAAGGTCCTGGATACAATAAAACCAAATCATTGAAAATGCTTATCTCCTTGTAATACAGCTGTACACAAAAACAGCTGTTGTGACTCACTGTGGGCTCAGCAACAAGCCAGAGGGTCATTTTTATTTCCTTTGATTCTATGTCTTGTAATTAAGTAGGTGCAGTAAGATTGAGTCATGCACGGTCAACCATTGGTTCTTACTGCTTTAAATAGCATATAAAAATGATCAGTTCACTAGGCTGTCATTGACAAGGAATCACTGAAAGTTGTAGAAAACTGTGTGCTTGTCTCTGTTTGTTCAGTAAGATTCTTTCTTGCCTGCTTTTCCAGGCAGAGCTTGTCCATGATGTGCAGGGTATCTTTTCTATGTATGTGTACACAAGTGAGATCTCAGCAAGCTGCTAGTCCTCCTGCTGATATTCTTATTATCCCTTTGTCTTCTTTTTTTCCTTTTCTTCTAAACTTTTGATTTTTTTTTTATTTTGCTTTTTTCTTTCTCTTGTGTATTTCTTTTCTCCCATTAATTTCTACCTCTCTGGCCTTTCTGTATTTTCCTTTCTCCCATTGGAAAGAGGTAATACAGTTCAGTAATGCTACTGTATTAGATTTAAGGAACCTTCTGCTTCATGCCAAAAAAGCTGGGTCACATCTGCAGCAAACAATGGTTCTCAAATGCATCAGATACAGGGAAAGAAGCCTGAGGCTTCATGTAGCACAAAAAGAACTGGAATATTTTTGTAGTGAACTTCATTTGCATCATGCTTGTACCTTAGAAGACATCTCTTATTTTATTGCATACCTATTTTTACTTATGTACTTTGTAGCTATACACAATTGTGCCAAGAAATGGAGGATGTTAAGATGCATCCAATCTCTCTATTTTTTTTTTTTTTCTGTAAAGACAAGAAAATATGTATATATTTAATGGTCTTTATAATGGATGTATATATTATGGACTGATAGATGAGAAAATTATTTAAAGGAACAAGCTGAAAACTCCTAGATATAGGTAATCAATACCTGCAAAAGTTCTGATAGAATTTTAGTGTGCAAAGCTGAATCTTAATTCTGATGAATATTAAAGCATTACGTATTAGAATGTCTTTTTCACTACACAAGAAATACTTTCCAAATGAATTTTTTCATTATTGAGGCACTTTAATAATTAGGCAACTAACAAAGAAGAAATGGGACAACCTAGCTAGGCTAAGCCTAGTCTCATGTGCTTTTTGAAAGGTGCAGAATTATTTTTATGTACATTTACTTCAGGCACTCCTCCTTGACCTTGGCAAGACTTGCAATGAGGACTTTTACAATATGATTTCAAGGAAAATGAACGCATTTGAAATTTCCACACGGATTCATATATCTCGGCAACCTATAAAAATGCCCATTGTTTTATTTTTTGAAGAATTTAACTTATTTCTGTCAAATATACAAGCTCTGATTTTATCCTGCTTGTTGGGAACTTTTGAATGCTTTCCAGGTGCTGCTGTGTCTCTTGAAAAACTAAAACAATAGCTTTGCAAGTGATGCCATCTGCCTGCATCCTTTGAAATATGTTAACTGGAAACAAGAAGCCTTGGGAAAGGATTGATTGTTTCAGTGCTGACCACAGAGGCAGCAGCCAAACCCTTAATGCTGTAAAAACACTGGCTGTAACTGGGGCTGCAGAGCCACACAGGAGTTTCTCTGTTGTGTCACTGGGACCGTGACTGGCACAGCAGGTGGACTCCAAGGAGGTCTTTGGCCTTCTCAGACAAGAAAATCTGTACCAAATAGTGCATAGCTAACAAGTGGTTTCAGTAGGTTAAATGTTTCATTGTTTCTTGGTTTAGGGAGGATTTGAACAAGTGGACAAATGCTGTTTCCCATATTGCAAAACGAGATGGGACAAGAAAGTGCTAAACAGGGAAGGTGGAGAAGGAGAATCTAGTTTTAAACACTTGGCTGTGTGAATGGGGACTGCATATAAGTTAGTTGATGAGTTTCAAATTGCTAATTAAGTGTTCCAGCAGATACTTCAATTAAGATTTTTTCCCCAAGGAAAACTATCCTTACTTTATTTTCTGAATGTGTCTTGTTCATCATACAGAGTTCATTAATATTTTGACCTGTGCAATATTTTGTCTACTTATATGGCTGACACCCATGGGCAGTAACTACAAATGTAAGGTTTTAGCGACACAAAGTAGCATAATTTTATTGGTGATATCTTTAAAAATGCTGGAAAATAGTTTTCAAAATATATTTGACTCTATATTATATATAAAATAAATGTGTAAAACTTCATCTAATAGTTCCACCTGGCATATCTACTTTTGGCATAATTAATTTTACTGTTTATTCATACGATGAAAATCAGATTTTGTCCACTTTCTGTTTAATCAAAAGGCTGCAGCTGATTAACTTTCTTCTGTCTGAGTTCTTCCATAATGGAGTTCCCATGACACCAAACAGAAAATAACTAATTGATCAGCTGCCACTTACCATTTCTTCCTTTACTCTGGCTTTTTCTGAAAATGCTTCTCCTTAGCCTGAGGCATAATCCTGAGACATGCACACAGTTAGGGATGATAAAGCTGCAGGACAGAGTAATCAAGCCATATAGATGTAGTGACAAAGAAAATAGGTCCCCTGTGTTCTTCATGTGGCTTGATTTTGTTAAAAATCTTATTTGCACACTGAGGGGCTTGAATAAAGCAATGCAGGCACGGCATCATGAGCATGGATGGATACAGATACTACATACACGGTATATATATTAGATAGCTAAAAGCACAGAAAAGCACAACATTGATAATATTATCAAATGGTTTGCATAGTAGGGGTTACACATTATATCATATATCTGTGTTTTGTAGATCCTATTCTTGCCAAAAAGTGGCATAGCTGGCAGCATCCTAAATCAGGTTGTGTGACAGTGTGCAAGTGAGAGTCTATGTGGAACCTAAGAATTCGAGGAAGGAGAGGTATCTTGGAGGACTTTGTCATTATATCCAGTAATAGGGAAATACACTGCCCTAAATGGAGCAGAAATGTAGATTCTTTTTCAAGTAGATGTGTGTATTTTATAATTTATTGTTACATAATCTGTGCTTCTGAAAATACAGCAGATTTATTGTTTCAAGATGTCTTGTTTCTGACTCTTTCCCTGGCTTTTTCTTTCTTGAAAAGAGCATTGTTTTTATCCTCTCAGAGCTAAACAATATGTTGTTCCAAGTATTCTTTCAGAAGTGAATGTCTTCCACCAGCTTTGAGACCTGATGGAGGAGAGAGAGGTGAAAGAATGAGACCTGACTTAGTGACTTCTTCCAAGTTTTGAGAACATATTTTTTGATAACTTTTCCTGCATATAAGTACAATATTTGCTTCTACCTTTCTTTGTTTACTCATGCACTTAATTCTCCCTAAAAGCACTTTTTCCATGTTAACAGGTTTCTATTTTCCATTCAGTTTGTTCATTACATGTTGGATTTAATCAAATCATCTTGGTTCCTAAAAAAGCATTATCCCTTACTTGTGTAAGGAATGTATTTAAGATGACCTTCCTTACTCCTTCTTACCTGACTCGATCATGTTATTGGTGGTAGAGTTATCCTCTTTGGAACAGAGTAAGGCTTTCATAGGTCGCTAAATCTGAGTTGCCAGGAAAGTGTGCCATGAAAATAACTTTCTCTAGAAGGCTTTATATTAGCACCACGCAAACTGAAATTCTATCTTTGGTACCTGGTATCATATTCAATACAATATTCTTCTGTCTATAGGGGGCCAAGTGCTGTGAAAGAGAGATGTAGCAGTGAAACAAAGCTGATGGAGTGGCATCTAGAGAGTAACCAGGAGGGTGCTGCTGCGAGCATAATATTGCAGTTAGCAAATGCTGTACCACAGCTATCCTCAAAACAGCGTCTGCCTCTGTGTCCCTCAGAGCTTTACACCTAAAAGGGCAGCAGCAGAATAAAGACAGGCAGAGATTATAATGAACTGACAGCAAAATGCTACTTCTGCTAAAGGTCCTGTTCCCTCAGCTCTTGTGGGTGTGAAGCCTTGCTGTGCTGAAAAGATGGAAAGAGGAGAAAATGATCGTTATTTTACTGTCTTTTGGAATCTTTAATTTGTATTCAAGATGTCCTGATGGTTAAATTGCCTTGTTGGGGTTTTTATAGGTGCAATGTTGACTACTCGGATTTTAATTCTCAGTTATTAGGGAGCTTGTTATAGGGAGGACTCCTTCAAACATAACCTCTGCAAAGAAGAGGAACTTCTACATTTACTCAGTGCATTTTTGCAATATTGTTTCTCATAAAAAACCACCAGTTTTATCAATAAAAAAACAGTAAACTTGTTAAAATAAAAAACATTTTAAGGCAATTTACTGCACAACTATTAAGAATTCCTTCTATTTCTGGAGTAATGCTTTCTAAAAATTATCAGGTCAGAAAGTAAAGATGCATAAATGAAAGTGGTATCTGCTGTTAACCTACAGACTATCAATATATTAGATAAAATCATTTTCTTACAGTGTAATTAACTACTGCACATTTCTACAAGCAGATGAAATTTTTTGTATGGATTTACATCTCTCTCACACATTTCAGAGTGCTTAAAATGCAGTTAATTTGCAGCTTAAATATTCAGTTGTTTTTCAGTCTCTGTGTTTGTTGATATGGTCTTAGTCTGTTATTAAGCATTTTAGAATTTGGGATTGTGGATTGCCATATTGAAGTAATAGAGCTGGTAGTCAATTTGCCAGAGAACGGTGATGGACTTTATACTATTACTTGGTAGGAGGAGAAGTAAAATATATCTGTCACTGCACTGGGCAGATAAATGTAACCATTGCTCTCTGGTATTACAGAATCAGAAAAAAAATATTTATCTCTAAATGTCTTTTCTAGCATTACATGTTATTTCTAACTTTATTACATCACCTTACCCGAATTTCAGTTACCTTGAAAAAACTGCTGCTAAATGACCACTGAAGTTTAGCTTTATTAGAGGTCAAGCTTTTGGATGGCTGAAAATGTAACTTTTGATTCTGTACTTGTTTCCATCAGTTTTCAGTTGTGTCGCCTCATGGTTTTAAGCAAGTAAGTTTTTGAGTTTTGGCAGAGCGAATGACAGCAAAACCAGTTTGAGGTCATTCTTACTTTGCATATAACTGGCTAAAAAATGGAAAATAAAAATCTTCATCAGGCAAGAAGGCTGTGTTCTACTGTGCTGGCAATTGCCATCATAAGAAGTTATCTCTGTTCTTATGGTATGTCATCCACTAGCACTACAGTAAAGCCCATAATCCACAAAGCAGAGGAAGAGGACATAGAAAAAGCTTTTTTTAGCTCAATTTAAACCTGTCTTCTCTACAGAGATAACAAAGGTGAAATACAATGCCTATGTACACTTTCATTAAGATCTTAAAATACCTGGATGCCCGTGTCTCAGTTACACCTCTCACTTCCCTTGGTTCTCCTTAGGAAGTGCTCAAGAAGAGGAATAATAACCCTACAAAACTGTCTAAAACAGTTGGCATACAATTTTTCACATCGGAACACGTCTCTAGACACTGATACCCATTGGTAAGGTGCAAAGGAATTTCAAACGGCAGCTAGTATGTGGTATGTTCATTTATCAATCCTAGTCTGCTGGGCTTTGGTTTATTAAATGTTAACTTATTAAATTTGGAATTAGCTGCTACTGAAACTGTTCCTGGTTTTACAAAAACATCTCTGAATCATGCTTTTTTCCTGTGTACACATTTAATATGCAAACTCTGAAAACTCACTTGATATAAATGCACATTGTTCAGAAGTATTTTCAGTTTCCTGTATTTCCCACTGACCTATTCTGTCACTGACCTATTTCCCTCAGCTTTTTCTTCAAATTAAGCAATCTTTTTCCTGCTTTCCCAAAGATCTCTATCAGTTTCTGAACTACATATAGCTACACTTTCTAATTTTTGTTATGATATATATTATTCAAGATGTACTCTTATATATTTATGTGCATGTATAGACCCAGCACCAAGAGACCTGGGAGACCTCAGAGAAAGAGAAACTAAGGATAGTTTATCCAGTAATGAGTAAGAAAATGACTGAGGAGAGCAGAACAAATTGTTTCTTCATCTGATGAAATTATTAGAGATAGTTTGGGGGCAACTGCACTAAGTTTTCACTGTCACAGATTCTTGGCAGTAGCTGTCCTAGTTTCAAGCAGCATGAAGTGTCTGAATTTATAGCTGGTGTGAAATTATGCTCTGGTATCAGCAAACAGAAATACTGAGTTCAGATCATTCCTAAGTGCTTCAAAATCTAGAGCTTTGAAATAGATGTTTAGGTATCTAATTTTAGGAAGTCTGATTTGAAACTAGACTTATTATTTGTATATGTTTTGAAGACCAATTGACAGTTTATCTCACCACTTTAAATCTCCAACATTTGAGACAGTTTCACACTGCTAGAAGGTATAATATTTGAAAGGCACTTTACTGTGTAGCAAAGCATTCATTCTTACTTCAATGAAAGCTGCAATAAATTTGATGGAAGCAAACAGATTTGAAATGTAATAGACTGACAGTTCACTAGTTATATCTGAAATATCTGACCATGAGCAGTCTAAATTTCAAACCATTTTTTCATGTCAGAGAATGTATTTGAGTTTTAGCTGAAGGGCAACTAAATGGTTCCATTTCCTGCTCAGATCAAACTATTATTTCTTGGCATGATAAGGACCAGTATAAAATTTAGTACTTAGTAAATTGATTTGCAGATAAACAGCAACAACACCAGTGATTGTTATTTACTTATATTAAAAATTGATAATTATTGTCTCTTCAACTACAACATTCAAGACTAGAAACCATCAAAATGGGTGTTTTCAATTTTAATAAATATACCAACATTAAGGTCACACGAGCATGAATATACTTGGGGCATTTCAGGAAACAAAGGAGAACTTTCAGCTTACGAAGTTCAGTCATACTGCAAAGGCTTGAAGAATTAATGTTAGATACTAGAATTTCAATCAAAGTCTTTTATAGTAAAGATAAATTCAGTTGTAATTTTAAAAGCTATAATAAATTATTTATAATTTTGGCAAAATTTCAACTTTCCATAAACATGCAAATTTTGAAATTGTTTCAAGAAAGGGGTCAAGTTGATAGGTGTTTTTATTCTTTTGTTGTTTTTTTCAAAAATTCAGCCTTTTGCACAACTGTAAGTAAACGATTAATATATGGCATCTTTGACAAGCTGGGATTTTGTGTAACACTTTTGTTATAAGAGATAGTAATATCAAATTTTGGAGTGGATTTTTTAGTAGCCTTTGAACAAGCAAGGCTTTTACATGGGTAAGTAGGTTGTTTGAATAAATTATCCCCCTTGCTGATTTGGTCTAGCAAAAGCCTCCGTAGCTGTCCTAAGTTCTTGCACTTAAGATTGCTTTATAACGAAGTTATTGAAGAGAAGTGTGTACACTTCAACAGCGAACTGAACCAAAGATTTTTATGTAACTCTACAACAAATTGCAGAGTTGAGGTTGATGTAATATTGCAAACAAAGCTCTTTAGCAGAGCAGTATGTACTAACTCTCTAATTGCGTGTATAAATATTGGTTTAAAAGGAGTCATCTTATTTATAAAAAGCAATGACGTTTAAGAAGAATCCTATAAATGTCAACGGAAAGACAGTCTTGAAACCTTAATCTCCTCTAAGTTGTTGCAGCCACAAATGAAATTATCATAATGGGAAATAATTAAAATGAGCTGATTGATTTCATGGATGTTTGAAGTGTGAATAGTATCAGCACTTTTGTCAGTGGCTGAACTGAGATCTTTTGATTAGGAAAACTGTTGCATGTCTAAAATCTTTTCCTTCTGTGCTTACAACATTCTTTCTTTCTTTCTTATGCACATAACAAAATCTTTCTTTTGGCATAAAATGCCTGCAATAAGACTATATAGCTGGTCAGAAAATGCTGGTATGGTCTGGGTATTTAATTTTTTTCCCCCAAAACCAGGATCTATTTCAACAGGGATTTTCTGAGGAACCATTGTCAGCTGTAGCATAGCCTACAAGTGCTACAGTACAGACTGTGTGTGGATGTCTGTGAGAATAGAGTCATATGCAGGAACCAAAATGTTCACCTCTGATACACAAATTGCAAGTTGAAGTTTCGGTTCCACTTGGCAGAACAAGGATTTCGATTTGCATTAAAGTCTTGAAATAAAAGGCTTGCAAGGGAGAAATGCAAACATCACAGACACAGAGAGCATTTCTTTACAAGACGTGGTATTTAATGATTTTTAAAATGTGGAAGACCATAAAATATTAAGCAAGGCCTTTCCTTCCAAGTACTGTGGTCACAGACCTTACGGTATACAAAATAAACAAATTAAATCCTCCAGATAAATAAAGCAGACATTTACCTGTGTCTTCTGTGGCCCAGGTGACTCGTCTAGCCACTGTGCTCTTAGCTGTACAAGCAGAAAGAAACACCTTTGCTGACAGGAAACAAAATGAATTTATTTTTGGGAGAAAGCAGTGACTATAGAACATTCTGCATGTTGCTTGTGTTGAGCAATGGAAGGAAACTAATGGCAGTTCTATGTGCTTAGACATAGCTGTAGGTCTTTTGTGGTTCTGAAGCAAAATATTTTGAATAAAAAATCCTTGCATCCGATTATTTTTTTATCCTTCTTCACTAGTGTTATCAAAACCATTTTCTATTTAATTCCAAAATAATTCTAAAATTTTACAATTCCTATGAAACATCCTGTATTTTGATCAGTTATACTCAAGAGTTTCTATTTATCTCCTCTAAGTATTGATGTGAAAAAATTGTTCCAGGTTTAAATAGTTTTCCTGTCTTAAAAAAAAAAAGAAAGAAAAAACAAAACACAATTAAAATTGCTTTTTGTCTGATCTTAGTCATCAGTGGGTTGCAGATCTGTGCCAAATCCCATTGAATTTGATGATGTGACCTGCTTAAAGATGTTATTATGGCATATTAGGACATAAAATTTTAAAAGAGAAGAAAACTTACACAGATATTTAAGTATATTAACACAAATGAAATATACAAATTTAAAAAATATATATAATTGGTAAGAAAACATAACTCAAAAAGAAATTTCCAATAATTATTCTATGTAAAATCTTACTAATCCAATGCATCTTGTTTAATCTAGACTTGGTTTTAGTTTTTTACTCTTGTGTATTTTGGGAAAGTCAATAATTCTACATCTGTATTAGCTGCCTAACATACTTGTGAGAATAAAATAACCTATTGAGTACTTGGACAAAAAATAATGTTTGCCATTTGGTTGATCTGGAAGATTGAGGCAATTTTTTCACTTTTGCTATTTACTGCTAGTAGTCTTTGATGAGTACGTAAATCAGGTGACACTATTTCAGCTTCATAATTAGGGAACTGATGTTATTTAGGGGGAAAAGTTTGTAAAAAAAATCGGTAAATTCTTTATTTTGCATGTGTATGGACTCATTATTCACATGTCTTTGATGGGAACTACTGTCAGTGCTCATGCATTTCATGTAGAATTATTGCAAATAAGCTTACAGAGAAAGGAAAACAAATCATGTCCTGTTGTGTATGGCACATTTTCTAAGCAGGAATTTTCCATCTGATTTTCTTTCCAGGAAGAAAAATATTCTCAGAATTTACTACTAGGAAAACCTCACGTCTGTTTCAGGGAGTGCCTGGTGCACAAGCTATTAAAGGGTGGTATGATATAATTGGGAAAAAAACAGTAGATGTTTGTCATGTTTTTACACTCTTCCCCCAGACACATTTTGTTGATTGCTGGGAGAGACAGCACAGTGACATAGATGGATATTTTATCTTGACCCAACTATGTTATACAAAGCAATGGTTTCCACCATTACTCAGTCCTCTTATAAGGAAACTGCTGACCAATATTCCAACAATCTATCCTCTGTACACCCCTCAGCATGAAAATGGTCTTCTCCAAAACTTCTTATGCTTGGATGTTTTCATGAGATTGATTTAGAAATTCCTTGAGAATGAGATATGCTGTAAGATCACAGGAACCTGGAAATTGGACAAATATTTTGGAATAAATTACGAACAAAATTAAATCTGATCTAATAAATAAAATTCATCTCCATGCAAAACCAAATTCAAACAAAAAATACAAATATTTAAATTTAAAATTATAGTTAAAGCTCCTTTTTTTGGATGCAGAAAAAATTTTGGTATTATTTTTCCCTTATGGTAGTTTCTATCACTGTCACTGGCAGCATTTTGACTTGAATGAAGATGCAAACCTGCAAACCTCTTAGCAGCTTGTTCCCTAAGTCTTCTGAAAGTAATTTCTCCTCCAACAAATAATGTGACAAAGGTAGTACTTTGGTGCCTTCTGTTTAACCAGTCCAAATCAACATGGACAATGGAAAATGCTGTGGGATATCGGAATTTCACAAAGATTATCCTAAGAAAGGAAACTGTTGGATGTTTATTGGGACTACGACAAGAAATATTTGGAAGTATTTTAACTTGTTGGGTTAGCTGTTGTCTGTCTTCATCTTTATGCAGACTACTTCTTCTCTGTGCACCCTCGTAAATCATCTATTTAAAGTAAGTTTGTTAAGTTCTCCTAACTTTTGTTTTTTAAATTATTTTGAAATAATACATAAAAAAATGTTGCTTTTGTCCCTGATGACCTCCTTGTTAACCAGAACTGGAGACAGAATGCACTGAAATGTTTCAGTGCTAATGATGTCCAGAGTGTGGTTTTTGTAATAAGAGATTAATTATCAATTTTTGTCTAGCTTCTCAAGATACATGCCACTGATAATGCCCATGGATTAAGTTGGCAGTGTCCTTAATTCATCCTTAGATATGTGTTGTGCAGGATAATTTACATATTTTCAAATGCTGCAAATCTGCCCTATGAAATAAAATAAGCTTTAGTGTCTATGAACAAAAGACACTAAAGGTAATAAAAATGTAGAACTGAGAATAAATACTACAAAAATCCCTTTTAAGAGTAAGGGCATCTTTACTTTTAAAACCCAAGAAAGGCATTTTTAAAGTTAAGATTAATTTGTGCATGGTTATCTCTATGCATTTTATTGGCAATACAATAAAAAAAATTAAACTTTCAAATATTTATCACTTTAATTTTGTTTGTTTCCTTGCTTACAAATGTATGTGCCTTTCTTCTCTTCCTTCTAATGACATCATAGGTATTCCACAGATCATAGTTGAGGTACAGTGATCTGTAATAAGGTTATTTGGCTATATTGAGCTAGGAAAAACCCAAACTATTAGTAGGATGCACATAATTCTCAGTCCCAGCCACATGTGAAGTGTATATGTCGTGCTGTGGGAAGACATGAAAGATGCATTAAAGAAGCATTTATTCTCTGGTCTTAATATTTTCTTAATCTAGTAGTATTTTTTTGGACTTCGACATTCACTAAAGGGACTATACCTTATGAAACTACTATATCTTATGTTCAAGGCTGGATTAAACCCAGTGGGAGATGTCAACTGGATGATCTTTAAGGTCCCTTCCAACTCCTTAACATTCTATTATTCTATGCTTCTGTGAAATTAAACTTTGGTTTGTATGGACTTCTCGTGAAATGCAACAAATACAGATTATAGTGGAAATGTAGTATTACAGTTCATCAAAGCAGTTTTTCTGCAACTATTTTGAATGTAAGATTGACAAAGATATTTGTAGACATCTACACAGGAAAAAACTGTAAGGAACAATAATTTCTTTTTTTTCTTTTTTTTTTGACACTAAAATGAAAAACTGAATCTAATCACATCCTCTTAGCACTTGATTATGCACTGAGCATTTATAATACTTTCTAAAGAAATTATACGCAATGTGAACTCACATAAAAGGACCAAAAATTGAAGTATATACTGAATTCATCACTTAAAACTGTATCATGGATGTGCTGCTAGACAGCGACTATATAGGTCTGCTGATAAGAAACAAATAAAACTGATTCCAGTTGTCTATATGAAGAAGTATCAAAGTGTCTGGTGTAATAAAATATTATCTCTTAAAGAAGGACTGTAGGTTTATTCCTGATTAACACTTTAGCCTTGTTTTCAAAGGTAATAAATACTGTGGTTCCCTCCAAGGCAAAGTTCTGTTTGAATCACACCCTGTCTAGTTTTACGTGTCCCTGTGATATCTGATTTTTTTTTTTTGTTGTTTTGTTTTTTTTTTGTTGTTTCTGGATCACTTACGTTTACTATACACTATTTTAGTTATTTTTCTCTTTTGTAATCTAATCTCCAACTGCTGTGTCATTTCTTCTTCCTTAAAAGATCGATCTTAACAATGCAAGCTGTGGATAATGTGTTAATTTTGCTTGTTCTTGTATTATTTCTAGTTGAACTAGGGCATATGACATGAAAGGTCAACGATGCCCAACTGAAACATTGATTAGAGTGCTGAAAATATCACTGGACAGAGACGTTCCCTCTGAAAAATCAAGCAAACAGGCTGTCATTAAGCTGCCCTGTTCCATTCTTGTATCTGAACCATTTATTAACCCTCTAGCACTTTAAAATAAGTTATATAAGATTGAAATTTAGATTTAAGGGAACAAATGTAGAGATTTAGTTCTCTGAGACTGTCTGGTCCACAATTAATTTCATATACTGCAGTCAGACAGAATTTTATGGTCTCTTCAACCAACATAACTATCTGGACTAATGTTGTACTCATATTGCAGTTTAGCACATTTACATGCTACGGAAATTGAGTTTGTGTCCTTTCCAATAATCATAAATGTGATAACTTTTTTTTCCCACCAAGGATTCTGGGAAAATCATTATAAGATCATTGAGAGTAGTACTTGTTTAGTGTTTTTGGAAGGGAACTTATTAGTTTCAAATGTTCATTAAGGATAAGGTGTGGCAAAAAAATTAGGACTGTGTAAGTGTCAAGAGAATCAAAGCAATATGATTTTGGTTTTTATTTTTGCTTTTCAATTAAATTTACAAGGAAGGACTATTTTACCATCATCCTAATTCTTTCCTACCTATCTGTGGAAAACTGATGTGCGGACATTAGTTTTCTGACTTAGATCTACTTTTTCCAGTTTGATTTTGGATATAGAACTTTTTGACAATATCTCCTGAAAAACAATACAGACATAGAGATAATTTTAGAGTTTCTTTTCAGAAGTTCACTGAATTGTTTTAAATTCTTTTGGTTCCTAAAGGCTGATTGGTTAGAATTCTATATTTTTCAGTGATTTCCTCTCCCTCACTCCCACCCATTAACATTTATTCATTTTATATGTTCTTGGCTATTTTTCTGCCTAGAATATATTCCATAAATTACAAAGTTGGAAGGCCACAAAGATATCCTTTTATTGTTTAATACTCTTCCTGGTTACTTTATCGTCTTTTATTTTACTATTTTAATAATTGTCTTCTCCAGTGACAGTCTCCATTTTATGTATAATTTTTTTTTTGTGCTTGTCCTCACATGTAGAGTATGTTGAGTTTTTTTGATAGGAGTACTAAAGTACAGGTATGTCAAATAGAATATTTATGCTAGCTTATTAAAACAGAATTTTGTTTTGTTTTTTTGTTTTGTTTTTTTTTTTTTGGTGAGAGATGGGCAAATGTATGAATTATTTCTGTTACAAAAACTTCCTGAGTCCATCATAAATCTGTGAGCAAGACATCTTCTCATACATCTTAAATAACCAAAACCTGTAGGATCTGATTCTCTCCTATGACAAAAAGCTAGAGTCTGTCTCATTCGCTGCCCTGCCTTGCAAAAACTAGATGGAGAAAGAGGTGTTTTTTGAACAACTTGTACTATACTCATTGTGATAGAAACATGGAATGTGAAATACTGTAGAATAGCGGGCAGATTTTAGGAATGCTCCATTGATTGTGTTAATCAGCAAACTATCTGCCTTTTAGTGATTATTAAAATCTCAAGCATTTTTTCCTGGAACAGAGGGACTATTATTTGTATTTTTAGTTATATTTTTTGGTTTTTTCCAGCTATTTAAATGTTTTAAAAAACCTCCATGTTGTCCAAAAATGGCCCCACAGTGTCTTCTCTTTCCAATAATTATTCTGAGGTATTTATACAAAATACTCTAAGTTCATTTTCTTCTCATCACTTCTTTACTCTTATCAAATACCAGTCATGTGAGTACAGCTGGTTTCACTAGTCTCTTTCACTAATATTCATGAAACTAACATTGATGTATTTTCATTTCCTAATGCTCACCTCTGTGTCTGCCAGGAAAAAGTACATTCATACAGTCTACACAAGAGCTTTGTAGCAAAATTGGTGCTGCATTCAACTGGTCTTCCACCAGGAAGAAGCATTCCACAGGCAATAGTGCAGCACAGAAGCTCTTTAGGATAGAAGAGTTTCTGCTCAGCTGAGATTTTCAGAGAGCCTTCAGTAGAAAGTCTAATGAGAAAGCACAAAATGAGAAAATTTCCATCACAAATCAAAATCTGCCTCAGGCTGGGCAAAATATTGAGATGGTGTGCTGACAAATACTATCTCTTCTTTCTTGGTATTTGATAACACATCAGGAATTCTCAAAAAGTAGCATGTGGAAACCTGATCCTCAGCTCTGCAACAGCCCCTTTAAAAGTTGGCCCCAAAAAATAAGAGGATGTCTCCCAATGGCTATTGATGCCAGCATACCACAGCACATCATATTGATACCACAGCATGGCAGTGGCATGACCTCAGGGGCAGTGGGAGGTAGCTAAGAATCCCTTTATGATTACAACAGATTTTTTTGATACGAAGGAGAGAAGGAGCTATTCAATTGCCTGGTCTGATCTGAGCTCAAACTCAAACTGAAATGAAGGACTTCCTCAGATTAATTTTTATTTCCAATCAAGCATTATTCTTGCTATACAAATTCCTGGTTTGGGTAGTTCTCAGCAGTGCTTGGCCAGTGGATCCAACGGTTAGTTATTGCCATTATGGAAACCAACATGTGCTTTATTTGCAGGATACATTCAGCTAACATTAGCTTACTGACATGGGTGGGTTTTTGTTGTTGGTTTTCATCTTTTGATAATTTTACCTGATAGAATGCAGTACAATATTCTTTCATTGTTTAAATGGGGGAACAAAAAGTTGCAAGGGTATCAGAGACCCAAGTCAGTAGTAAAATAAAGCAGTAAGATAAGAAAATATGGTCCAGTAGAGTATCATATACTATGTGTGGTAACATTTGTTTAAGATTATTTCCTCTGAATCTCCTTAATTCTCTGCACATTTTAACACTGTAGCTATAAAAATGCCAGTATTAACTAAACTTATAGGATATTTTAATGAAAAGTATAGGGCAAAGTTAAACTACTGTCTAAAATGACTGAAAATCAAAATGAAATTAGAAAACCAAAATAGATTAACAGATTTTGTTTTGAATTTGGGGGAATATAATTTTAGTTGCATCTTGTCCTTGACTGCCATAGACTAGAACAGTCAAAATAGAAAATGTAAAGATGACATTTTTCAAAATGCTAAACCAAGGGAGACTTTTTGAACTTGAAGCATTGCTTCCTCTTCCCCCTCTCCAGAAACATAGGATAGAGTGTCTTAATATTTGCTGGTACTTAGGAATATAAACAACATATGTATCAGAAACCATCAGGCTGTGAAGGTATCATCTCACATGAAAATCATCTTAAAGATTATAAAATACTAGTAATGTGGTTTTTTTCATATCAGATGTGACTTGCAGTCTTACATCGATCAGGGACATTATAAAATCAAACCCATGAAATGCTGTGTTAAGCATAAAATTAAATTATTGGAATAATTTTAATTTTTAAAAATTCATTATTTTTTGTTTTACCAAATATGAAATCCATCCTTTTTTCTGAAGATGAACTTCAGTGTATAACAGTAATTTCGCATATAGGTCATCAGTACTTTGTGCTGCTACATTATTTACTCAGTCTTCCCTCTCCAGTTTCCCCAGTTAGTTATGGAGCCATTTTTCTGCATATGAAGCTACATGTAAACTCTCTCTAGTATTATTCACTGTCTAAGCTTACTGTAATCTTAATTCATAAAATCTTCAGTGGCTTTGCTTTGCTATGCTTTGTTTTGCAGCTAGAGCATCTGACATATCCAAGTAGCCTCATGAATAAGCCAGGGACAGAGGATAATCATTCTGGTCTCTCTCTCTGTCTTTGGCTTTGGTATTCATACGGCCCAGGTTATGATAGCTCAATCTGTTTACACTCCCTAATGAATTCATACAAACTTCCTTTGAGATACAGAGGATGCACTGCTGTTCTCTTTTTATAGGCGGATGTTGAAGCACCACAAAAAAACCCTCTGATACATTTTGAAAAAGAATAAATCATTTTTTCTTTTGCTTTATATGACATTCAACTCTTGGAACTCTGAAGTAAAGATTTAAATGAAACCCTGCTAATTCCAACTGATCCTTAATGACTGGCTGGGAAATTGTGTGACAGAGACATTGATGTAGCTGATGGGCCCATCTGGTTTGGTACAAGCTTGTGGTCTGAATTACTTCAGCTCTGTTCTCATCAGTCTGCCTCACTCTCTGGCTGGGACAAAATGTGAGTCATCAGTAGACAGAACTTCCTGTTTGGCAAGAGCTGCCCTGACTTTAAATAATAGCTTTCCAGGTTGTGTATTTCCTTATGGATAACTCTCTTGTATTTTGACCTTCATCTTCTTGATGGACTGAGATCCGGCTCTTTAATGGTGCACTGGACCACAGTCAGATTTTCTTTTCCCTATTTCCTCTTTTGTTGTTGTTTTTGTTGTTTGGTTTTTTCTATCTAGTAAAACTCTTAGAATCTGAGTGAAATTCTGCTAATTGGTGTACAGGTGACTTAAGGAGATGTTTTACTCTGTTCAAGAGATGTTCTACTAAATCTCCTAAACTTCGCAAAGTTGAGTATTGATATACTTAAAACAGTTTGGGATTGTGTATCTTTCCCAAGATCAAATAGAAATGTTCTGTCATATTTCACGTTGGTCTTTTCCCTTTTTTATGGATCCATACCTGAAATGCTGTATATGGAATAAAAACCACTATTATATTCATTTGTTTTTTATTGCAAGAAAAGGATTCTTACAAGATGGAGTACTGAAAATAAATTACCTCTCTCACGAAACACAGATGTTTGAGTCCCTGATGAGGTTCCAAAATATATTTTCTCCTCATTTTCACACTCCAGCTTTCCTAACACTATCTGTTAAGAGTGAATTAGGGTGAATTGCAAAGAATTTAGTAAAAAATAGTGTGGAAATGTAAAAATATAACTAGGTTTTGTAAAAATACTTCTGCTGTGAAAATCTGATTCTTTAGCATGCCTTATATGTCGTATTAGATGTAAAAAAAAAATTAAAAAAATTTGGAGTTTTTTTAGAATGAATGGCAAATCTTAAGTTTTTGATGTTTCTTGTTTTGAAGAAAACAAAGCAAAACATATAATCAGGATTTTTATTAATTAATTTAGTTGAATTATAACAGGTTATTTTTAAATTTATGTTAATTCATTTATTAATCCTAACACTGAAGAACTTTCATGGGAGAGAATTTTTCAAAAAGGGATTTATGTTATAAATATCTTTATATGCTCAGTTTATCTTAACACAGCACAAAGTACTCACTTTTATTTTGATACGCAAGATCTGACTTTCATTCTGACTATCATTAATAAATTTATAGCAAGAATAAGAGAGGGTAAAAAAATATTTATCGGAGCGCCTGAAGGAAGCCTGAATATCTGTTTGCAGTAGACAGAGTCCAGAGCGTAATGACTGCTAGAGAGTTTCATGGATCAATGGGGAGATATGGGAGTCCTGGGTGTGTAGTAGGGAAAACATGAAAATTACCATGGTTGGTTTAAGATTTGGAGCCCACTTCTCTCTAAGCCTGAGGATCATGTTCTCATTTTCAGTAAAAACAAAGGTTCAAATGTATTCGGTTTCTTTTCATGACTCTTATTCTACTTGTGAGAGAGGTCTCAAAGTTGGATTTTGAATGTTCTAGCCCAATATTTGTAGTTAAACCAACAGTCCTCTAAATAATCAAATAATGCAAAGAATTATCAGATTCATACATAGTTTATAGAGTATATCATTAGTTTAGCCAACATATCTGTTTTCCTGTCGAGGTTAATCTATCCTTTATATATATTAAATTTTATTTAATATGAATAAGTTTTTTTATTGCTACATCGGGGTCTATTTATTCAGTATAAAGGCAATTGTCAGAGTTGTTGAAGGTCATATTCAGGTCCTATTTGGTATGTTTAGGAAAAAAGAAAAAATCCGATTGTTCTGAGTTTTAACCAGTTTCATTTCCTTGCATTTGTTAGAGTTAATACAAATAAAGCATTGTAGTGTTATGTTTCATGCTCAGGTAATATCTCTCTTCCTGATTTTCCAATGGTTTGCCCTTTTTCAAGCTTCTAGATGAGAACCCAAACTCTGCTAACAGGTCAGCCTGATGCAGGAGATACCAGTAGATAAAGCAGATGGATGTATATTACCTGAAATGAGGCGTTATCTTTACTGTTCATGTGTGTGTATTTATCTCCACAGTCATTATAGCTACTGATAACAGCAATGAATCTTTTCAGAGAAATCATCTAGCTGAGAAAAAAAAAGAGAAAGGAATAAGAAAAACCAGTGCCCCCACACCTAGAAATCTGCTTATATAGCTCATATCAGCCAAACAGTTTGGACTGTTAAGTATTTAAGTATCTGCTGATTATTTAAAACAATCACTTAAGAGTTTTGCTGAATTTAGACTTCAGAAAGGGTGAGGAAGCAACTAGGAAAAGGAAATGTTTAAGGAAGCATTTCTGTGGAGGGTAATAATGCCAATAAGATACTAATGTCTGTAGGACTATCACTGTCTTTGCAGAATTGGCAGAATGGTGTGTTTCTGAATGGGAAGAAAAAAGGTATTACTTATATGTATGCAACAGCACAGAAGAAAGAGCAATACCAGATGTAATTTTGAGAAATGAGATTTGCATAAGGTCTTGGTTCACAATGTTTGCAGATGTTGTGGCAAGGACAAAATATGAGGAGAGGTGAGGAGAGGACCCACATTTATATCAGAATACTTGTCATAGTGGACAGAAAACCCAACAAGGGAAAAGAAGAAGGTGACTTTTCAATGTGAGAGACTCTAAGTATGAAAAAGAAGTACAGTAATGACTAAGGAGGGAAAAGGCACTGAAGAAAAGAAAATGTTTTTGACTGAGTGGGGAACAGCTATAAAAACACAGACTCTAAAAGGTATATGGGTTTTCTAAATTTATGATGGCAAATTGAAATTACAAAGTGTGATACTATGAAGAGGAAACAGGAATCTAATATGATGTTGAATTCAGCAGAGTTAAAATAACAAGAAAAAAATAATCTGAAACTTATAACCCTTGAATGAATACTATTAATACTACTACTGTTACTAAGGGTAAGTTAATTACTAAAATTCCTCAAAATCATAGATATCCCTTAGTAATTTTGAAAACAAGGTATCTGAAACACCAAAAGGCTGTAAATAGAATAATCTTTAAAATGGAAACTTGTCAGAAAATGGCAAAACCAGTTCAGTATTGTAACATTGCTCTCTTAGACTGTAGTGATTATGATAGCACAATTTCACCCACTTAATATTTTGTCCTTTCTCTAGGACACAATAGTATAATTTCATAATCTCAGAGTGCTGATTAGTGGACTGATTAAAATTAGCCAGGATAGTCACAACTGAGACTTGTACTTGTTTAGCCTTGTATTAGCAGCCTGTAAGGATTCTCTAGGAGAATCTAAACTCAGTCTCTGTGTGGTGCAGGATTGTGAAAGTATTTGTGATGAGCTCTGGCTGCAGCTGGTAGTTTGATGTTGACTTTCAGTTTCCAGTCTTGGGTTATAAGTTTTATACACCTCCGCTGAAACTAAGTATAACTTGCAGAATCATAGAACATGCTGAGTTGGAAGGGACGCACAAGGATCATCAAAGTCCAACTCCTGACCCTGCACAGGACCATCCCCAAGAGTTACACCATGTTCCTGAGAGTCCTGCTCAAAAATGCTTCTTGAACTCTGTCACGCTCTGTACTGTGACCACTTCCCTGGGAGTGCCAAAACACTCGTTGTGTGGATAAACCTTCTCTTGATACCCAACCTAAACCTCCCCTGACTCAGCTTCATGCCATTTCCTTGAGTCCTGTCATGAATGATCAGTGTCTGCCCCTCCTTTTCACCTCATAGGGAAGTTGTAGGCTGCAGTGAGATCTCCCCTCAGTCTCCTCCAGGCTGAATAGAACAAGTGCCCTCAGCTGCTCCCCATGTGTCTTCCCCTCCAGACCTTTCACCATTTCATGGCCTTCCTTTGGATGTTCTCTAATAGTTTAATGCCTTTCTTACATTGCAGCACCCAAAGCTGCCCCCAGCACTGGAGGTGAGGCTGCCCCAGCTCAGAGCAGAGCAGGACAA
>JANRGV010000001.1:74365013-74376286 GCA_024734035.1 Alethe castanea
TGTTATTTGTTTCTAAAATATAGTGCTTTCAGGTGAAGATAATTTCCAAGCTTCTGAGGAGTCCTTTAATTATTCCTCTTTTGAGTTACAGCGAGCAGATGTGAGGGTAAAATAGTGGGGAAAAAGAAAAGGAAAAAAAGAGTATTTTAAATTATCGCAACAAGAAGCCACAAGCTATTCAAATAGAAGGGATTAAATCAGAAAATGAAAGCTGTAGTATCTATCCAGTAATAGAGTACTACAAAAAATCAATCAAAATTTTAGATTATATGAGCCAATATTCCCCATTTTATATCAGTAATGTTACATTGACCTACATCATCTGAGAACTAGGATTTCTTTATTTTTAGGAAAACACCACTGAGATGCCTTTATTAAATATATGATATTTATATAGATCCCAGGTCAGCAGCAGTTTTTCAACAAATCAGGATAAGGTTATTTTTGAGAAATCTGTACTGTATATCTTTGCTGACAGTTAGGAAAAAGCTAGGAATCAAACAGGAAAGCAGTGATATCCTGAGAAGTTCAGGTATGAGAAACTATACTGGAGTTTTCTGATTTCCTAGCAGACCTAGGAGCTGAAAGCCAGCCTAGTGAGTTACTTAGGAGAAATAAATTCTTCCATCTATGCTTTGGTTTTCCTTTCTGCCCTTGCTTCTCTTATTCATTCATATTCATCTTTTTTGAACCTGCCTTATTTCTGGCAAGGAATTTGCAGTTGTTGTAATATGAAATAATTGCTGGGAAATGGTGACATATGATTGTTCAAAGTGATCCTCAGATGAGCAGGTGCAATGATCATGACAGCCCCTTTTCTAGGAATGGGGCATCAAAGATGAGGAAAGCAGCTTTAAAGCCATAGTCTTGGCTAAATTTACTCATCTGTGTTTTTAAACTAATCACACTTTTTTTGTTTTTTTCTATATATACATGTATTAGAGACAAACAAGAGAAGAAAATAATGGTTCTGATTTCCAATGACATTCCAGACATATTACTCTCTCCATATTAAACAGATTTTCTTGCTCAGGTCTAATGGTATCAAAATGGAAAACAAGCAAGAAATGTTTAAATAATATTTTTTTTCTGAATAAAGAAAGAAATTAAGAGCAAGGCACAAAGATGCAGTGAGCAATTGTTCCATACTGAGATCTCTTAATCACTGTTTCTTATGAATATCTTTTGACTGGGGTTAGAATTACATCTGGGACATACCCCATATATCATCAAATAAATGAAGGTGTTATACATGTATTTATAAATTGTCTTCTGGACAAGATGACTTCCAGAGGTTCTTCCAAGCTACACCATTCTATGGTTGTGTGATTCTTTGAAATAATACCCAATAAAGTTTAAAAATAACCAGGAGAGTTCCATTTAAGTATTAAAGAGAATAGTGAATCCTATTTAGTCCTATATGGAACTTTACAATGCAGTTAATTTACCTTTACTCCATCCTGTGAAAACTAGTTCAAAAATCTGTGTTTCCACTTTAAAGAGCTATCTTTAACAACAATATCAACAACAACAAAAAAAGAAAAGTTGGTATAAAGCTTTCTGTGTTCCAGAATGAAACTTATTATTAACTTGAGCTTAACAAAGTTTGAGTTTTTAAACACGTCTTCATGAATATACAGTCATAACAACCTGGCACTTTAACAGAATAAGCTGTTAAATGGTAAACACAATGACTTTGAGATTTGTTACAGGAAAAATTCAAGCTTTGTCTTCTGCAATGCTTTTGTTTACATCCTCTTGCAAGTCATGACAGTTTGTGCTCTGCTCTCTCACACATAAAATATGCCAAAGTAGAGTTAAAGATTCTTGAGTTATCAGTAGCTCTGTAAAACTTTAAATTATCACTTATTAATATTGATGTTGGTATGTTAACAAAGCTTTCAAGCAGTGCAAGTATTGAGAGAATCATTAATGACAAAATGATCCTTAATAGCAACTAATCTGGGTTACTTGGAATAAGACCTGCAAGAAATATTAAAACCAATTTTTTTTTTTTTTTTGAGATTTGGAAATAGAATAATTTTCTGTTCCTATCTTGGTCTAAGGGGTCTTTGAGAATTTAATCCTATGGCTTTTTTTCTTTAAGACAGACAGTATCCAGAATTGTAAAGGGCAATGGTCTGAAGTGCAGTTCACCATTACTGTTCTCAAAACCATTACGTTTTCTCAAAAAGAGAAAAAGAAAACCCACTAAAGGCATCCTAACTTTTAGATACACTTTTATAACACCAAATAAAAATATATGAAGCATTAAAGCAGTATAGAATTTTTAAAGTTGGACTTCCAGGTTTATGGAATGGGCCTCATGGTGATACCAGCAAGGGGTATATACCTGGAAGCTTTTCATGCCTGTATTCATTGAAGGAGAACTGAGATTTACCTTAAAGCAGTCTTATTTAATTAGCCTGAACTCTTTATTTAATGTAATGAGCAAGCAAAGACATAAGCATGCGAAATAGGTTCTTCCAGAATTATGTCTGAGAGAAGTATCTCCTACAAATGAGTAAAAGCAAAGATGATTTTACAATACGTAATATCTTTCCCCCACACTTTTATTAGGGGTTTACTCTTGGTTTACTGCACCAAGTTACACCAAATTGCCCTGCTGCAGTCTTTGACACCAGACCTGTGCTTATAAAGCCTGTTTTTCAGATTTCTTGTGTTTCAATAATATTTAGTTTCAATAATATTTAGCAGAAAGCTAGATACTTGTACTTTGGATTCAGGCAGTTTCAATTAATTCCTGAATATCTAAAAGTATAATGATGTAAATAGTAATCTGGTGAAAACTCAGGACCTCTTTTTAAAAGCTCTTGTCTGAGCTACATGACCAGGTCTATTAGTTCACACCCCAAAGCAGATTCAAAGTCTCACAATCAAAGTTGCCTTTGGGAAATAAGGTCCACAGAAATAAAAGTGTGTATTTTTTAGTCCTTATTAATCTTTATTCAAGGTGATTTGCCATGAACTACTGAGACTCTCCTGCCTGAAGGCCATCTAAAATACTTACTTAGACCATTGGTCATTCACACTAAAATTTAAACATGGAAGTACTCAAGTCCTTGAGTAGCTGATGAGTGCAGTGCTTTTCAAAGACATCACATGAAGTCCCAAAAGTGCCATGGCACTGGTGTGGGGCTGCCCAATACATATTGGCTACAACTCTCACGGTAGTCAATGTGGCTATTTTGTTTATAGCTCTGTGTTTAACCCTTCAGATTTTCTGCAGGTTGTTTAACATACACAAACATTATGCCATGTAATTATTTGAAAGGGAAAGAAAACTACCCTGAGCAGCACTATTTGCATTGGTAGTGTGTCTTTTGGTTGTCCTCATCCATTTCATTAAACACATAAAGTGATTTCCATGACCAGCTAGCTGAATGTGAGGTGTCTTTGCTATCTCTTGCAGCACTCTGCAGTGTTTAAATGCTTAACATTTTCCAGGATAGCACTCTTACTATTCACCAGAGTCTTGCTTCAATGAATAAAGAGAAGGTTGGTTAGAAGAGAGAATTCCCTGAATATTCTTCCTAGCAAACATGATTATTTTTTTCCAATAGTAGCATGGAAAATTTCTAAGACCAGCTTGAATTTTAAGGCAAGGACAATTGTTGTCCTAAATTTCTAGATATGAGTATTACGTATTCTGATTGTAAATACAGGAGGATCCATATATGAAACACTATTCTCAATGTTAGTTTTGTTTTTGGGAGGTAGAAAATAAAGTCCTGTTTATGATCACATTTAATCTTGTAAGAATTCCTATTGGTGATATATATGGAATTTTTGAACATTTGCCTTTACCTTTTTCTTCAAATAGGTGTTTATACTACTATGATTTACACTATTATATAAATATTGTCCTGTAAAGAGAAAGGACAATTTTTGCTACTTTTTAAAAATCTAAAATCATGTCAGAAGACTGTGGTTTTTAAAGTCTTTTTCTGTGTTTTAAGGAAAGATTCAGTGCTTAATGAAGAGTTGGTTTTAGTTTGTAAGTGGTGTTTTAAAAGGTAAATTAATGCATATCACAGAGTTTTTCTATTGCTTTGTGTTTTGGAGTGACTGCTGAACATTTCATTTTCCCTTTCCAAGTTTAAATAATTTGTAGAAGAAAATGCAGCTGGCTGCTTGTACTGAAAAATGTCTCTAATTAGCTGTTAAAGTCCTCTTCTCTAGAGGGTGTTAGGAACGTGTTAGGACTCTCTCACAGATCACTTGTTGCTTTATTTCTCCCATCCATCTTCTTCAGGCATCTTGACATTTTATACTGCATTATTTTTACACACCTTGAATTGAAGCTCTTAACCTGATCCTAGAAAGAGTATTTTTCACTGAAGAGGGAAAAAAAAGACTTTTGGTTTTGATCAGACAATCTCTGTGCCACCTGCCTTAGTAGTACATTATCAACTGCTGTGCCATACTTCTATTCAAGTCTGTGTCTAAAGAAAATGCCACATAGGCTTACATTTATTTAAAGAACTGACAAATTTTTTATTGGTGCTTGTTAATGAAAAGGCAAGGTGACCTTATTATTTTCTTCTTTTAAAAAATTTTTTGTTGTTTTGGGACTGGGGCTAGAGATAATTGCCATACTTCTTAACAGTCTCTGAAGACCAATTAACAACAGGGAGCCATGTACTCTGCCAGTTTGAGTTTCAATTAAATGTCTACTCCATGAGGATCTAAACTAACACACAGCTATTGAGCAACAGTTACACTATTGATATAGCTGAGTCCAGCACAGAGGACAAAGACTCTTGCTTCACAACAGATGGCCTAATGCTCTGGCAATTAATACATTTTTATGGCTTTTAAAACTTTCTGACCTTTTGTTTTCTGTCTGAATTAGTAGAGCACAGTTTTATTAGTGGAATGGAAATTTAAGAACATGTTTATGTGACATCTTCTGAGGAACTCTCTTCTTATTTAAAATGTAAAATATATTCTGTTGGCAAGATTTAGGAGCCCAATTTTTATCAGTCAGGACTGCAATGTACTTATTCTAACTGTAGGGAAGGTGGCAATTTCTGGTGAGATCTTGTTGCTTTATTATAGCTGGGCTGCCAAGGTAACTAGAGATTAGAGAATAGTAATAATTAGTAAATGTTATTAAGAACCCAGTGATGAACACACATCCAATGGAATTCAATGCTTTTATCCTAGCTCATTATACCTTAGAGTTGTATCCTGGAAATATAGTTTTCCAAACAATAGAAACTTTAAAATCAAATCATCATGGAGGATATTACCATGTAAACGTTCTTTCAAAATTCCAGTTACAGTTTTGAAGTAACCACAAATTTTGGTTATCTTATACAGTTAGATGGAATCTAAGAAAATGCAATCAATTTGGCATTATAGTAAATCATTCCGGTATTAAGAAATATACCAGAATTTCACTTATTTTTTTGTTTCTTCCCCCAAAATATCATCCATATAAAGTTAAAATGATAACAATAGTAGTTAAAAAGGAAAAATACTGCATTTCTCTTAGGCATACTTTATTCTGAGTCAGTTTTCCCAACATGGTTAGAAAGAAATTTTATGTGCTTGGTATTTGTGAAATAAACACACATCTAAAACCACAGAAAAAGTGATGATAGATGCAAATTATTGAGTGCCTAGCACATACTCAGTGTTTTTAAGTATTACTTAATTACTACTCCTCTGATTTTTTTAATAGAATAAGGATTGGACTATTTGTGTATGCACAAAATGCAATATTTCAATATGTCTTTATATTACATTTTTTCACTATTTCTATTAAATATGCATAATCCAAACAATGAAATAACTGGAAAGAAAACAAAGAACACTCACAATTATGCATTGACTTTATTTATAGATTACAGAAATATCATTAGTTTGTTTAAACTTATATTAAATCCATTTATTTGTTTGTGGTTTTCCCTAATATTTAAGTATTAAGAATATCTGTATTGAATTTCCAGTATTAATGCATATAAAGTTTTTGGCATTATTTTGACTACAGATAACTTAAACAATGCACTTGTGCTAGTGATAACAAAGAAGTAACATTCAGAAAAAAACAATAATAAACTTTTTGTTGTATAAAATATTAATTAGTTTCTAAAAATTCACTTATGTTTCTCCCCCCTGCCCTCCAATACACACATATATTCTTAGAAATTAAGATTTTATTTCTCCACAGATTTGCTGAAAATCTTAAAAGACTGAGGTGTTAAAATTCTGATATCCAAATCAACCTCTTGGGGATGTCACAAATACTTGCCTCTGACATCAGCAGAAAATTAGACAACTTAGTCAAACTCCTAGTTAAAGCAGCCATAAACTTTGGGAACTAGTCAGTTGGCCAAACTCACGTGTGTTCTGTGAAATTCACTGATTTTCATTGAATTTATACTTTATTGGTTAATTAAAGTTTCCACATGCAAATTGCATGCAAAGTTTTTAATGCCTAAATTTTTCTGTCCAAAATTGTATCTACTTTCCATCTGTAATGGTATCTAGAAGTATGATTCATTTTGATACTTCCTGGGTATGTACTTCTCTTCCAATGTTTTTACTGTGTGTGTACAAATTTGCATTGTGCAGACAAGATAGTAAATCTAGTAAAGTTTTATCTGAGAAAACTAAAACTTAAAAGAACAGGGCTGAAAATTCTATTCTCCATCTTTCCAAGATGGGCAAGGTGAACTCAGAATCTAGATTTTTTTTTTTTGTTTTTTTTAATCAGACTATTCAATGTCAAGGACTTGATACCTTCCCATTGTCTGTGCGTGGACACTGGTTTTTATTTGTAGGTGATCTACATATATGCATAAATAAAGCCACCAAACCTCTAAAAGAATGACTAAAGAAACTCTGTTGTTCTTTTTGTATTTTGTTGGGAGTATATATAGGGCCCCTCCGTTCCCAAGCAGGCCTTTTCTAAACTAACTCGCCATTCATAGGGGAAAGAAGAACATCAGATGAAAGAGATCAGGACCCATTTTTGGTACAAGAAAAGATAAACTGTGGGTGAATAGTCAGTTATCTAGAGATAAACGGAAGGTTTACCGAACAAACAGAACTTTAGAATTATGCTTGCAGTTACACAAATGAGATTTATTTGGAAGTGAAAGAAGTTGGTTGATTGTCTTCAGAAACTTCAGATACACTGTAAAACCTATAATTATTCCCACCTGATAAAAAGCATTTTTGGTTTCAGTATACACCTTTACAAGTTAACCTAATATTTTTAATATCTCATCCCATGTGAAAAAACTTTTCTCTTATTTGGAAAAGTTTACTTTGCTCTTATGACTGTGCAAATGTATTGTGGTTGAATTTCCTTTCTTTTTTTCTCTTCAGTACTCTAAGATAAGGAACCTGTAAATGGGTAGAAACTTTAAAGTTTTGTCTTTGAAATGGTGTTTGCTATAGTTTCCGTTAGTGTGTAGTGATAACTTTGTTCACATATAAGTCTGTTACCTCCTTTTTACAAAGCAACTACTAGCCTTGGCTTTTATCTTTCATAGACTTTTGGTTTGGGAGATTTATGGGTATGTGAGAAACCATGTGAGAAATTTGCATTTTACTTTCCACCTAGGCATTTGCTGTTCATAGCAAGGGATTATTGAATGGAAGAAATGAAAATCAGTTTTTATTAATAGCTTGGTTACAATTTTATTGCTCACAGAGCACTCCAAGCTGGCAGCACTCTAGAATGCTATCAGTTGCTTAGCTGGGTGTAAGTACAGGATCATTAAACCTATACTTTTGATAGTCCTATTTAGTGAAACTCCAGTTCCACTTAGGTGTATGATACCTTTGGGACCAAGAGTTTATAACTATTCTCAAAGCTGGTTCAAGGTGTGTGAAGATCTACCTCTATAGTGCATGCTTAGTATGGTTTGATAGGATTTTATCTTCTTTATGCCTTCCTCTTTCAGTCTTCCTTTCTCATTTCTTGCAGCCTTCTTTGGCATATCCCCTTTTCCTTTCCCTTCTCTTTGACCCCTAAAACAAACCACATCCCATACTGGAATTCTCACCATATCCTGCTACCTGAAATAAAATTAATCTGCTAACCAATGTTATTTCAATCTGCAAAAATCATGTGAGGGGAGGCCCAAAGAACTGTAGATCTGTTAGTCTAACTGTAGCACCTTGAAAAATTATGAAGATCATACTGGATACTAGTGCAAGTTATTTAAAGAATGGTGCAGTCATTAGGCACAGTCAACATGGGCTCACAGAGGGAAAGTCCTGTTTCACTAGTTTGATAGCCTTCTAGGATAAGTTCACTCCCCTAGTGGATTAATGGAAAGTGGTGGATGTAGCTATCCTGGATTTTAGTAAAGCTTTTGATACTGACTCTCACAGTAGCCTTCTGAACAAGTTGTCCAGCTGTGGGATGTATGGGTGCTCTGTGTGAAGAAGTGACTGAAGGGCAGAGCTCATAGGGCTGTGGTGAATGAAGTTACATCTGGCTGGTGACAGCAATGTTTCTCAGGATGCCGTTCCAGGGAGAATCCTATTAAATCTCTTTATCAATGGTCTGGATGCAGGAGCTGAACCTATGATGAGTTTGCTGATGATCCCAAACTGGGAGACTGGGAGGTGGTATTGACTCTCTTGAAGGACAGGAGGCTTTGCGGAGGGTTCTTGATAGATTAGTGCCTTGGACTATGACTATTGGGATGAAATTTCAAAAATTCAACTGCCATTATCTCTGTTTTGAGACAAATTTAGGAGAAGACACTCTGCAATGAGTAGTCTCCTCTAAAGTTTTCAGTAATCCACCTCCACCAACAGAAAAATGAATGCTAAGGAAAATGATTAAAAAAAAACCAAAACCAATGATTTATTAGCAACAGAATGCTCACAGAACTCTCCCCCTGCCCCACACAGTTACAGGAACAAAGCCCTGAAAATGAGGTGATTACCCCACTGTATTCAGCCTTGGTGTGCCCCCCCTTAAAGTATTGTGTGCAATTCTCGGCCTCACAATTAAAGAAGAATGTGAAGGTCCTTCAGTGTGTCCAGAGGAGGACAACAATGTTGGTGAAAGAATTGGAAGAAATGTCCTGTGAGAAGCAGCTGAGGACTTCATGCTTGTCTGGTTTGGAGAGAAGAAGGCTGAGGGAAAGCTTCTTGCCCTTTATACCTCCTGAGGAGCAGAAATGGAAAGGAAGGTCCTGATCTCTTCTCCCTGCTGTTAAATCATAGGATAGAATGGGAATGCTTCATAAATGCACCAGAGTAAGTTTAGAGTAGACATTAGAAAGCATTCCTTTACCAAGAGGGTCGTTAAACACTGGAACAGGCTTCCTTGAGGGGTGGTTGATGCCTCGTGTCTGTCAGTTTTTGGAATTGACATGGTCAGCCCTGACATGGTCAGGCACTTGGACTAGATGATTGCCCTAGGTTTATTGCAACTGAAATAATCTATTTTAGTCTATTCTGTTCTTAATCTGTATGTTTGTAGGGAGATTAATCTAAAAAATAAAATTGGCAGATATTTAATTATGTATACAAAATCCTTTTCCCTTAAATCACCAGGTATTGAACAGATACATGCTTTTAAATAACAGTGAACAAAATATCAACTTCAAAGGAATTTGAATATCCCAATTTTGAATTTTTTCCTATTCCAGTATTGTTTTTGAAGCTTCACTTGTTTTGAGGTTTGAAAATGTTAAGACCACGATAAGCTCAAGTATTCAAAGGCTACATCTGTTCAAAGCTTACAGATGGTCTTTTGTGTTATCTCCGGGCACTGTATAATTATATGTGACACTGTGCTTCTCAGGGAGGTGTTGCAATGTACAGATATATTACAATTGTAATGTTCCAAAGGGCTTTCCTTAATACTTATTATTATCTGTTCCTCAGTGTATTTACCATAACCTCAAGACCAAAGATTAAGTTCTTGTGTATTGATTTGTTCTTGTTACAGAATCTCTGCAGTTGAAAATTACTGTCTTCTTAGGTTAAAAATACCAAAAAGCTTTCCTTCTCTTTCTGCCTTATTTAATAGAGAAAAACCACACGTTTTTGTTTTTCAAACCGTGCTACAGAAAATTATGCTTTTGACATATGCCTGAAATGCATAAAAATAAATTTTTAAAAATTATTTTCTAGTAACATCAGCTCAAACCTTTTGGTTCATGCTTGCTTCTTTATTATTCTTAGACTTTCAAGTTTCCCTTCTCAGTGAGAATGCCTCCTTTCTTCTTTCTCAAGTAGGTTAGCAGTCTTAAAAGTGTTTCTTCTGTTTGACTCCCAGAATCTCCCTGGTTTACCTCACAGAAAAAAAATGAAAGGGTTAAATATCACAATGTGAATCTGACGTTGATTGAAGAACCATGTAGAATTTCTTATGGGTGAGACTTGTACACCTGAGTATTGAAACAAAAAGGAAGAGAACTATCTTGAATTATTTATTCTCCTAGATTCTAACAGCTCTTAAAAAAAAAAAAAAAAAAAGAAAGAAAAGAGACTCTTTTCTTTTGAATAAATAACCAATTCCTGAAGGTATACTTGTTGCAGTAGAATCTTATTAATCCTAATATGAAAGACAGGAAGACATTTAAGCAAACAAAACACCATGCAATGTATGAGGGAGAAGTGGCAATATAATCGACAATTTTTGTAGGAACAAAAAAAGAAAGCTGTAATGTATTGCTAGAAATGTATTATATATTTTATACTTTCAAATATCTATGCATAACTTGAATATTGTTAGGTTTTCTATTTCTTAATAGATCTTTGTACTGCAAAGAGCATGGAAGCACCGTTGTATCAATGCAATTCCACAGTAACTAGAAAGTGTTTTCTTGGTTTTGTTTGTATTGTTAATTAGAAGATCAGGCAATGACAGGATAATTAGATAACTGCTTCTGCTATCTACAACAGGACCTTCCAAACAATTGTATAATCTGCTGGTGGTCTACTCTTTCCATTCTCAGCATCTCTTGAAACTTCAATAAGAGTTTTCTGCGCCAGGATGAGTAGATTTTATCTTCATTATTTATAAAACTTGCTGTAACTTCATCTGTACAGAATTTTGCCCACTTGAAAGTACAGGATAAGCAAATATTGGCCAAATTATAATGTTCTTGCTGTTTTGTGCTAGTCCTTACTAAGCAGAAAGTCCTTTTACATTTAATCCTTACTAAGCACTCCTTGTGTGAATTCTGAGTTTCCAGTCATATTTTAGAGCAGCTCAGCTCTATTGGAGCTATGCATAGTATTCATTGCAGTCGAATGGAAATCAT